>OX453076.1:14504201-15104201 GCA_949699795.1 Spicauda simplicius
TTTCCCCTTAGAGAACAAAAAGAAAGAAGCTTATGTCACTCTCAAAACGGAGAAAGAAAGTAAGAAACTATTGTTACAATTTGTCATACCGTTTGGGCTGTAATGCGTGCCAAAGAAATGGACATACGTATACACATACAAACATTAATTCATAAATATATACATACATTTAAAAAACATAACCCGGCCTCTGACGCAACCGGATTAATAGAGATATTACGAGAAATGTTGTAACGACCGGAAATTTTCGGGAAGCACATGAAATTGCATTCCCTTTTAGATTGCCGGGACGGAGTGTCCTGGGACGATAAACGTGCTGCGGTCGGGAGGAATTTTTAATTTCCGGTTTTAGTAATAAAATTTTCCATTTAAGCTTCATAACAATCTATTAAGAGCTTAAAGGGTGTTAGGCAAAGAACGCGAGATGTCACTCAGCTCTGGGGTTATGAAAAGTATTATTATATATAGTCAGCGACCCGCATGGCGATGCGATTATCATACCGGTATGACACGCAGTGGGTCCTGAGTTAGAATCCCGGCCAGACAGGAATCTGAATGATGAGTTTAGATTCTCGTTCTGGATTTGAGTATTCGTGTATTCGTCTTTTTGTGTGTCCATGGCACCCACGACACAGGAGAAAATCCTGCTGTGGGGCTATGAGTGTAGAAAGCGTTTTTTTATAACATGTTTGACTAGGTTCAACCCGCATCTTCGTCCGCTTCGGTTACGTCTAACACGGTCTATCACGTTCTAGATCATAAACTATGTGTGAGCCAAATTTCTACGAAATACGACCGATTTTTGTGCAGAAAAGAAGCACACACAAACACAAACATTTACATTCGTAATAATAATCAGAAAAAAAGGTTACAAGTCCATAAATCTATTTAAGATTGAATACAGACGTCCACTTACGCCATTTTGCATCGGGTAATTAGCACGCTCATTCATACAACACTCTTTTTAAGTCAACGGCGAGACATAGGCCCCCCCTAGTGGGACTTTTGCCAAAAGTCCCCGTACCTGGCATGAATTTAAATGAAATGAAATGTCTTTATTTTGTATAGGCCTACTGGGGCACTTACAAATTGTCAGTTACATTTTTTTTCTTACACTACCATCAGATCGGATGCGTGTTGGTGACCGCAGCTGATGTTACACAGATACAATGAAAGGGTTCCTTCCTATCTTCCAGATTTTGTTTCTGTGTCGCCTTTTACGACATCCACGAGAAGTAAGGAATTAGTGCTATTTATTAAACCGACACCACACAGCACACCAAGCGGCAAGCGGTCATACACATACTTCAAAATTGTAAAAAAAATAAAAAAAAACAGCTTTCATTTACACCGCTAAAGTTAATTCGCAACGATGGAAAATACGATAAACGAAAATAAGATTCACAGGGTACGAAATTAGATTGCTGGTTGGAAATGAAATCACCGTGCTACAAATCAGGAAAGGAATTTCTTGGCTTCTTAAAGAATTGCCTTAAATCTTTTTAGTAAATTTTAGACGTTACTGAAATTATATAATACCTAAATAATAAATTCATCAACAAAGTGATAGAACCAGTGTAATTCGACCGGGGAAGTAGCAACGCCACACCTATTTCCAGCGTGAAGCATTTCTTGCGTTTCGACGGAAGAGTGTGGTTGCCGGCACACTTTCACATGTGGCGACTATCATAGTCCTCGGGAGAAGCAACGCATCTGTGATAGACTTTGAATGGAACCCATGTTCTGTATGAAGTTGATTACAGATGTCAATGGGCAGCAGTCACCACTTACCACTAGGTGGACTGCATGCTCGTTTGCTACTTCAGATAAAAAAAAACATCTTAGGACTTAACTTACCACAGCGGTTCAAAGAACTGCTGTTACGTATGTCTAAAACATTCTTTATTCACTTACACTTGATTTAGAACTTAGGATCATCCCATTTCATGGTGTATATATGGGAGAGAGGGAAGCAGTTAGGGTGGGCAACCGGACTCTCCTTTAGAATAGACGAGATTTTTTAAAAACAGAATGTCATTTTTGTCGAGAAATTTCAGTAATTTTTTTTCTTGCAATTTTTGTTTACAGACTTTATAAAACCTTTTTTGCCGACCGTAGTAGTTGGACTCCCCTATATTAACGTCCATGTCCCGGTCCATTATACACTAAATTAATCATAATTGCCGCAACAGCCCATCCCTCTACAGATCAAAATTAATAATTTAAACACGTTATCACACACGTATGAATAATCCCAACTTAATTTCCTCCTCCGAGTTCAACGACCCTCCGATCCCTCCATTGACTATTCTCCCTACGTTCAACTTGCCCCATATTGTCGTCATCAACGAAATATGAATGAAAGTCGGCTTTGATACTTATTTTCAACCCAACAGCTTCGGGCGAAAGGTTTAAATTGAGATTCGGTTTGTTAGTCTGCGATGCATTATAAGGGTGACCATTTATTAGAATCTAATTGGGTTGGTTGCGAAATATTTTTAAATACAACTTGTAGATTTTTATGACTTTTTATCAAAAAGTCTTAAGTCCTACTTCTGTCTTGCAACAGCAGAGTTTGGCGCTGCTATTTTCTGATTTAAGTGTGATCAAGGCAAACTTTTGAGGGGAGTTTCACCGTTATACTCAGGGATGAAAGCCATTCCGCAGGCGTCCATTTTGCTAACTACGTAATACCTATGTCTATTTAACTACGTTGAACAAAATAATACCAAGTGCAAGTCGGACTCGCGCACGGAGGGTTCCGTACCATTGTCTTAAAAAAATGTATTTTTTATTCTCTCTTTTGTATTTATCGCTATAGCGGCAACAGAAATACATCATGTGTGATAATTTCAAACGATCAGCTATCATGGTTCATAAGATACAACCTGGTGACAGACGGCCAGCCGGACATACGGACAGCGAAATCTTAGTAATAAGGCGTTTTGACCCGTACGGAACCCTAGAAATTAATTTCAAAATATCGAATATGAGACTTAATATAAAATAGTACAGCGGAGCAGAGAACCTAGGCTGAGACTATCCCGATCAAAGCCAGACGCATTGTCATAGTATGCATTAAGGACCACACATGTTTTGTTGACGCAGTCAATCTCGCATGTGTTTGGACTGTTCCTGATGCGAATATTGTTTATATATACGGTGTTTATAGATTTAATTAAACGGGTTTCAGCAATATACCGTGAAATTTGATCCCTTTCGATTAAACAATGTCACGCGCGTGGAGTTTTCAACTCGTTAAATTTGGAATGAAATTCCTCAAACTTTTTAACAACATGTTTTATCTTAGCACGAACTTTTATCATTAAATTAAAGTAATGTAAAATTAAACTGAAAACGGTCCTTACGGGAACGCTGCCGTTAAACTGTTGCACAGTTTGGCAGACATTAGTGTATGCGTTACTGTATTTTTTATGTGAGAAAATAAATAAATATAAAATATATAAAAAAATGTTATTTATTATTATAAATGCGAAATTAAGGCCGGCCATACACGAGCAGCTTGAAGCGGCCATTATCGACTGCTTCAATTTGCGAGTGCATAGCGAACTTCAGACTTATAAGTACGTATATCCACGAACCGCTCGAACAGTTGCAACTGCTTAAGGCGGTTGGCGGCATGGTGATTTTTCATCTTGCGGTCAAGCAGTCGCCAGCCATGCACTGACTGCTCGAGCTGTCGACTGCTCTCGCGCAGTTACCTCAGCACGCGCTCTTCACTTTTTGCTACTGATGTTTGAGATTTAATTCCTGGAGCAGTTAGCTTAACTGCTCAAGGAGTTATCAATGGCAGCTTCAAGCTGTTGACTCTGACTCCAAAAGCGTCCGTGTATGTTGATGACAGTCCATGTATGGCCAGCCTAAGTGAGGCCACGGACCATTCCGATTAATTTTTATAGTTGTTTGACCGCGATATCCACATGTAATTTTGATGGTGATTAAACCAGCCTATGTTATAAATATATACAGTCCCCTTTTATTTAAGTTCCTATCAATCTTTTACAGTAACAAATCGCTGTGGTAGGATGCAATAATCAGCCTCATATTGAAATGAACACCCATAAAAAAAACTAAACTAAAAAGCTACATGAATAAATATTGTAATTGAATTAAATTTCCCATAAATCAACATGGCTATAAACTGGCTAACTAATCAGTACATATAAGTGGAGAAAAAAAAAATTGAAAACATACGTTTATTTGGGCTTTAATCAACAAAAAACGACTTTTCAAAAGCATAACACACCCATTTATATCGTTCACTCGCATCCAAATCTCCAATGAAAATCAATTCGCACTCCATCAGTACGCAGGCAGCAAATCTGAGTTCTTGTTATTCCAGATCACGCGCTCCATTAATAAGATTCAATGTTATTTACGAATACATCTCGCTTTGTCCAGTCGTCATATTATTACACTTCGTTCAAATAGTTCTGTTATAGATTTTTAAGCTATTGCTTAGCTTTTATCGCTGGCTTCGAGCATGGCGACCGAATCAAGACATTCCGTAACGAAAAAACCTAACACCCCCACTCCGCCTACCATGTAGCGCGGCCAAGCGTTCGCTTATCGTGTGTATATGGTACGACAGTACGAAGCTCGCACGGATCGAGAAGAGCTGCTCGGAAATCGGACGAATACGCAAGCAGCTGTTTGAGAGAAGGTAGATAGTATCAAAGAAAGAAACTTGAATTAATATCAAAGAAAAAGAAACTGCACAAATAAATAAATAATTTTAATTGCGTAAGTTGATAAAAAATGCTCTGCAATAGCTTTTACCTACGTTTTTTTTTCTAGTTGCAAACCTAGCGATCACTTGCGCTCTTTAACATCTGTAACCTATTCTATAGAGCATTCTACCTGAAGTCGATTTTTTATATAATATGGGAGCATACGAGTATGCACGGCGGTCGATGGCCATCCGTCGTCCACCCGATACATTGGAATAGCATTAATTGAGGTTAGCTACAGATGCGTTACTACCACTACTACTAAGGACTAACTTGGAACGCTTCCTTTAAGTATGTCTTTCCTTATTAATCTCTTCAGACTATAACAAAGTAACACATAGCATTACTGTTGTGAAATAGGTGTGACGGTGGTGCTTCCAATTTACATCGATCATTTACGATCGACCTTTTCTTTATTAAATTTCTTTCACATTGCATTCTTTGTCATTTTGCAGGGGGTAGAAACAGTGTAGTTCGACCGGGGAAGTATCATCGCCACACCTATTTCCAGCGTGAAGCATTTCTTGCATTTCGATGGAAGAGTGTGGATGCCGGCACACTTTAACATGAGGCGACCATCACAGTCCTCGGGAGTAGCAAACCATCTGTGATTGACTTCAGATAGAACCCAAATTCTATATAAAGTTGCTTACAGATGTCCATGGGCGGCAGTGACCACTTACCAACAGGTGGATTGCATGCTTGTTTGCTACTTCATTGAGATAAAAAAAATATAATCGTAGTTAAAATACCACCCCTTAATTCGTTATAGCACCAATTCGCACTTGGCCAGCGCGGTGGACTATGGCCTAAACTCTCTCATTCTGAGAGAAGACCCGTGCCTAGCAGTGGGACAATAATGGGTTGACGAGAATTCGTTATAGAGAATCGTTATCAACCAAAAGTAGTCTTTCAGGGAACAGGGAAGGGGGCTTAATCCCTTATCTGACTTTTCCGTCAGAGGAAGTATCATAACAATAAGTATAAAACCGAACAGCCCGACGTATTAACAAGTGTGGGGCGATTACTTTCGTACACGGTTGTCGGCGATCTTGATAAAGTCGGAAAAAATAAAAGTCAGCCATAAAACGCCCGTAAAACGCGTTCCGTCGCGAACGCTATGCTCGCGGCTATGTCATTGGCACGTTGGGATATCGGAATTAACGAATAGGGGTGGCATTTCTCATCTTTTTACATTTTGAAGGTGGTAGAACCAGTGTAGTTCGATCGGGGAAGTACCACCGCCACATCTATTTCTAGCGTGAAGCATTTTTTGCATTCGATAGAAGGGTGTGGTTGCCGGCACACTTTCACATGAGGCGAGCACCACAGTCCTCGGGAGTAGCAACGCATCTGTGTTTGACTTCAGATAGAACCTATGTTCTGTATGAAATTGATTACAGATGTCGATGAGCGGCAGTGACCACTTACCATCAGATGGACTGCAAGCTCGTTTGCGACTTCAGTCAAATAAAAAAAAAACCATATTAAAGATTGAAGTAGCAAACGAGCATGCAGTCCACCTGATGGTAAGTGTTTACTGCCGCCGATAAACATCTGTAAGCAACATTAAATAGCCTAAGGATTAACTTGACAACCCGCGTGGCCGAGCGGTTACCATACCGGTCTGACGCGCAGTTGGTTCCGGGTTCGATTCCCGGCTAGACAGGTATCTTTTTTTTTTTGTTTAGATTCCTGTTCTGGGTCTGGGTATTTGTGTTTTCGTCTTTGTGTGTGTCCTGTGTCCGTAGTACCCACGACACAGGAGATAATTCTACCGTGGGGCTATGAGTGTTGAATGCGTTTTAAATCTGATATCAATCACAGATGCGTTGCTTCTCCTCATACATATAAAGTAGACATGTTATGAGGAAACCTGCTAAAGTCGTACTGGGGCACAGCTTTTCAAGCTGTCATTAAATAAGTTATACATTTGACACCTTTGATGTCAAAGGTGGTGAAACTCTTAGTACTTGTCATTTGAGGGCTTTTAATGTATAAAAGACTGCTAGCTTCAAGTGGTTAGAATCTTTTGAAGGGTACCCCTCGGTACAATAAAGGAATGCATACGCGTTTGCTAAATTACTTGGGGTTTCACTTTCTATGCGAAGTTTACGTCAAGAGTGGTAGTGAAAAGTGAAAGTGGTAGAGAAAGACAAATACAGATACATAAACACCAAAACCGATGCCCTTAGTATGAGATTATTAAACTTTTCAAAAACATCTCCCTTACTTTACTTTACTAAATTATATAATTACTTGCATCTCCATTGTAATTACAAATACAGTGTGTTGTACATATATGTGATAACAGATGGCGCTGTCCACGCATATATTAATTACTAGCTGTACCCGCGGCTACGCCCGCGTGCAAATCAATGTATCGCAAAGTTTTTCCCGCGCAAATCTCCACTCAGTGGGAATTCTGCGATAAAAGTAGTCTACATGTTGTTCCATAACATTTTCTATAGTAAAAACCCGTAAAAATCGGTTTAGCCGGTCAAGGATTACCCGGACAAACACAGAGTGAAAAAAACGAATTTTAATTGTGTATTTGTGGGTAGGTGCATATTGTTATGTAAAATGTTATGAAAATAAGACGAATCAGAATATCGTAAACCCCTTTTTTGAACCAATTTACAGTCTTAGTGGTCACATTAACAATATCGGAATACATCTTTTCAAATAACGCCTCCACATTTAAACCAAAGCGCATCGATTTTAAAGATGGATTTTAACTTTTATGAATTGAAAAATACTATTTTAAGTAATTTTGGTCCTTTTAAATTTCTGAGTAAGATTACATATAGGTGAACCTACTTTTAACATTAATTTGACAACCTTGACGACCCGCGTTGCGGAGCAGCTACCACACCCGGTTCGATTCCCGGCCAGACAGGAATCTGAATAGATTAATGTTCTGGGTCTGGATGTTTCTATATATGCCTTGTGTGTCCATGGTACCCACGACACAGGAAAAAATCCCAGTGTGGGGCTATTGTAGAAATTGAAATTGTAGAAATTTTCCATTTTATTGAGTGTAGAAAGCGTATTTTTATTATAAAAAGTTTGTGTGGAGGAGTACCGGGAGGCGGGTCGAAGGAATCCAAAAATTTTGTTGGATAATGTCTTCGATCTCGATGGCTGTATCTACAGAATCTTCATCCCATCTAAGTAGTCAAATAACAATCCCGCATTGAATGTCCAGTATTCCTTTGATTTGAAATATTAAAAATGTTAGAGAAATCGTTGCTACAAATCTTGAGTGGACGCTCAAAGGCGAATAGGCAGGCATTATGACCGCTTTTTAAAAGTGTGGGCGCAACGCTGGACGACGCCACGGCAATAGCTATTTTTCTATCAGATCTTATATTTTTCGCTAATAGTAAATTTATTAAAAACGTTTTACCCGTGCGTCCTAATGCCTCTAACTAAAACTAAAAATCTAATGACAGTATCAATGATACGTAGACTAATTTTGGTTCTACTAACATTTAAGCGGCGCTCAGGTATGTTTTTAGTTTATCTTTATTAAGCCTTGTTTGTGGTTCATTACATTAAAATTTGAATTTGTCGGCAAGGTAAATCCAAATTATTTTGTACTTTTACCTGACAGAGGTTAAACCTCTATTAATTTCATATAAACTTTGTGATACATTGATTCCCAGGCGGGCGAAAGCTTTGCATTTCCGATACTAAATAATATTTTAAAATGAGCTGGTTATAAAAAAAATAATACTAAAATTAGTATTTATGAAAACTACAGATAATAAAAATAATGATAATAAGACAACTGATATAATAAGACAACTGAATTCGAACCCCAGACCTCGCATTTCTAATCCGCCCGACTTGGCACCACACGGCTATCACGATTTTAATAACAGATGCGAATTTCACATACTTATGAGTTAAGAACATCATCTATTTTGGCTTATTTTGACACACTTTGTTATTCTAAAATTAATTTAAAATATGTTGATTAAGTGCATGTTTTCTATAACATTATTTATAATGAACATATCATAAATATAAAAAGAACAATAATGTTGACCTTGCTCGTTTGTTATTAGAGCCAAGTGTTCATCAACCATGCTTCAATATTCATTCAATTATTTATCACAAAAGTTGTAAAAGCTTCTTTAAAAGAATAATTCATGATATAATTGTTATATCTTATTTAGATACTGATCGACTTTGTAATGTTAGTATTTTGCATAAAAAACTATCAATTGTATTTTGTCCATAATATTTATTTTCGCTAAAAATGTACAGGTATGGTCAATAACATAACTTTATTTAAGCAATAATAGTTATGAAACTATTTAAGTAACAATGTGCAAATGTTTTAAATATTGTAGTAGTTTATTTTTGAAACATAATTTACTTACGTGGGTTTTTCGAACTTACTGTATTTTATTATATGAAACATATTGTTGACTAACATTATAGTTAGACAGTCCACTTCCTTCCTTGTTTGGATAGGGTGTAATGTTGTAAAATAATAAAAGGAAGAGATCGAAAATTGCGATGATTGGAACAATAAAGTTCTTAGTATATCTATTTTTTATTTTCTGTTGGCAATTAAGTAAAATAAACAGTTGAACATGGAGTGACAAATAGAGCCGATAATTTTATTTTAAAACAATGATAAAACATTTTATCGTCTTTGAATTATTGGTTTCGATTATCTTTTTTACTATAATAGTATGAAGCGCCATCATACCGCCGTTGCATACTTATTATGTAACTTAACGGAAATTCTTCGTAATTGTATCTTTCGTATTATAAATACATTTTTGTTTTATAAATTCATAAACTATGGGTAAATTAAAATCAATTTAAATCACATCTATTTTTAAGTTATTTGGTAGTTACAAATTTAAACGTATTTTTTTTTTAATGAATTCAGAATTCATCCGTAGCCATATTGGTGACATGACATGTTGGCGTCCGGGCGGCCATTATGGCTACTGTCATGTCATTTGTATTAGAATTTATCAAAATCCACGACAATCCGAATTTTACGGATATATGTTGTCGACTCGAAATCAATGTTTTTTTTATGTTCTATTATTTAGATAAGGTTTCAAGTAAGTCTATCGTACCCCTTGACGGACTTGTCAATATGAGACTTTGTCGAAAACGAACTCCCATACAAACATTAATGCCCGATTTTAACGCGTTCAACCCATTTTTTTCGATAAAAAGCAGCCTATGTCCTTTCTCGATGTCAACATTGTCTGTGTACCCAATTTCATAAAGATCAGTTCAGTTGTTTAAGCGTGAATAAGTAGCAGACAGACAGACAGACAGACAGACAGAGTTACTTTCACATTTATAATATTAGTAGGGATTACTATTATCAATTTACATAGTGATTCAGCGAAAGTATATCAATGTGGTGATCGCCGCTTACAATTTACCCGCATGGCGGAGTGGTCACTATACCGATTTGACACGGAACCCATTGTTCCGAGTTCGATCTTCGGCCACACAGACGTTGTCAAGATGCATTTAGATTTTCCATGGACTGACACAGAAGAAAATCTTAGTGTAGGGCTCAAGAAACAACAACAAAAAAAAACTAAGAACTAAGCTGGCACTTGACATTTTAGATGTCCACTGCTGAACATAGGCCTCCACTAAATGGCGCCACTCCAACCGGTCCTGTGCCCTCTGAATCCAATGGTTTGTTTATTTCAAAACATAAGTTTTCCTTTTTATTTGTGACCTAGAAGACAATTGTAATTATTTTAGACTTTAAGGCAAAACAGATGGCGCGTGCCACCCCGGCAGCCCTGCGCGGGCAGCGACCCCCTCGTAAAACAGTTTTCGTTTACACTCCAATAAAAAAGAAAGCTGGAAAAGTTTATTCTCATGTATAAAATCGGCGTAACTGTAATTTTTATACTACATCACTATGGTTTATTTATATACCCAGTTAGAATGGTACTTGATGTACGCGTCGATTCTTTACTACCTACTTACTCGAGTGAAGTGTACCAAATGATTGCTTAGATATAGAAAACATGTAGAAAGCGCGTTAACAGACTACGTTACAATGTGACAATACTCAAAATTACACTCTTTTCTTGTTCTCGAGGGGGAAACCTTCAAAAGGTACCCAACGCCGTGGGAGCGACGCAGGGTTCTGTGGGATTTTTACCGCACTAAAACCCCCCCGGAGGCCGTCCTCGGCGCTATAAAGAGGACTCCGGGATCTCCAAAGGAATGCGGTGAGATTTGAGACAGTAATAAGAAGGGTAATTTTTTATTACCCGTGCTACTACTAACAACTGCAGTAGTAACATCGGTAAAAAAAATACCCGTGTTACTACTGGTAAAAAGATTGGTAGTAACATGGGTAATGAACCGTTCAAATACTCAAAGTTATTCCATTGAAGTGAAATGAAATGTCTTTATTTTGCATAGGCCTTCGGGGGCGCTTACAAATTGTCAGTTACATAATTATATATATTTTATACACTACCACCGGATCGGAACACGACCTCAACTGAGAAGATCCGGCAAGAAACTCAGTGTCTTTTTTCTTTGTACTTCTTGTTTTTACATGGGAAACAAAAAAATACATTAACAATTAAAATTGTATCATAACCGCACAGTTAATTAAATATGTAAATGGATGTTAAAAATTTCAGTACGCAACACCGCAAACATGTTTGTTAATTTGTTTATGCAAATATTGCAAATGTATCGAAAGTGTTGAACGAACCTTCGGCCTACTTCACTAATGATTAATCAATACAAAAACGCATTTTGCAACGCTAGTTCAAACTATAAGTACAGAATGCATCTAAATTTAAACAAAATTGTTTTTTTTGTGGGTTTTTTCATAACATTGAAGTAGAAAACGAGCATGCAATTCACCCTTGTGGTATACTCACATGTCCACTTTAACGATACGACCATCCAGACCATAGGTGTAACATCCACACACAGAACGCACAGACGTTTTGTGTGTGCGGGACACCAGTGCGTTCTGTTGGAGATCCCGGGGTCCTCTGAGGTTTTAGTGCGTAAAAATCCTACATAACCCGGAGTCTCTCCCAACGCTTAGGTGTACCTTTTGAAAGTTTCCTCTCCGTCAAAAAAAAGGTGTAACATCTGTGATTGACTTCAAACACAATCCCTGTTCTCTTTAAAGTTACTTACATATATCCATGGGTGGCAGTGACTACTTACCTACTATAACTACACCTACTATAAATTGAACAAACAAATAAAAAAATAGTGAAGTGATGAGAAACCGCTTACTATAAGGTGGATTACAGGCAATCCTCGACTTACGTCGTTTCGAGTTACGTCGAACAATATTATGACACTATTCCTCCAACACACGTCAATTGTTTCGATTTACGGCATAGTAAAATTACTGTCAATTTAGAACTTAGTTTTTATTTGAATTTTGTGTCCTTGAGGAACGTAACCCTTCGAGTTTTCTATGCACACATATGAAATAATATGTCTCGAGTTACGTCGTTTTGATTTACGTCGCGTCGCGTCGAGAACCTAACATGCCGTAAGTACGAGGAATGCCTGCACACCAAAGTTTTGCTTGTACTTCTAGCACAAAAAACCGTAAAACATGCATCAAAACAAATTTCCCCTATAATCGGACGTTGAATAATGCAGGAGACGGCAGCAATTAGTATCGCAACCGCGTTTATGAAACGTGCAATTAGCTCGGTTAGTTAACTTGTCGCATGTGTGTGTGACTGTGGTCGCGGGACAGCTGAAAATCGATAATGGTGGCCATTGCCGCGAGAGGAGCCACATTTGGCTTAACACTCTCAAATTGTTAACATTTCATCTTAATTAGTGTCTGATAGTTTCATTTTAATTTGTTAAATCAGGGTGAGCAGTGTGAACAAGCAAATATTGAGCCTATGGGCGGTCTACTAACACAAGCAAACAAACCCTCTGATGTGGACATTTTACACCGTAAACTGAGGGAATTCAATTATCAATCTGTAACAGATACATGTAGGTAGATGCATTATTATTCGCAATAAATCAGTCAGGCGCTAACCCTTGTTTCACTAACGTTTCATTGTCGACGATTTGTTCGAAACGTAATTATTTTTTTCGGTAACCGCGTGTGCTAGGCAAAACAAAAATGCCGATCGGAAAATTGGACCCATTTAACATTAGTTCGCAACAGTGGCCGGCATATATTCTCCGCGTAAACCAATATATTTTGCTCAACGAGATCAAAGATGAGTTAAAAGTTAACTGTAGTGGGTGAAACGACATACTCGCTTATGTGTGATTTGTGTTCGCCGGATTTGTCTGAAAATAAAACTTACGACGAATTGGTGAAATCGGTAACACGTGGTGATGTATTTTAATTTAAGGAACAAGTTACCGAACCATGATAATGAAAATCATCTGATTCTCCCACGTACTCCCATGAATAGGCCTAGTACGAAAAAGAGCGAGATAAGTAAAAAGACTTAACTCTAATAATTTATTTACGTTTCTCTGGATATATCGCGTTGAAACACACATTCGACAAATCCAAATTCAAAAACAAAATACCAACAAATTCGAACTTGGCCAGCGCGGTGGTCTATGGCCTTAAACTCTCTCATTCTGAGAGAAGACCCGTGCCCAGCAGTGGGACAATGATGGGTTGACGAGAGTATTAATATACTGTATCAATACGATTACGATATACTAACTACTGGCTAATTTATCTGCAGTATTTTGTCGCCTTTTACTACGATAATATCAGGTCCTTGATAATAATTCGGCAACCCGAGTTAATGAGCTTCAAGCTCTTACCCAAACTCTATGAGGTACGATTTATCTAATGTATGTGCTCAATTTTTTTCGACCAATCGTCGGAGGCCCGTAAGATAAACATCATAAAAACTACATCACATCATTTATTCTACGAACGCCAAAACAATTGTTGAAGTTTTTGTAACAGAGTACAAAGGATAATCACCTACGCTGACCAACAAAAGGAATGAGTCACTTTCATTATACGACATATGAACATTGAGCTAAAACTCTACAGCATTTAATCAAACTTCTATGAACAGTACACGTTAGTATGAGTTTATTTAGAATCATCGAAACGTATTTTATAAATAATCTTAGTCCTAAGTAGCAACGCACCTTTAATATACTTCAGATAGAATACCGTTCTACATAATGATTAGACACGGGCGGACCATAGGTGGTAACCACTTACCATTAAATAGATTTCATGCTCGATGGTTACTTTAAATGTGTAAAAACTATGTGGCGACCTCCCGCAACTCATCAAGAGATGGCGCTACTAGTATTCTGAAACACGCTATCAAAGTATTCTCAAGTTCCGAACAAAGACTGTCGGAGCACGGCCGCTCCCCCGGTATGACCTTGCCTGGTGGGGGATCTCACTTTGCCAAAACTACATTTGTATATTCTGGAATATTAGCTATTAGCAAATAGCAATATACATATTAATATTTACCCTTTACTTGAATCAATCCTCTTTGACAAGTTCAAAAGGATTGTTAAGGTTTAAACGAATATAAAAAAAAAAACTATTTCTAAAATGTTGTTTCTCTTACAACAATAACTAGTTATCTTTAGATGTGATTTTTATCGAAAAGCAAACAAGTTATTAAAATATTAAGTCTAGAGATTAATCAACAATGAGGTAACTTTATCAATTAATGTCATCTAAGAATCAAGATAGATTATCTTTTTTCAAGTATTTATTGTTAAAAACAATTTTCAATTGTATTTAGCAGATTAAAACTATTTTAGTGGGTTTTCCTGCTTCTTGATAAAAAAAAACCTGGTAACAAATTACAAATCGACTGTCGCTGAAGAAGGAGGCTTATGAAAATAAAGCAAAATAATACGAATTCAGCAAACGAGCATGCAGTTCACCAGATAATAAATTTACACTAACGCTCTTGGATATCTGTATCAAACCCTTGTAAAAATTGAGTTTTACCTTAGGTTAACAGAAAACTACAGATGCGATGCTGCCCCCGAGGGCTCAGTTGAACGCCTCAGATAAAATATAGGTACATATTGACCTTTGATTCGAAAACAGTAGCGCATAAAACAGCTGTCATCATACTAATATTATATAGACGAAAGTTTGTGAGTGTGTATGTTTGTTACTTCTTCACGTCTAAACGGCTGGAGTGCTTTTCATAAAATATGGTGCAGAGTTAGCTGACACTCAGGATTAACATATAGGCTACTTTTACTGTGGGAAAATATCTTATTCCCACCGGACAATCGATACATTATATTTTTAACGCTGGAGAAGCTACGGGGTTCCGCTAATTAGACCATACGTGTGGCGGTAGTATTCCCGAAAACAAACCACGTAGGATTCAACTATTTTCAAAGTGAAACACAAAATCCGTCATTCAAGACCAACACAAGTTCAAGACACTTTACGAGCATTAATAAGATAATCAGAATCATAACACAAGAGCAACTTGTACGAATGTTCCGCTTTCTAGCTAACGATGTGCAGATCGCAATTTAAGATGAGCACTGATTACCTAATAAATAAAACAACATGTGTAGGTACATACATACGATTGTGAGATTTCTTTAGTGGTCGAGCTTCGATTGTACCGTTGAAATGTTCACGCGTTTGTATGTGGATTGAAAGAAACGTCATACATCATCGATCATTGAAGATTTCGATATGTATTGAAGATTCTGTTTTTGATTTCATAATTTATATCGATACTGATTAATTACGACGCTCAGAGATATGGGTGCACGATAAATTTGAACATAAGCGGAAAAATATGAGGCGGTAGCTTATATGTGGTTATAGTAATAGCAGTATATTGAATTCTGTAATTCTGATAAAGAAAGAAAAAATGCGAGACTGACACAATAATCATAACTTACAGAAAATCACTTAGGACTTAGGCCATTGAGGCCAAAACAAACTTAACTTCACCTGTCTAATAGTAGCATTTACTTACAATAACCAAAATTAGAATAAACAAATGATAAAATGAAGGCCAAAAAAATACCGCATTATGTGTAGAAAAAAACTGAAAAAGTCATTATAAAAGAATGGTTAATTATGTACGTTTTACCAACAAGAAGACACAAAAATATTCCAACAACATTTAAATGTATCTACATCTTCATCAACGCTAATTAGTAGTGGTGTAATGAATGTTATCACTTGACATTTCGCGAATGCGAATGCCAATTTTCCTTATTTATTTATTTATACTTATATACCTGAAGTGGTACAAAGGCGGACTTAATGCCATAGGCATTCTCTCCCAGTCGAACTTTAGAAAATGCAGATATCATCGAAGGCGGTATTATATTGAATTGTAATATTAAAACAGAAAAGAAAAATAAAAATGCAATAATAGATATTAAATATAAATAAGCACTTACTGACATTCGTGAGTGCGAATGTTGTTTTTTTTTAATTCTCGGGATAGGGTGACGGAGGATATAAAAATTGGCGACATTTTGTAACGTAGCAAATTTGACCCAAAAGTTGTGTGTTATTAATATGTCTCAGCGCCATCTGTTGGATCACGGTAACTTAACTACCGTAGATCGATAACCAATTAGTTCCTTTGTCACAGTGGCGCTAATGTTGTAAACAAAGACAATAAATATTTTATTAGTACAATATTAACTATTAATTAACAAAATATAATATTAATAAAATAATTTAATATTAAATAGAAATAATTGCTAAAAAATAATAAATAGTAAAATATAAATTTAAAACTCCAAGGTCGTATACAGGTCATCTGAGGTTATTGTTTTATCTGTGTGAGTGTCTTTAGCCCCAGTGGTCGTTATTTGAGCTTCTTTTCGTTTTGGCGGTCGAGCAGTCAAGTCGAAGGCCGTGGAAGTTCGGTAGCCCTGTGTACGGGTCATGGCCATGTGGTGACCCAGTGAAGTAAAAGGTGGTTCCTGGGATTGTGTGACCACAAAATGTTATAGGGATTGTGATTTCCCTGACGCCCGGCAGCAGTAAATACCCGTCGAAGTCTTCAATGCCACGTGAGTGTCCAATTCGTTCATATTAGAGCCCTTATTTGTTATTCTACTTGTTAGGAGTGTCATCCTAATTTGCGGGGATATGGGTTTCAGGTCTATTGCGTGTGCGCTAGCCTGAACCTAGAGGTTGCAGTCCAGTCCAGACCACGTGCCACGTGGTGACCTCGAAGTCCGTCCTCCGGTGGCTGTAGCCGTTGGCGAGGCTGGACAGTGTGCCTTCGCGTGCCGACGAAGCGTCACACCAGGACAGCCGTCGCGGGCGTCTGCCCCAGTCTCCGAGGTAACCACAGACACGTAGGATAGGATTCCCTGTCTATATCTACCCGTAGGTCTTCCGTGAGGTTGCGGCCACATGGTTATCCATGTTCTCCGATGCCAAGGGTCTCTGCTCCGTTACAAAAGTAAAATATTACCACCAGTTATAAAAGTAAAATAGCAACCTTTATTGTTACTGTATCATTACAAAGGTAAATTATATAACCTTGTTGTTATTGTTGGTATTACAATTATTATTAAACCGTGTGTGACTTAGACTGTTTATCTGTAAGCGCAGTCATTATAACTTTATGCCCTAGTGCTTGAGTTTAAGGGATTTTATGTGCTCACCTCGCGGATCCTCACAAGCGGCCCTGAGTCCGTTGTTGTATTTAGTCTCATGTTCTTCCGCTGGTATTAGGCAATATCAATGATCGTATTGTATAAATTAAATAAATTGTGTCATGAACTTCTGAGTTGTAATAAATATTTAATTGAGTAACATTTGTTTAATTTGGATATTTCCCTAATATTCTTACATACCTTATATAAATTTACTGTAAGAACATTAGCTAGCCGATAACACCATCTTTTCCTGTGGTTCTTCCCACAACAAAAGATCTTGCTTACAGTTGGCGCCCAACGTGGGGCGTTAGCAGTAATTTATGCGGTTGAAAAGTTTGAACCATATTTAGGTAGTAGACATTTTACAGTGATCACGGATCACGCTTCACTTAAATGGTTCAAGAATTTGGAAAATCCGACTGGTCGTTTAGCTCGTTGGGGTTGTCGTTTATCACAATTTAATTATACCATCGAGCATAGGAAAGGAAAAGATAATGTGGTACCAGATGCTTTGTCTAGATTAATAAAGGTTGATGCGGTCTCAACACCTAAGCCGGTCACTTCTACACCAACTAAAGACGATTGGTACGATAGGATTTATGCAGGTTGTTCGACACATCCTAAAAACTTTCCTAATTACAGAGTAGAAAATGGAGTTCTATATAGATACAGCAAGGGAAAATACTCGTTGACACAAGAGTTTGACTGGAAAGAGGTAGTCCCTGAGTCAATGCGTTCACAGATTATGTCCGTAAACCACGAACCTCCTACTGCAGCACACCTGGGTGTTTTTAAGACACACCGGAGAATCAGTCTGAGGTATTTTTGGCCAGGCGTGTACCGTGACGTTGTTAACTTTATTAAGAATTGTTCTGTATGTTCTGCCTATAAACACAAGACTACTCTTACTCCAGGTCTCATGGGTCAACCTAAGCAATGCTTTAGGCCGTTTCAAGCTGTATCCTTGGACTTAGTTGGACCTCTTCCAAAGTCGCGTTCGGGTTATGCACACTTACTAGTCGTCACTTGTTGTTTCTCAAAATATACCTTATTGTTTCCACTTCGCCGTGCAACTAGCGTTAATGTAGCCAAGAACTTTGAGCAGTATGTTCTTCTTGCTCATGGGATTCCTGAAACCGTAATTACCGATAATGGGGTTCAATTTACGGGATCAGAATTTTGTAGCGTATTGAAGAAATATAACATTCCTCGAGTACATTACGGACCTAGATACTGTCCACAGATTAACACGGTTGAAAGATACAACAAAACGGTAATAACAGCAGTTTCATCTTATGTGAAAGAGGATCATAGGACATGGGATTTAAATTTATATAAAATTCAATTTGCTATTAATAGTGCAGTGAACGAAACTACAGGGTTTTCTCCATTTTTCTTAGTTCATGGCCGAGAGCCAGTTATTAACGGCAAGTTTTATAAAAATGCAGAAGACTGCGAATATGAGGTAGCTATGCCTAGGGAGGAATACGCTGGGGAACTAGGTGTTCTTAAGGAGGTTTTTGAAAAAGTGCGTTCTAACATCGTTAAAGCTCATTCAACTAACGCGAAATATTATAATTTGCGGAGACGCCACGTCACATTACGTGAAGGTCAACAGGTATGGCGTAAGACTTATATACTTAGTGATGCAGATAAATTTAAAGCCTCTAAGTTAGCACCTAAATATGAAAAGTGCATAGTAAAGAAAGTACTTTCACCTCTGGTGTACGAACTTGTCGCGTTAGATGGTAAACCGCTAGGCACTTGGCACATAAAGGATATAAAGGTAATTTAGCCCTCCGTCTCATTTTATAGTGGAATCATAGGTATCTATATTCACCGTTTGCTTAATTTTAAAGCAATAACTTAGGTCGGTTAGATGTTACTTTTGAACTTCTAGCATTTGCCTTCGGGTTTATTTTGTCTTCCGGGTGTGTTTTGTTCTTCAAACTTGCTTTTCGAATCTTTCGTGCGGATTGCAACACGTAAAATAAGCCTTTGCTGGAGCGGATTGTAACTCCTTAAATAAGCCTATACTAGTGTTTGTCTGCAGGTTTGTGGATTTTTGTTCGTGCGGATTGCAACACGTTTAAATATGCCTTACAGCAGGAGCGGCTAGTGACTCCTTAAATAAGCCTATCCACTTTGTTGTTTTGTTAGGTGGCCTCGTGTGCTGTCCTAGTTCGTGCGGTTTGCAACACGTTTAAATAAGCCTTACTGCAGGAGCGGCTAGTGACTCCTTAAATAAGCCTATCCACTTTGTTGTTTTGTTAGGTGGCCTCGTGTGCTGTCCTAGTTCGTGCGGTTTGCAACACGTTTAAATAAGCCTTACAGCAGGAGCGGCCGGTGACTCCTTAAATAAGCCTATCCACCTATTGTTTTGTTTTTCCGGAGCGCTGTCTTCTGGGAACTATACGTTCTGCCTGGTGAGTTTTTGGGAACTTTGTTGTTTCTTGTTTAGCTGGCCCGTTGTGGTTGTATGCTGTTTTTCACCAGGAGAATCGTTGTTTGGTAAAAGAACATATATTGAGTTCCACTGGTATACAGGAGGAATTCGGGAGTGTGAATAGGCGTGGCTTCCAACGATAGTTGGAGTTGGTTGCTACTAGGTGAAAGGTGAGGAATGTAAGAGTGATGCATGCAAGGTGGGGGGATTTGTTGCCCGGAAAGAAGAGTATTGTTGGATAGAAGAACACAGTTCCTGGCAGTTGGTTTAATTTTGGTTTGATTACTTAATGGATAGTTCATTTTTCCTCTTTCTAAACCTTCAGTTTAGTTGTTAGAGTGTATTTTGTTTTGCTACGTCATTTTTTTTTAACCTTCCCTCTGGTCATATAGCACCGAGGGCGGTGCGGTTTTTTCCGCATACGTAAAAAACCTTTTGTGGGAAGAGGGGCATTGTAACGTAGCAAATTTGACCCAAAAGTTGTGTGTTATTAATATGTCTCAGCGCCATCTGTTGGATCACGGTAACTTAACTACCGTAGATCGATAACCAATTAGTTCCTTTGTCACAGTGGCGCTAATGTTGTAAACAAAGACAATAAATATTTTATTAGTACAATATTAACTATTAATTAACAAAATATAATATTAATAAAATAATTTAATATTAAATAGAAATAATTGCTAAAAAATAATAAATAGTAAAATATAAATTTAAAACTCCAAGGTCGTATACAGGTCATCTGAGGTTATTGTTTTATCTGTGTGAGTGTCTTTAGCCCCAGTGGTCGTTATTTGAGCTTCTTTTCGTTTTGGCGGTCGAGCAGTCAAGTCGAAGGCCGTGGAAGTTCGGTAGCCCTGTGTACGGGTCATGGCCATGTGGTGACCCAGTGAAGTAAAAGGTGGTTCCTGGGATTGTGTGACCACAAAATGTTATAGGGATTGTGATTTCCCTGACGCCCGGCAGCAGTAAATACCCGTCGAAGTCTTCAATGCCACGTGAGTGTCCAATTCGTTCATATTAGAGCCCTTATTTGTTATTCTACTTGTTAGGAGTGTCATCCTAATTTGCGGGGATATGGGTTTCAGGTCTATTGCGTGTGCGCTAGCCTGAACCTAGAGGTTGCAGTCCAGTCCAGACCACGTGCCACGTGGTGACCTCGAAGTCCGTCCTCCGGTGGCTGTAGCCGTTGGCGAGGCTGGACAGTGTGCCTTCGCGTGCCGACGAAGCGTCACACCAGGACAGCCGTCGCGGGCGTCTGCCCCAGTCTCCGAGGTAACCACAGACACGTAGGATAGGATTCCCTGTCTATATCTACCCGTAGGTCTTCCGTGAGGTTGCGGCCACATGGTTATCCATGTTCTCCGATGCCAAGGGTCTCTGCTCCGTTACAAAAGTAAAATATTACCACCAGTTATAAAAGTAAAATAGCAACCTTTATTGTTACTGTATCATTACAAAGGTAAATTATATAACCTTGTTGTTATTGTTGGTATTACAATTATTATTAAACCGTGTGTGACTTAGACTGTTTATCTGTAAGCGCAGTCATTATAACTTTATGCCCTAGTGCTTGAGTTTAAGGGATTTTATGTGCTCACCTCGCGGATCCTCACAAGCGGCCCTGAGTCCGTTGTTGTATTTAGTCTCATGTTCTTCCGCTGGTATTAGGCAATATCAATGATCGTATTGTATAAATTAAATAAATTGTGTCATGAACTTCTGAGTTGTAATAAATATTTAATTGAGTAACATTTGTTTAATTTGGATATTTCCCTAATATTCTTACATACCTTATATAAATTTACTGTAAGAACATTAGCTAGCCGATAACACCATCTATTCCTGTGGTTCTTCCCACAACAAAAGATCTTGCTTACAATTTTTTTTGGAGTTTCAATTAAATTTGTATAGATTTGACCTTTTTTTTGCAAAACACTGCAATTCAATATTCGCACAATTTTTGTGAATGCGGATGCGAATGTGTAAAAATATGCGAATGCGTATGCGAATTAAAGTTACATCATTACTAATTAGACATATTATTCATCAAGATCGTTAGCTAAGAACTAAGTCTAAGTGTTCTTATCGTCGACGTAGATCTTTGTTTTGCGGATAAAGGCGAAGCTTAGCATTTAAAGCCGTTTTTATTGCTCCGTCGGAGTACTTAGTAAAAGTGGTATTTAAATTTGCATTGTTAACTTCAAAAACCATTACTATGTTGGTCATAATTGTCGTCGGTCATAATAAAGCACTAAGAAAGTGATAGAGTGATTGCTAGAGTTCATGAGTAAGGATCTTGAGAGAATGTGAATGATTAAATTTGAACAATACCTTGAAGGAACGCAATATTTTTATGTCTTTGTCTATATGACATGTACGTTCAGCATTCCGCATAGGATAAAGGAGGGTGTTGAGGAAATTTCCATTTCTCGTCCATTTGTAAAACAGACCTAAAGTCAATAGGAGAACATAAAAAAGCGAAATTATATGAATCTACACACAATTCATCAAGAATATTTGAAGTGAAACTTTTTAGAGCGACAAGGAAAAATATTAGTGTAACGATTTTTCGTCCTGAAACGATTACCCTGAAGCGTTACATTAAAATGAAATTATACAATTGATATCGACTTCCAGATATGATACCATAACATACGATACCATATGATATCAACCAATCTTTCATTACATTTTTGATTTGTAATAATTTTATCTGTGGCGCGTGTTCACATTACTATAAGTACTTTAACCATCCTTTACTGCAGATACCATGTATAGCGTACGTAAAGGTGGCGCTCGTCAGCGCTAAGCTGATCATAGATAGAGGTCGTGACTAGATAGAGGCCACTTGTTACACAAAGAACGTCCTACTGAGAGCACTCACGTTGTGTCGATGTTACTCGCGATAAAGGAGCTCTGTGTCTTTCAGTCAGCCTTTATTGCTTTATCAAAGTGAAGTGCTCAGCGCTACGCCTCTGGAGCCTTGCTTTTCTTAAACTGTACTCGTTTCTTGTGGAACGTCCTTTTTTTCTTTCTTTTTTCAATCGAAACAAATGAGGGGTGGTACAGGAAATATCTCTGACTAGGGACCGTTTTTATGAAACACTTGATGCTTTCTACATTCATATCTTACACTACACCCCTAGTACGAGTTTGTTATGTTTCCTCATCATAATAAATATTAAATCATTATTTACGTTTTACTACATCATTCCAAAGTATTCCATTATTAGACTTGGATACTGATATACTCGTTACAGAAGTTTTTAAGATTGAAGAAACGAATATTTTATTTTTTTATCTAATTGAAGTAGACTGAGTACTGATGGACTATGATGGTCGTTTCGTGTGAAAGTGTGCCGGGAACCACACCCTTCCATCGAAAAGCAAGAAATGCTTCACCGTAGAAATAGGTGTGGCGGTGGTACTTCCCCGGTCGAACTACACTGGTACTACCACCTTCAAATATGTATTCCACAAGTATGTCAACGTAGTATATGGTTACTTTTGCTCTTTGGTTATCTGCTTGCAACTTAATACATAATAAAGGTTGGATCTGCAGTCAATTACAGTTACGTTGTTACTACCGAGGCATGGTCGCTTCATATAAATTAGCCGGCAATCACTATTTTTCGCAGAAACATAAGAAAACCTTAACACTAGAAACAAATGTGTATTGACTGTGTACGTGGCAAGTACAATCAACTTCAGAATTGTTTAGGAGTTCCTACAATTATATTGAAAGCGATGATTGTTTATGACTGTATCACAAGCGCTGCAGTTAAAATGAAAATCAGCGACACCATTTCTCAAACTTTAAAAATGTAAATGATAAACTATTTACTTAAATGTCAACCTTATTATGACAACATTCTTATAGCAATGGAAGGGTGGTGGTAATGGCTTTAAACCGCAAATTGTAAAGCTTTCAGTTTTCAAAGTGTGAGCCATTACTATAATTGTTTCGCGCTGAAAATTTGAGACGAAAGAAAATTCTTTGCACACTTTTCCCATTATACTATGGTTATTGGCGTAAATGAAAGTTGACAAGATACTGATATGACGATAATGGTATGATGTCATACGATCATCTAATATACATATTTACTATTTAGATAACGTTGTAGCACGAGAAATTTACAGATTTTGCTTAGCATGAATATCCGCGCAGGACAAAAATTACCAATTTTATGTTGAACATAATATTTATCAGGAAGTCTTGTAGTTGAATTGGTGCTTCAACTATGACTGTCATATTTTTAAAGGTGGTAGAACCAGTGTCGTTCGGCCGGGAAAGTACCCCCGCCACATCTATTTCTAGCGTGAAGCATGTCTTGCGTTTCGATAGAAGGATGTGGTTGCCGGAACACTTTCACATGAAGCGACCATCATAGTCCTCGGGAGTATCAACGCATCTGTGATTGACTTCAGATGGATCCCATGCTCTGTATGAAGTTGATTACCGGTGTCCATGGGCAGCAGTGACCACTTACCATCAGGTGGACTGCATGCTCGTTTGCTCCTCAGTCAGATAGAAAAAACAAAAACAAAAAATATTGTTTAATTTTTATGTGGCTCGCCTATCTAATTTGCGTTTTTGTGTTGTGTTATTAATAAACCGAAGCAACGATTTGTCGAATGGAACATCATCTTATCCGATTGCAATGGATGGCAGGTGAGTGCCGTTACATTGAAGTATTATATATTTTCTATAAAAAAATCCATGATGGGTAAATAGACTAGACTTTAAAAGAAACACTAGTTTAAATAAAATTGTAATCTGCTTTTCAAAATTCTCATAAAATAACTGTTTCCTAGTAGTCAGAAATCTTTATCTTAGACAAAAGTCGACCGTACGAATTAAGTTATTGATACAACGATTTTAGACAATTTGACAATCAAAACAGCCTATTTGCACACTAAAACAAAAAAACTACTAGTAATATAAATCAATAAATAATTACTCGCAAAAAAAATCCTAAACACTGTCATTGCTATAAAAACTTCAACGATCATTTATCAATTCTGCTGTACATACAAACGAAAAGGGAGCGAACATTCTGATTATCAATTTATTGGCACTGCATCGGGAACAAGATTACGTGGGGCGATGCAATGAACGCCAATCGCCCATACGCGATATCGGAGAGTACTCACACGTTTCAATGTAACGTGGTTGTTAAAAGCTTTTTTGTAAAATTGAAGAAGCAAACGAAAATGCATTTACCTGGTAGTAGGTAGGTACTTTCAAGGTGGCAGAACCAGTGTAGTTTGACCGGAGAAGTACTACCGCCACACCTACTTCTAGCATGAACCATTTCTTGCGTTTCGATGAAAGGGTGTGGCCTAACATGCTTAGGTACTTGATTTAATTTAATGCAATTTCATTATTTTGTGTAGGCATAAGCATACTCTTACAAGTTATCAGTAATGATATTTTTTCTTACATTACCACCGGATCACATCACGGTGAGAAGCCTGAGAAGATTAGGCAGGACACTCAGTAAAGAGTTTTCTCCTTTAATTTATAAGCTTAGTTCTAGTGTGTGGGAAAAGAAAGAACTTTTTTTGTTGACAAACATTGTATCCTATATGGGCACTGTATTTTTTTTCGCTCATTTGTTTTCGCTCATAAAACACCAGCTTCAAAACCACGGAAGGCTGTACAACCTTTCCAGTTGATATAAAATATATCATTCAGAAAATACATATTTTAGGTATAAATGCTACTACTATATATTCCCGGGGAGTAATGACATGGGGCTCTTCAAGAAAGGTGCAAGAAGAGCTCTACTTCAAAGCGATGCATTGGCGACTCCTCTGGTATTGCAAATGTCCAAAGGCGACGGTACAACTTTCCAACAGGTGGCCCGTTTGCCTTATCGTTAGGTACAAATATATAGAAAAAAAACATATTTAAGGTATAAATGCTATGCTAGGTTACATCCTAGGCAGAGTAAAACACGCATTTGTCATAGACAGGACATATTGAGGCTAACCGACGCGGTCACGGCCCCATTCGCCCATTGTTGTGGTTTGACAAACATATACAAATGTATACCTTGCATATACATCTTATAACAACATGCCGACAATTGGTTCGATATATTTTACAATTGATGCAGAGTGGTATAGAGTAATTGAAGTAATGTGGGGTTGGTGGTGGCCGGAGAAATATTTGAAGTATGAATTTAGACCAATAAAAAGAGTTTTTATCATTTTTATCCCACTAACGATTATGGGTCTCCGTGTGACTCTCAGGTTCGGCGTTTCTGGTTCTACGACCTAACATATAGACAAACTTTAGATTACCTACTGACATCTAATATTTTTTTATTAACAGCTGGATCTCTGCATTAAATATATTAATTATATTTCCTATTATAATAGATCAAAGTTACATAACTCCAAACAAGTACAATACTGGCAATAACAATAGACGATAGTAATTACAAGCTTCCTATAAATAATTGCATCCGCTTTAAGGATCAAAGCGCTCAGTCTAATTTTATAATCCAATGAACGTTGATTAAAAATAGTAATACTTCTTTGTGATCAAAGCCATAAATGGGGATATGTTTAGTGGTTCATTATAAGAAAATCCCTCACAAGGTCTTTGAGATTAAGTCGGAAGGTTTTTTTTTTGGGGAATGGCGAGTTCGGTGGTGAGTTATTATTGCTGTCCTTAGACATCTGTAATCATTTGCAAGTGGTATAGATGCTTTATCCATGGGCGATAGGACTTATCTCATCAACCCATTATTGGCCCACTACTGGGCACGGGTCTTCTCTCAGAATGAGAGAGTTTAGGCCATAGTCCACCGCGCTGGCCAAGTGCGAATTGGTGGACTTCACACACCTCCGAGAACTTTTTTTTTTAAAGAACTCTCGGGTGTGTAGGTTTCCTCGCGATGTTTTCCTTCACCGAAAAGCAGTGATAATTAATTTCTTAATACGCACATAAATCAGTGGTGCGTGCCTAGGTTTGAACCTCGGACCTCCCGATCGAGAGGGCAAGTTTCAACCATTAGGCTATCACTGCTCTACTATAAATAAATCAATGAAATAAAAATATCTTTAGATCTGTTGTTACTTTAAAAAGAAAAGAGGCCTATCGATGAAAGCAGAAATGAAATATTTTCGCGAGAGGTTTTTAAACGATTTTCGATTAAAAACCCATTCCGCCATTCCACGTTTAGCTAGTAGCAAAGTTATAATCCACCTTAACGTTCTCAGATGCCACTAAACAAGCAAAAGTTTCCGTTCACTCAAATTTTCCTTACTATACTTCATACCCCAAAGTGTACTTCGTACTTTTCCATGCTTTGAAACTCCACGACATATTTCAGCCGTATCTACCCCTCGCTCGGTACACGTGTTCTCAAACTTTTTCAATTCCGCGATAGCCGAAAGCGGCGCATACTTTTGCGCGGTGAGCGCAATTAACAAAAGTTTCCCGTATCTACCGTTTGTATCTAAGCCATTATTGCGTGTTAATTACATACCCTCAAAGTAATCATTATTGACGTGTGCGCCCAACAATTTCGACCATCAAACAAACAGTACATTACGAGGTTTGGTGGATAACGAAAACGTAGGGACGTCACGTCACTATTGATTTTTATAAACCATTTCTTTATTTTATAAAGATTCTAAGTGTCGCCGCACACGGGCCACTCGAGGAGGCCACAAACGCCGCCACTAGAAGCGTTCACCGTGTGCGGCGAGTTCATAAAAAATGTATGGAAACTACAGGGAACATATCCGTGTACGGCGATGCTTATTATTAAAGCAACATATTTGTTTGGTCTTGTTATTATTTGAAAAAAAAAATACATAAGTTTATTTGTGAAAACTTATAAATGGCTGTAATTGTGTATTTGTAATTTAGTATTATACTATGCAAGTAAGCAGTAAGTGCAAAGTACTTTGCAACGTATTGTCAAAAACGTAACCGTTGATCGTTTCGAGAAACGTAATAATTCGTACTATGTGCACTCTTGGCGTACTCATACATACCATTCATTCATACAAGGTCATTGACGTCTTCAACTGTGAGCGTGATATTCCGCTTGCGTGTTCGCCAATTCGTGTTTTGGAGACTTATTTTTTAAATAAAGATATAACATCTAGAACATTGACTTACTACTAATAACTCAATGGTCTGTATTTTTTTTGTAAAATAAATACAATACACGATTGTTTTTTTAAGGGTTCTTATTATCGTGATTAGTGGGGGAATTCGAAAGGTCGCCAACCTTTCGAATTCCCTCACTTGAGATGTAGTGGGATATATCTCGATACTAATCGCATGTGAGATTGTTCTAATCCCTTTTTTACCAGTTTTTTGCAATCTTATACGGTTTTCTTTTTCAAAAAACCTTGGCATGAAGCCAAGACACTTCTCCCTACGCGAGATTGGATATGATGTGCTCCGTCCAAAAATGTATCACCTTGTGTAGATATCCCTTTGGGCTCTGTTATTGCCTTAATTACGTAACATTGAATTGTCTAATTGCGAATTTATATACATTTTACATTTAAGTTCCCTATTTTAAACAAACATTACCCTCCTAGATACATATAAGACAGTTATACTAGAATTTCTAACCTCGCGCCGAATACTCAGATTGCGTACGAAGGAGATACCAATTGGCGTCGAATCCGCGCAATCAGCCAACGACGCTTATTCAATTTGAGATGCCGCGTCTCGAGCGGAATCATATTTGACGAGCCGCGTAGCGGAGCGGTTATCGTACCGGTCTCACACGCAGTGGGTTTCAGATTCAGATTCGATTCCCGCCCAGACAGGTATCTGAATGATGAATTTAGATTCTTGTTCTGGGTCCGAGTGTCTGTGTATTTGTGTTTGTGTGTGTACAATTGTCCATGGCACCCACGACACAGAAAATCCTAGTGTGGGGCTATCAGTATACAAAGTTATTATTATTTATCATATGTTTGTGAGAGCGTCTACTTCGTGTTATTTTTTTTTTTGGTCGGAAAAAAGCAATTAGCGCATACACATTTGTGTACGATAAGCGCGTTTAATGATTGTGGTTATCGTGGTCACTATAAATAACTTACTTAATTATGTACCAATGTGTTGATTATTTAATAGGCAACTGTCAAAAGTATGGATCAAAGTGAATTCCGGCGGAGAGCTCGGATCTTCGTAAGGCAAGCTTAAAGCAAACACAACTTTTTTCTGATAATAATGAATTGATTGGCACCTTATATTTTTTACACTTTGATTTTTAATTCTCTGTGGGGATATTTATCCTGTACATAGGCTGGTGTTACATATCTCCACGAATTGATACTATACTGCAATTCAAATATTTGTTAGTTCGCTCGCGATCTTGCATATCACGGAACATACAAGAGTATAAGCAAAAATGTAATATATCTGCTAAACTACTTGTGTACAATGAAGAATACTGTGTAACGTCTAATAGAGACGGAACATTCCCCAGTTAGTTGTCATACATCCAATCTGGTTTCATTCTCGTAAGACAACGGCAGCATTGGTTGGTTGGCTACAAGAAGCGCGGAATTATACGGGATTAAAATTTTATTAATACATATTATTATTATTTTATCTGACTGAAGTAGCAATCGAGCATGCAGTCCACCTGATGGTAAGTGGTCACTGCCACCCATGGAAATCTATAATCAACTTCATACAAAACATGGGTTCCATCTGAAGTCAATCACAGATGCGGTGTTACTGCCGAGGACTAACATGGTCGCTTCATATAAAAGTGTAACGGCAACCACACCCTTCTACCGAAACGCAAGAAATGCTTTACGCTAGAAGTAGGTGTGGCGGTGATACTTCCCCGGTCGAACTACCACTGGTTCTACCACCTTGAAATTATTATGAATGCTAAAATTAATGAGCCTGTATTTGTTACTCTTTCACGCATAAACTTCCGCTTTCGCTGAAATTTGCCACACAGTTTATGATATACCTATATTAACACATCGTAGTAGACATGACCAAGTTTGACGAAATCCGCTTGAATATGCTAGTATATTAAAAATCGAAATAAAATAAAAAGTAATCTAATTAATGCAAAAAATGTAACAAAACGTTTAAATAACGTCAGAGTCACGTTCCATTGCGTTTTAAAATCAAATGTACGTGTTTGTTGCAACTTGTACTAACTTAATTGCGACACATAATTTGCCCTTGTCATAATGTGATAACTGTTTAACCTAATTTCATGTTACATTTTATCAAAATCACATAAGCGGTTTAGCCATTAAAGTAACAAATATATATTGGTAAGTGGACATTACGCAGTTACGATATTTTGTTATAATACGAAAGCAGCAAACGAGCGTACCGTCCACCTGATGACAGGTGGCCATTGCCGTCCACGGACATCTTTAGTAGATTCAATATTTAATTCAATTCAATTCAAACAGATTAAGAGTCTTACATAAAGACAAATCATATCAATAAACTTTATTACTTACAGAAAGTACGAAATTCCATCCCTTTATAACGTCCTTGACGTAAATCTTACATTTGTTCTGGGAACACTACGGCATGTTTGTCGTGCGTATAGTTCGAATAGCGATGCTCTACTACTTGAAATGAGTGCTCAATTTTGTAATTGAGCGCTCTTTTTCTCCGGATAGCTTTGAGACGCTGAATGTGTATCTTGGGTTTTTCTATATTGATGTGGTACCCTCAAAGACTAAGTTTAAGCTGTAACGCCCTGGATAAATATGTCTCCCTACACCAGGGTTTTTTTAGATAAAATTAAATGCCCCGCGCGGGACAGGTTTTTGGGAAGGACTGGACTTTTGCAAAAAAGGTCGCCAAATGTAAGTCGATTTGTAGTTCGTCGACCAAAAAAAATGTCGCAAAAATCCTCCAGCCCCCCTTATATCAAAGCGAAAACTAAAATTCTTGTCCGTATGTCTGTGAGACGCGACCCCTTTTGTATCACGAGGAATGCTGTCCCACTTTTGGCAATGAAATCCCGCTTTTTTCCACTCAAAAAGTTACTAAATCCCGACTTAACAAAAAAAATATCTGGAAACGCTCCCTACGCCCTTCAAATCAGAACACAACAGCGCTTAACATTAGTGTTAATAGGCAGAAACAGATATAGGCTCCAGAGTCGAATCACATACGATTCCACCACCTTTAATAAGTACAACGATTGTTTATCTGTCTGTCGAAAATAATAATTTAACATGCCTAGCATAAATACGTTGCAACATATGGTACGAGATAAAACGGAAGCTACCACACGTACCAATCGACACCTCGGTACATTGAACATAAACAGTGTGTAGGAGCGCTCATCGTCTATTCGATGTACGGCTCGAAATGCGGTCAACGGGAGTTGCGTTGCAAGCACATGTTAAATACGAGTAGATATAAAGTACATTACTACCTAATCACCTAAATAAAACAAAAATATTTAAAATGCATGTGCATCATACATTTAAAGAGATGCTAATGAAAAATGTATATATTAATACGTGAAGCATTTTAAGATAAATGCCGCAAGCGAAGGAGTATGACATTACGCACGGTTATAGTTGATGTAGAGAAGGATTGCGCAATGCTAATAATTTTACAAATAATTTATAAAACATACAAAAAATAAACTAAAAATATTACACTCACTACTTTGCATTTGATACACACACATACATAATAAACGAAATAGAACATTCAATTCAGTCTTTTATGAAAACACATAACGTCAGAAATGTCAGATGTCTTTCTCAAAATACCCGCTATTGCTTTTAAATGCAGGCTAGTTAACAAACCTCTTTTTACCTTTAACGGGTTCGTTCAAAATAACTTAAAAAAATATTACAATTTATTTAAATTAGAAAAATATTGATGCTACTTTGGACCATATAAAGTTTAGTTTTTAATTTCAATTACGGTCGAATTTCGACCGTTGCGACGGTGACTAGTTTTTATCAAAACAAAATCTGAGTCTTCCAAAGTGTTTTTTCCAAGTACGTGTATGTACAGACATGACGAAATATTCTTTTTTATTATACGTAAGAATATCAGTCAGAATATAAACAAAGGGGACGGACGGAGACACGCGCCGGTAGCGCTGTGTGAATACATTCATTATCATTTATAAACAGTACTAAATTACCTTTGTAGTCTGCCATCTAGTGCCTACAGTGTTACAAACAAATTCGCCAAAATAATATGCCATTGTTTGCTATTTGGCAACATTCCACGGTCATATTATGCAAGAGAGCTTACAATAAATGCACAGGAGGTGTCCCTAGAGGATGGGCCATTGTACAAAGAAATAAGTAAAAAAAACGTTCAATCAGGGGGTTACCAACCTCACTACTACATATTTCAAACATGAAACAGTTCCTGAACTAGTTGTCGAAGCAGGGTAATTTACAAGGGTAATGAGGTGATCATATTTCTCCTTTGCGGTCCTCAGAAATATCGCACCACCCGTGATCGACTGCAGATAGTACAGATGTCCATGAACAGAAGTGATCATCTACACGGGCATGGATCGCAATGGGCCCAGCCGCCTATCTGTGAGGAGCCCGATGGGGCAACGTGTTCAGAGGACTCCGATTGCGTTCCTTTGGAGGTTCCGGAGTCCTCTTTGTAGCGCCGAAGACGGTGACTGGTGGGGGTGGTTAGTGCCACATAACCCTGCGTCGCTCCCACGGCTTCGGGTACCTTTTGAAGGTTTCCCCCTCGAGAAAAAAAGGCATGGATCGCGAAAATGACGCAGGGGGGCGGAGCCTTTGAATAATTTATCATTCAGACATTTGAATTAAAATAAATCCAATGTAAAAGTTTCATCTAATACGTAATAATTTTAAAATAAGTGTAAATTACAAGTATATTTCATGTAACACTTAATTCGCGACACTCCAAAGCTTATGAATGTAATTACCTCATCTTTTAATTCTGCAAAAGTGGCGTAGTAATTACATTAATACCACGTTTACTGGCGCAAAATAATATTATTATAAATTAAAATTTTCGAACAACTTTACGTGGATTTTGTAATCAGAAATTGTTTTAATTTGCATTTATAATTCGCTTAGATTGTTATTTTAACGAATCTGACGCTTATCGGGAGATAAGTTAAGTTTAATTATTCTTATATGTAAAATATATTAACTGGAAACTGGACTGAAAATAAATACTACAATCACGAAATTTGGCGCATACTGTTTATGGCCTAGAAAAATACATGGGGTTATTGCCGTGGTAAAAGGAAAAGCGAGCGAAGACACGAGCATACCCTAGCCATATATGTATGAAAAACGATTTGCCCAAATCTTTGTTTAAACACGCTTTCTACACTCATAACCCCACAGTAGGATTTTCTCCTGTGTCGTGGGTACCATGGATACACACAAGACGAATACACAAACAACCAGACCCAGAACATGAATCTGAACTAACGTTTTGTGATGTATACCACTCACGTATCGCATGTTAGTTGGTACTATATTATTATTCTTGTCTTTAAGCTGTATGAGTGTGTACGCATTACGAATAAATGATTTCTTTCTTTCTTATTCAGATACATGTCGGGCCGGGAATCGAACCTGGGACCCATTGCGTGTCTGACCGGTATGGTAACCGCTCCGCCACGTTGGTCGTCGAGTATCGTCGAGGATCCAAATGTCATATACATTTAAGCAACTTAGGAGGACGATTGCATTGATCCTCTGATAGTTTTGAAAGCGATCATGACACGTAGTGCTTTGTCGATTCAATAGCCGCTGAGAACGCGCGAATATATTACGGATCCGGTTTCGGTGTGTCAAGGCAGGTACCACTTTCACTCTTATCCGGACGGTGAGCTATACATGTATTAGTACATCTGTGCGTATTACTTAGGTTTTTCTTTTCTACTATGGAAGTGACAAACGAGTCCACTTGGACTGGGTAATAGGTTACAACTGTCCCCTATCTGTCAACTGTCTCTATTACTGGATATCTTTAATCAACCCCATAAAAGATCATAGCCTTAGCAGAGGTTGGCCCCAGATGCGTTGCTCCTCTAAGGCTGTGTCCCCAGTAGATAAACTGTTCGCGGCCGGTTGAATACGCGGCGTATCGGTTTAGTACGCCGTGCCATTTATTTGAAATGGAGTGAAAAGTTTGCTAGTTTGCGCTCACTCTATGCTGTAACGCTGCAAACTGCGTAAAGTGAGCGTAAACTGTAAACTGGATACCCCGTTTCAAATATATGAAAGGACGTATTAAACCGATACGTCGCAAATTCAGTAGGCCGCTAACAGTTTTCCTACTGAGGACACAGCCTGAGTTTATCTCCCATAACACAACCTTCGGACCAGAACATAGTAACACTCTCCATTGCTCTTTGTTAAAAGTCAAAACTCATAGAAAAATGCGGTACCCACTTGCGCTAGATTAGGCGATCATTGATAGATAATAAGGTTATAATTGTTAATTAAGTGCGGAAAGTCTCATCAATGTGCATAAAATGCAGCATCAACTTCGTTTTTATAGTTAAATATATCCAGTAATCTAACCAGATATTTATACTGCAACATTAATAAGATGAAGTTGGGATTTAAAAAAATCTGAAACGCGTTTATATCAAAACTATCACTTTACAGATACTTCATTGTCCTTTACGATGGCAGCATTTTTATCTTATATTTTTTAAACCGGTAAAACCACGCAGCACAGCTAGTCTCAACTAATATTAGCAATAATACGGTACGTGTGTGTCCCATTACTGTTTAACGCGTGGCCGTAATGTACGTAGATTAATCACGCAACGGAGCGAGCACGGAACGAATGGCGTTCTGATATGGAATACAAAATGTTTTAAACTGTTATTGTTATTACGGCCAAAACTTAAAATCAATATTATTTAAGAAGAGAAGTAGAATACGCTTATACAAATTTAGAATACACTTTTCTTGCTAGCAATTTCTGACTATAAAGCCCTGCTGTGTTGTTTATTGACGATGTTGTAAAAGAACACAAAAACGTAGTTAAATATTATAATTAATAAAAATATGTAAAAAACGGTTAAAAATTTAAGTTAAACGTTAAGGTAAATATTTAAGTTAAGTTAAACGGTTATTATGTTAAACATATATGGCAAAAACAAAAATTATTGAAAAATAAACGACTTAAACTTCTTTATTCTCCTGCCTATAGCGTCATAAATAATTTATTACTAGAGTTAATTATTGTAAAAGTTATTCGTTCTTTCTCAGTTGATATTTAATAAAAAAAACAACTGTTACTGTTTGCTTTTTAAATACCTAATTCTCTTTATTTTTAAATTCCTAAGAAAATATTTCCATTTACAAATAAACGACAAACCAAATTCAACCATAAGCAACTCCCAAGTCACAATATTAAAAACAACCTCATTTTTTTTATCTGACTGAAGTAGCAAACGAGCATGCAATCCACCTGATGGTATGCGGTCACTGCCGCCCATGGACATCTGCAATCAATTACATACAGAACGTGGGTTCCATCTGAAGTCAATCACAGATGCGTTGCTACTCCCGAAGTCCATGATGGTCGCCTCATGTGAAAGCATTGACATATACTCACAAAACTCGGCAATCAAAACTCCAAAAGGCATACAAAAATCAAGCCAATGTTTACGATCACGATGACCAAATATAGAAAAACAGTTGGCAATAAATCACTGAGGAAACATCGCAGCAGCCCCGCCGGCATCCGACGCCGGATACATAAAAATCGTCTATTAATAGACCATTTCGCCGCGAACCGCCGATCCTAATTTAACAATGAACCATCTGCTTCCGTTGGTTTTCGCGAGCGTAATGGGCGTGTATAAACATTTGCCTTAACATTTAATGACAGCCTAATTGTAGGAACTTGGTGTTAATCGAAGGCCCGAGGTTCGAATCACGCTTTACACGCTTTCTACACTCTGCCCCACACTAGGATTTTCTCCTGTGTCGTGGGTACCATGGACACACACAAGACGAATGCATAAATACCCAGACTGAGAACATGAGTCTAAACTCATCTTTCAGATACCTGTCTGACTGGGAAGCGAACCCGGGACCCATTGCGCATCAGACCGGTATGGAAACCGCTCCGCCACGCGGGTATTAATTTAGAATACTTGTCTGATTTTGAGCTTTTAGGCATTTTTCTTTGTATGTGTTCATGACACCCACTACACACGAGAACATCTACGACTAAACCACGAGAGCTATGAGTGTAGTTTGCTTTATTATTCTACTCAAACGACTGAGTTTGGGCTTACTCGTTTCCACGTTAAACCTCAAGTGATCTCCGCGGAGCGTCATCACTTTTCACGTTTAGTAAGAGAAGAAATCGAGATCAAAGAAACATCCTAAGAACTTTAATAGAGAATACGGTTTTAAGTTAGCGCAAACGTGGAATTCAGTGGTTAGTTTATGTCAATCACATAGAGTTCAAAGTTCGGTGCGTAAGGATACAGTAAGTGCTGTGTGTCGTGATATGGAACTTAAAAAAGAAAAACGAACTAGACGTAGGGTAGATAGGTTAATCTATCTCTAGTGCTTGTCAACGGTTTCTCCCCGCCACCGCAGTTTCGCCGTGATCACGATCCACGCAACTGGGTCGAAATATCGGCAAAAAGAATTCGAAAAGGTTTCAAAAACCGCATAACGTGAGTACCCGTTAAGTATTAAAATGTGTCAATTTCGCGATAATATTAGTCTAAAATCATATATTACTCGTTTCATTTGTCACAGTAAATATGTTAAATAAATATCGTAACGTGAATCGGCAGATACAATTACTGTATGAAACCGCAAAATCTGATCTACCGCAAGCATCTCCAAGGTCTGTGACTCATCACCAACTGATATACAAAACTTGTCTGGATTAGAGCTGGCCAAGTTTAGAGTAAACAAGATCTATTATTTACTTAGGATAGAGACCTTAATATATGAGTAGTTGATTACAGATAACTACCGGGAGCGATGACCACGCACTATCAGGTTTACAGCATACTCAATTGGTAGTTTAATTAATATCAGACAAGAGTGAAAGTTATAATTACAAAAACGTAAAATCATACTTCATACTAATATTATAAAGGCGAAAGTTTGTGAGTGTGTATGTTTGTTACTTCTTCACATCTAAACGACTGGAGCGATTTTCATAAAATTTGGTAGGGAGTTAGCTGATACTCTGGACTATCATATAAGCTACTTTTTAATGTGGGAACATATCTTATTCCGACGGGACAATCGATACATCGATTTTATTAGCGCGGGCGAAGCTGCGGGGTTCAGCTAGTTAATAATAATAACATAGTCCAAGCAAACGTATTATAATTTTGGTGTTATGATTTTTTTATTAAATAGAAGACAAAACAGTTTGGGACTGGGCAATACATTTCTATAGATAACAACTAATATAATTGTAGAGTAAAGTGTAGTGTATCTTGCCAAAAAGCCAAGAGTTCGTGTTCCAATCAGGTGGTAGTGTAAGAAAAAATATTACAATTGACAATTTAAAGCGCTCCTGTAAGTCTATACGAAATAAAAGCATATCATTGCATTTCAACCACACAATGGCTAGTTAAAAGCTAAACGCATAAACGCGATAAAAACAAACAAGCAATTACGAAACACGCAGTTACCATCGTACGTTGTTCTTGCGACGATCAGTTAACACCACACGGCCTGCATTGTGTCGCGTTTGATCCCAGCGTAAGGTCGTTTCACCATCAGGTATCGCATGCTGAGAATATGTCGATTAATCCAAAATTACCATCTTGTGAAGGATGATTAAATTTTGGTCGCACTCTTGTAATTTTGACGGCTGTTTGTCTTCATTCTTTAATTCGCTAGACGATAGACAACGCTATAAGGAGATGTTTCAAATACTTAACTCAACTAGTCACCCGTCGCAACGGTCGAAATTCGACCGTAATTTCAATTAAAAAATTAATCTTCCAATATGAAGATTAGTTTTTTAATTGAAATTAAGTAGCACGTAATCCAAAGTAGCACGAATATTTTTCAAAATCAAATAAGTTGTAATAATTTTCAGGTTATTTTGAACGCACCCGTTAAAGGTAAAAAGAGGTTTAATTAGCTAAGCTGCATTTAAAAGTAAAAGCGGGTATTTTGACAAAGACATCTGACATTTATGACGTTATACGTTTTCATAGTAAGACATTGAATGTTCTATTTGGTTTATTATGTATGTATTTGTGGCAAATGCAAGGTAGTATGTGTAATGTGTTTTTAGTTAATTTTATGTATGTTTTATATATTATTTAAAAATATATTAGCATTGCGCAATCCTTCTCTACATCAACTATAAACTTGCGTAATTTCATACTCCTTCGTCTGCGGCAAGTATCTTAAAAACGAATCACAAACTTTTGCGTCACGTATTAATAGCTCACATTTATGCATGTGTGTCAAACCCATCAATAGAATAAGCTTAGCTACTTCTCGTATCTCTAATGGAGAGGCACCTTTACGATCTCCTCGTGATTGTGATTCTTGCTTCATTCTCCATCTATATACCACGTCACTTATTTCACTCATTATTCCTAGTTCGCCTCCATCTCGCTAATTAATTAGTGTTTACAGTTTTATTACTAGCTTAGCTAACATTCGTATCTCTTTTTTTTTGAAGTGAAACTTCTTTAGGCGCATGAGGGTAAAATTTTTACAGATGAAACGTCACGCCGGTATGCAACGGAAGTGTCGGAAAAGAGAGACAGAGTGATCGAGACCGATTGAGAGAGAGTAAGACAGGGCGAACGTAGCATGAGCAAGTAGCCGTGGAGTGAGAGTAGGGAGCAAGCGAGTGAGAAAGATTGAGAGAAAAAGTGAGACAGAGCGAACGTCGTATCACGCCTTTTTCCCTTCCTCTTAATCTTGGAAATTTAAAGTTTTAGATTTGTATAAATATAAACAAGATTTATAAATTAGTTCGCCAAAGAAGTTTCACTTCTGACATGTGTACTTTGTACGCACGCATGTTTTTTTTTTCATAAGATTGATGTAGCAAACGAGCATGCAATCCACCCGATGATCAGTAGTCATTGCCGCCCATGGACACCTGTAAGGAACTTCATATAGAACAAGGATTCTGTCCGAAGTCAATCACTGTTGTATTGCTACTACCGAGGACTAAAATGGTCGCCTCGTGTAAGTGTGCCGGCAACCACACCGTTCTACCAAAACGCAAGTACTTCTACTTCACCCTAGAAATAAGTTTGGCGGTGGTACCATCCCGGTCGAACTACACTGTTTTTACCACTTGGTGCCTCTATGGCGAGACGATTTGACGACCCGCGTGGCCGAGCGGTTACCATACCGGTCTGACGCGCAATGGGTTCCGGGTTCGATTCCCGGCTAGACAAGTATCTGAATGATGAGTTTAGATTCCTGTTCTAGGTCCGGGTGTTTGTGTATTCATCTTGTGTGTGTCCATGGTACCCACGACACAGGAGAAAATCCTAGTGTGGGGCTATGAGTGTAGAAAGCGTGTTAAAGCGTGATCTCTTTGTGACTGAAATTCTTGCACCATTATCCATCTACATACTACGTCGCGACCTTACGTCACTCATTATTCCTAGCTCGCCTCCAACTCTATGCTAATTAGTGTTTACACTTTTTGCACTATATCATGTTCAGTAAGTATCATTATCACAATTACATTGTTAGCTTTTTTGCTGTTTTTCGCACGTATATGTTGCTTCCGCGTTTGTAGCTTATGTACAGGGGACTGATATATTATGGTACACAAATAGCCAAATACAAATTATTTCTAAAACATGTATTTAGTTATGTACTGTTCTATAAAATAATAGCTGACCCGACTGACTTCGTTCCGCTTAAAAGTCAAAAATCTAAAATTAGCAGTGTTCCTGTGGATAATATATTAGTGGTATATTATTCATGTATTATACATGACGGAGGGGGTGGTTCTTTTTCGCTCATCGTATCAGGATAACCTACTGTGGGCTCTGATAGGGAATGTTAGCACGAGAATAAATTGCAGACTTGATTTTAACACACAGTATATTGCCGAATTAAACTTGTTACAATCACTGAATTAATCAAACTAAATTAAGTAGGCAAGTAATCGTAGCACTAAGAACGCGGGATGATTTTAGAATCGTCTGCTTCGGCCGACCGTCAACGATAGACTGAGCTGTCGGCCATTAAACTGGTACAACCCTAACTTCATCGAACGCCACTAGATGGCGCTGGCGTTCCGGTGTTGCATAATACATTTCCGACATACATAAAAACCTTTCTTTTGAATCACTCTATCTATTAAAAAAACTGCATTAAAATCCGTAGCGTAGTTTTAAAAATCTAAGCATACATAGGGACAGACATCGCGAAGCAACGTTGTTTTATACTATGTAGTGATAATACAAAGTTCTATAAATTACAAAAGTAACTTAAGATGACAATGAGTTCTTGTTTATGATGATATTAGTAACGATACATGCATCAAGTTAATGTTTTTGGATTATCTGAATTCGAAATCTAATCTTGAACTAACTCCTATTTCTTTTTAATTTTTAAAAGCAAATGTTACATAAAACCTTTATAAAGGACATTCTTACGACGAAATGTCTATTAATCGTCTAGTATTCATGACTGCATATAATTATCATTATTGTGACTATCATCAATATCATAATAGTATTATATGTTTGTTATGCCCCTACGTAAAAATAGAAGAATATTTCTCAAAGAAAAACTACGCCATGTTAGTATCTTTCAATCGAAACAAAAAGAGGCATTGTGAGTTGTCGCACAATCTCGGTCATTCATACACTCAGCAACATTGAACTATTCTTCAGAGAGGACAGAGACACACTTACCTACATATGCAACGGGTGCTTCCGATTTCAGATAAGAGCTGTCTATTCTAGTGATGTGCCACGGAATAAACACAAGTCGAGTTAAAATGCATGTAACCCGAGTTATTTCGTGTCAACTCGAGTTAAGTATATAAGAAGGAAATCCGTCAAGTGACTGACCTTTTTTTGGTGCTTAAAATTGAATCAGTATAATTTGACGACCTTTTTTGGTCGTCAAGCTAACCACTGTCTTAGGCCTGTCTTCAATGCTTCGCTTTATGATTTGTGCAACTAGAGTAAGATTTTTTTTGTAAACGTGAATCTGACTGAAGTAGCAAACGAGTATGCAGTCCACCTGATGTAAGTGGTCACTGCCGCTCATGGACATCTGTAGTCAACTTCATCCGAACATAGGTTCTATCTGAAGTCAATCACAGATGCGTTGCTACTCCCGAGGACTATGATGGTCGTCTCTTATAAAAGTGTCCCGGCAACCACATCCTTCGGATAAACTTCCGAAGAGCGCATACCGTCGATCGATCTGAAATTTAGTGTAATGATGTATTTTGACCTCCTAATCACGAATATCAAAACGAAAATTCACGTCACTGTGTGTGCGTGTGTGTGTGTGTGTGCTTTTGCGCCAATTTTTGTTATGATATTAATGATTTGGAGGTCAAAATACGTTATTATACCAAATTTAAGATCGATTGGCGGTATGCGCTTTTCGTAAGTACACCCCACCCTTCCATCGAAACGCAAAAAATGCTTCACGCTAGAAATAGATGTGGCGGTGGTACTTCCCCGGCCGAACTAAACTGGTTCTACTACCTTCAGAATATTCAGACTCGAGTTACAACGAATCCAACTCGCGTTAACTCGAGTTAGCAGCTCGAGTTGACCATCACTAGTCTATTCCATCCGTATGTTTACAGTACTTTTGATTTGTTCAGCGTTCTACGTTTACAAAAATAGCCATTGTGAACCATTACACAATCTCTGCCATTCACGGCGTACGACATTGAACCGATGTTCTACAGATAGGGCATAGATAGTTCACATTGACCTACATTTGCGATGGGAATTTCCGCTTCCAGATAGGCACGACTATTCCAGGAATTTTGATTAGATTTTTTATATACTAATGTTTAGATTTTAAGTGCACAATGTGTCAACCTATCCTCCGGTGTTAATTTCAACCTCGAACGCAATATGTAGTGTTATATGGTCGTAACTAATGAATGTCAACTTGCCTTTGACATCTCCCAAGAAGTATTATTGCAGTGATTTATTTTTAGCTATGGAACTATGTAATTTTCCAAGTATAATCAAAATTCACATACCTTTTAAACCAAAATACGAATATAGAATGACACCGCTATTATTCAGCAGAAATAAGATGTAGTAGTGATGCTGCATTAGTCAAACAAGACTTTCACCACTTTAAGAGATAGACATCTACCTAGTGGACTGGCAGCCAAAACTCCAGCACTAGTAGTACATCGAGCACATCAATCACAAGGAACAAAATACTAATTAGCACTCGTCATCACGAGTGCGACATTGAACGTCCAGATTAGAGCTCTGACCGACATGACGGGCACCGCCGACGCGCTCACATCCGCCGAGATACAACGCACTCATTTTTTTTATCTGACTGAAGTAGCAAACGATCATGCAGTCCACCTGATGGTAAGTGGTCACTGCCGCCCTGCGACATCTGTAATCAACTACATACAGAACAGGGGTTCCATTTGAAATCAATCACAGACGCGTTGTTACTCCCGAGGACTATGATGGTCGCCCCACGTGAAAGTGTGCCGGCAACCACACCCTTCTATTGAAACGCATGTTCGTTGGCTACTTGAGTCTTATAAAAAGTAAACACGAGTATAGTTTAACACCGCTCTTATAAGCAAGTAAAAAGCGTAGCAGTGATGCCGCATAAGTCAAGAGTCTTAAACGATAGCCATCTACATAGTGGGCCATAAGCCAAATCCCCAGCACTAGTACATTGAGCACATCAATCACAAGGAACAAAATACTAATTAGCACTCGTCATCACGAGTGCGACATTGAACGGCACCGTCCAGATTCCAGCTCTGACCGGCATGACGGGCACCGCCGACGCGCTCACATCCGCCGAGATACAGCGCACTCATTTGATTTATTTTAAATCAAAGTACCTAATGTGATATATTCACATTTTGTATGTTTTTTTGAAGTGAAACTTCTTTAGGCGCATGAGGGTAAAATTTTTACAGATGAAACGTCACGCCGGTATGCAACGGAAGTGTCGGAAAAGAGAGAGAGAGTGATCGAGACCGATTGAGAGAGAGTAAGACAGGGCGAACGTAGCATGAGCAACTAGCCGTGGAGTGAGAGTAGGGAGCAAGCGAGTGAGAAAGATTGAGAGAAAAAGTGAGACAGAGCGAACGTCGTATCACGCCTTTTTCCCTTCCTCTTAATCTTGGAAATTTAAAGTTTTAGATTTGTATAAATATAAACAAGATTTATAAATTAGTTCGCCAAAGAAGTTTCACTTCTGACATGTGTACTTTTTTGTTGTTTTTTTTTTATAAGATTGAAGTAGCAAACGAGCATGTAGTCCACCTGATGGTAAGTGGTCACTGCCGGCCATGGACATCTGTGAGCAACTTTACAGAACATGGGTTCCATCCAAAGTCAATCACTGATGCGTTGCTACTCTCGAGTACTAGGATGGTCGCCTCAGATAAAAGTGTGCCGGCAACCACACCCTTATGGTGTACCGTCTATGGGCGGCGGTGACCACTTACCATCAGGTGGACTGCAGGCTCGTTTGCTACTTCATAATTATAAAAAACAAGCCCCAAGCGCCGATGCCGCGGTAAAAAGCGTCTATTGTTTTTCTTATTTTAAAATTCTGAGACTGATACTTTACATTTATCTATATGTAAAACTGACAATCGTGTTCGTAGCACACTGACCAACATCCGCACTGTTCGTGATAAATATTCTATGCCACATCACATTGTCAAGGGCGAACACACTTCGCGGAGGTTAGAACACGAGCTTTTAAACCTTTTTAAAGCAAGAATTTATATAAACGAATAGCGAACTCCTAAGCGCAATTTCGTGTGTATAGTTCAGAGGACCTTTTTGACTAAAATAAGATAATTCTATAATAAAAAGGAAATAATCACTAAAGAGTCAGCAAAAATAAAACATCTGGTGGTTTTAGCTTTTGATTGAAACGTACTGTTTGTATCTAATATATAAAATTATCGTGTCACAGTTTTTGTTACCATACTCCTACGAAACGGCTTGACCGATTTTTACCAAATTTAATATGCTTATTCAGTAGGTCTGAAAATCGGCCAACATCTATTTTTCATACCCCTTAAGGGTTGTCCACCCTTAACATTTTTTTTATTTTTTATATAGCAAAACAACGTTTGTCGGGACAGCTAGTATACATATATGAATGGAGTCTTGCATCCATTTATAACTCTGTATAAATCAATTGAACTGAAATATGAAATACTAAGTTATTTCTCTGATTTCGCCTGCTTCGGTCACGTCTATCACGGTAATAGGTATCCTATACGTTAATCTAGAATTCTAGATCGTTAACAGCATATATGTGTGCCAAATTTGAGTGTAATCCGACCGGTTTTATTTGCGTAAAAAACTAACAAACACACACGAACTCACAAAATTTCGGCTAATATAAATATTAATAAGATAATTATATATAGAGCCGATGTTGGCTATATCATTTTAATTACCTTACGCACAAATACACATCACCCGGACAAAGTCGCGAGCTAAAGATAGTATATAATATTTAATTTACGTCAAACCTTGCGGGCTTCAAACTCAGACGGCCCGCTTTCTTTCAATGGTCTGTGTTTGTTTTTATGGCGCCTTTCCGGTGTTTGTACGAGCTATAGACCGAGAGCTATATCCGTTCATAGACGAATGTACTTGAAAAATTTTCGTGACTGTACATTTTGGAAGAAAAAGATATTTAGGAAAACGAAGAATAAGTAAGAATAGATATTTTTTGTCGGTCTGTATGTCTGTGTGTTTCAATTCGCATCAAACCAACACTAGTGATTTTAATATTAAGCTTTGAAAATATTTTTTGCAGAATTCCTCATCCACAGGTTACATTAAGTATTTTTTTAAATGCGTCGACTGTTATCAAAATTAATCTATAGATTAAAGATCTATCAACAATAGAAATATTTATTTGCAATTGTGTGCAGTAGCACAAAATTGCTGAGTCTTCTCTAAAATCTATTAACGTAACGTAATTCAATAAGCAATATTATACATTTCTAGTTTATATAATTTCAACTTTATCGAAGCCAAATTTATTTATTTTATAGCGGATCACTTACTAATTCAATAAAAAATTGCGTTTGAGTACTACAAAGCTTATTTTTTCCTTTCAGTGCATTGCGATAAAGGCTCGTTCTTGCAAAATATTATTTCCTTTTTCAAATATTTTTCTTTTTCATTTTACAACGTTAACTTTCATTCAACGGACGCTCAGTCTACGATATGTATTGACGTAGCGCAGTAGAGCTGGCGAAATAAAATGTAGAGTGTGATAGAGAGTACTGACCGGGTGTGTTTTTATATCGACACCGATGAAAGCATCGCGTAAATATATCCACGGAGCATCTTTGAATAATGTGAGAGTATTCAGGTTGGTTCTGTTTCAAAATTTTCTATGAGGTTGGTGTTATTTTTGAACTGAGTAATATAATGGTGTGTGGCAGTAAGAATAGAATATGCATTATTCCCGTTTTTCATAGATGATATCAGAGTATTATTACTCCTTCAAGAGATTATATGGTGGCGCTGAACACTATCCGCGAAACAAATGCACATTTGTTTCTTAAATACTATATTTTTTCTCTTTTTTTGCAAGATATACTATACATTTCTTAAAAACGGCAAGAACCCTACTTTTACTACCCCTCTTCTTATTAGACGCAGGTGTCATATTAAAAAAAAAGAACTTTTGTAACTTTCACAAATCAGACTTACCCTCATTTTGACGCGGGTGAATACAAATAAATGCGTGGATGGTATAAGTACAATAGTACGCAATGGAACTTAACATTATTTATTTTTAAATAAGTCCAATTTCAAATACCTCAAGTCTACCGTACCTTAATTTCCATATAATCTCCGTTTGAATATCAATCCGACGATGTACCTACACCCAACATTACCGCTTATGAGTCACAGACACGGAATCCCGCCACCCATTCTGCCCTTATCCTTTGCTCTATGAGATAATGCAAAGGGTGGTGCAATAATAATCTGAAAAACGCATTTTTAAAAGCATGCCTCGAATTCTCATAGACATAAATAGCGGAATTAAAACGGGTTTTTATCGACAACTAGAAATTATAACCTACATTATAACTTCTATGTTAATACGAATAGTTATAAGCTTATGATGTCCAAATGTTGCAATCTAAAAGCTTTACATCTAATTAATACTAAATAAATAAAGCTGTGAACACAAACACAGAAAACTTCACACGCTGTTAAATAAACTACTTTTTACTCCAAATCATCTACGTTTGCGTAATTTATACATTAGTAGTGTAAACATTTGCGTAAATGTGTCTATTCGTCTTTACATCTTAATTATTTTTCTTCATGTCCAAATGAATTCAGTGTAAACATTTAAAACAGGAATACAAACATTTCTAAGTCACGACCAGTACCGGATTACCCACACAGCAAGAGTAGCAAATGCTACGGACCCCGCGACTAGAGAGGCCCCGCGGCGCAACACCGACAATTAATATTTTACTATCTTTGCTATCCTGAAAATCTTAAACTGAAAGAAGTACACATAGAAAGTGTCATCTCTAAATTTTCCAGATTAAATCCAGAAAAGTTTACTAGTAACAGTTTTGTTTTATTTAATACCCTTACTTAAGGCAAACTATGGCCCTCCTGTCAGTATTTGCTACGGGCCCCGCGATGGCTTAATCTGGCACTGGTCACGACTAAGTCAATCGTAACTGTTAAATACAGTACAAAGCAATAAATAGCTCTGAAGTAGCTAGGAAGTCGCCTTTTGAAGTCAAATAAAGTTTCTATAATTCTAGCCACAAGTAGACACACATACCTACATACACACATACATAGGTATACATATAACAAGCCATTGTTTGTAGAACTAATGAGAAGCATCGATAATTCCCAATGGACAAGGAAACAGGAAATGGAATATAATTATTGTAAGCGTTGACGTAGTTCGACAATAATCCCCACACTCTTCCTTTTTTATTCAGCCACTAAATATTACTCCACCATACAAACTACACCATTCAAATAAGAACCCAAGATCACAAGAATTAACGATAATTTCCTATTATGGCAACGGTTTTTTTTTTGAGATTTAACATGCAATTCACCTAAACTTAAGTGGCACTGCCTGCCATGGACATCTGTAACTACACACACCAGGTTAAATACCGATGCGTTGCTACTCCCAAAGACCATGGTGGACTCGAAGACTAAGATCAAGCGAGGCGAATTGTACAAGGATTGAAAAATTTAAGAAAAGATAAAAAATCGATAGGATATAATTATTATCAGTGTTTTAGGGTAAAGGTATATATCACCAGGAAACTTAAACGCTTAAGAGTTTAGAAAATCTCTAAAATGTGTGAAGTCTAAATATTCGCGCGGGGGAATCTAAAGCACTCTCATTATGACAGAAAACTTCATCTAGCAGGAGGACAATAATCGGTTGTAGACGCGACTAGCACCATAGGAAACCACATGGTTCCCAAAGTTTAAACACACACTAAAGCGAATTCAAAATTTTCCACGAATCACCCCATCTGCTAAGTTCAAAAATGTACATGCTATAGGGAAAAACACAGACGCTAACGTTTTTAATCCAACGGCCTTACGCATGGCGTGTAACAAAAAGTTGGGATAGTTATGCACCTGCCAACTCTGATTGCTCCCTTCCGCACCCGTATGCGCTTCTGTGCATACAAATTACACCGTCCCCTCGTCGAGGCACCGACTTGTAGGTCTATCTATGCTTATAAGTCTACTTGGGAGTGCGGCTTGCGATTGCGGCTGGTAATCTATACTAATATTATAAAACTGAAGAGTTTGTTTGTTTGTTTGAACGCGCTAATCTCAGGAACTACTGGTTGGAATTGAAAAATTAGGAGCGAAGAAATCATGGAAAATGTGAAAAAAAGCAAGGAAAATTATTCATCCTTGAGGGCTTTCGTTGCGTGCGCTGCGAAAACGGTTCAAGATACCAAAAATATATGTATGAAAGAAATATTCCTCTTGAATGACTATGTATGTCATGTATTTTTTAAGCGCGGGCGAAGCTGCGGGTTTCAGCTAGTTTGTTATACTAGATATATATATGACTAGATTATTCCGCTGCTCTGTCCGCTTTGGCCACGTTAACCGTAGGTTTGAGCGTCCTTTGTGTAATCTAGGTCATAAATAATATGTGTGCGAGATTTGAGCAAAATGTGATCTGTAGTTAAAGCGTGAGAGAGTAACAAACATACATACATCCTTACAAATTTTCGCATTCATAATATTAATTAGAATATAACATGCAATGACTTGTGAGACGGAGCGGAAACCGTTACTGGTCTGATACGCAGTGGGTTCCGGGTTCGACTCCCTGCCAGACAGGTCTGAATGATAAGAATAAATTTCTGTTTCTTCTCTGCATAATATTTTACCACGTGATGTAAACCATGACACCTACGGAATAGGTAAAAATCCCTGTGTGAGGCTATTATTATTGTTAATATCATTAACCCACATAGAAAATCCCTAATGTGGGGTAAATTAGAGATTTCCTATTTGTTTTGTTATATGGACACAAAAAGACGAGTAGGTACGTGATGAACTATGGAACCGAATCTGAAATTCTCTGCTCGGCAGACCAGTATAACGCGTGCTACTTCATCATAATCATCAATCAATATACATCAGACAGAGAACTCAGGCCGTCGTCCCAGTCATAAACGCCGCAAAGCCGCAATCGCATGCCGCAGCCGCGCGCCGCATGCTCATAACCCGACCACTATCCGAAGCGAGCATTCACTTGAGAGTAGTAATAAATTCATACGCGCGTACATGAGCGCTGCGTGGTTTTTAATTACTCAGCGGTCTTTGTTGCGCGCTTGTTGCGACCGCGGCGAAATCGATCGCTTTGTCGCTGACAAACGTCGGTTCCTATCGTTGATTCTGTAGTATTATAGCTTTCACTTTTTAATGTTGTTAAAAATGGACTTAATTCAAGATTTTTTCGAGCAGAATACCTTCAAAAGGTACCTTGGTCGCGGTGGGAGCGACGCCGGGTTATTTTAGATTTGTACCCGCTAAAACAGTGTCCTTCCTCGGCGCTGCAAAGAGGACTCCGTGATCTCCAGTTCCGGCCAGGTGAGCACTGAAGCCCACCAATTTAAAAATAATCGTAACAATACATAGGTACTACATTATCAGGAGTAAGTATAGTGAATTAAAAAGAGTTGAATTCGTGCTAGAAGAGGGCTAGCACAAATGTTACGTCACTTCAACAACCGCGCGCTTTAACAAATTCCAAAATACAAAAATATTTTATTTATTCATTTTTTTTATAGAACCACCAACAGGTAAAATGAAGAGAATCGCTCAGTGAAAAAATAAAGTATAAGTATTTATGATACTAATCATACTACTCTTAAAAAGCGAAAGTTTGTGAGTGTGTACGTTTGTTACTTCTTCACGCGTAAACGGATGGAGCGATTTTCATAAAATTTGGTAGGAAGTTAGCTGATACTTACTCTGATTTAACTAATAGGCTACTTTTTAGTGTGGGAAAATATCGTATTCCCACAGGACAATCGATTTTTGTCAACGCGGGCGAAGCTGCGGGATTCAACTATTTTACCACAAAATACAAATGTCTCTTTAAATCGGTCTGTTTCATTCGCTCCGTGCGATATACATATAGGTAAGGTAAGGTAGGTAGGTAGGTATATGCGACATAGGTAAATTCGAAAAGATGTACATGAATAATCACAATATTCTAAAAAATAATGATTATCGCGTTCTTTGTTACGAGGACAGAATAGCGAAGTAGCAGACGTGCATTTGCGTTTTAAGATCCCGCTGTAGCAACACGCGTGCCTCAACGTTCATAAGTGAAGGTCGTACGTTCTTACCCTATTACTTAAATACTGTTACAATCAATCTTTAAACGCCTCAATACAACATCAAATGAAGCGTTAGGTCTGGCGAATCGTTACAAGCTTTAGTCGCATGTTAAATAATGCCAAATATACGCTAACCGCAGAAAACCAACTTGGTAGTTCCTTAAATAATAAATCAAAGAACTACAACAATCGACCGACAGTTCAATGTGTATTGCCTCGAATAAACAATATCTGCAACTATTCATAGACGACCGATCAAAGGACAATCACTACACAATATAAAAAAATCCTGGCTTCCCGCTGTCTATCCCTATGTATGCTTAATCTTTAAAACTACCCTACGGATTTTAATGCAGTTTTCTTTAACAGATAGAGTGAGTCAAGAGGAAGGTTCTTATAATACACGTATAATAGAGCAGAGAAACACTGATAATTTTAGATTTTTTACTTTTAGGAGGAACGAAGTTCGCCGGGCCAATTAGTACTAGATAAGTAATACATAGATTCATAACGACTGGATTGACATACGGTCAATCTGATGGTTATGGTTTTCTGCATTAACGACGACTAAAAAGTTTGATAGTCATGAAATTGTAGATGCATGTGACGTCGTCCCGCAACTCAAGAGATGGTGCCACTAGTATTCTAAATCACGCTATCGATGTTTTCTCAACATTCCGCACATATACAGGTTTCGAACAGAAACATTTGGAGCAGGGCCGCTCTCCAGACAGGATATCTCGCCTTTTTTTTATCCGACTGAAGTAGCTAACGAGCATGCAGTCCACCTGATGGTAAGTGGTCACTGCCGCCCATGGACATCTGTAATCATACAGATCTTCATACAGAACATGGGTTCCATGTGAAGTCAATGCGTTGCGACAGATGCGTTGCTACTCCCGAGGACTACGATGGTAGCTTCATGTAAAAGTGTGCCGGCAACCACACCCTTCTATCGAAACGCAAGAAATGCTTTACGCTAGAAATACGTGTGGCGGTGGTACTTCCCCGGTCGAACTACACTGATTCTACCACCTTTATATCGCCTGGTGGGAGATATCCCTTTGCCACAACTAAGCACACATCCCGACTGAATTTATATATTTAATTTTAATATAACAATTGCGTGTATATACGAAAGACCTTACTTTGCGTCAAATCGTTTGCGTTAAAGGTGAAAATCAAAATAGGACATATCGTAAAACGGCATATTTTAGGACTGACGGATCGTAAAATAACATTTTACGATCTGAAGAACGGTAAAACAGACATCCTCACATGTGTAGATGAAAATTATTATCCGAATAATGCATATGCATGCCAATGCATACATATGCATTACTAGTCTTATACTCGCATGTTTCAATAAGTAAATTATTCATTGCTTCTTTCTTTCTTTCTTATCAAGATAGTTAAGGCTTTCCAAACTAGGGTAGGATTCAATGCCTTTTCTTTGTTAAGGGGACTTAACAGTATTTAAACTAAAATCCAACACGTTGGTAAGATTTTAGTTCTCAAAGTTTATACATAGTGCCTGGGTTTGTACTCTCATTAAAACAATTCTGGTTGTCCAAATTCACACAAAACACCTGGGAAACTTAGACCCTAATTGCAGCCTCAACCGACTGATGAGAAAGTGAGGTCACTTGATCACCACTGTATCAATGTAGGTATAATGACATTACGATAATCATTTATTTATTTATTTATTAGGATTACCAACATAAAATACAGCAGTTCACCTAAAGGTATATACATTTTTATACATATAAAATAATTAACTGTTTTTACAATTACAGGTAACCACAACATGCATTCAATATATTTGACATTATTTTACTTACAAACTATAAATATTACAACAAAAAGAAAATTACACAGAAATAACAATTAAATGACCAAATAGGATAATTTAGGTAGGAGGTACGTTAAACGTTTGTCAGTTTTTTGAGCTTGGCTGAAAAAGTGGAGTGACTTTCATGGTGGATATCTAGATGTAGGTTGTTTATCATATCATATCCATGTATCATATCATACTTCATACTAATAGTATAAGGGCGAAAGTTTGTGAGTGGGTATGTTTGTTAATTCATCACCTCCAAACAGCTGGAGCGATTCTCATAAAATTTGGCAGGGAGTTAGCTGACACTCTGGATTAACATATAGGCTCCTTTTTACTGTGGGAATATATCTTATTCCCATGGGACAATCGATACATCGATTTTTTTAACGCGGGCGAAGCAGCAGGGTTCAGCTAGTTCAATAATATGTTGTATTCTATAGATGCGTTCGCATATTCATATAACAATAAAAAATAATACAAACATTATACTGGTATTTAAATACCTTGGGAAATTAAAACCAACGCCCCAAATTACATGGTTCTAGCTTTAGAGCCTAACTCCAGGGGGTTACAAATTCGCTTCAAACGTCAAACGTTCTCCGTTGCAAACGTCAGAATACCATGGACACACACAAGACGATTATACAAACACCCAGACCCAGAACATGAATCTAAACTCATCATTCAGATACCTGTCTGGCCGGGAATCGAACCCGAGACCCATTGCGCATCAAACCGGTATGGTAACCGCTCCGTCACGCAGGTAGTCAATACTACCAATAGTTTTTGCATAAACTGCAACAAACATTCACACATCTTCAAAATTTTGAAATTAGTAAGTTAAAATTTCAAGTAATTTAATATGTTCATTAAATTACTAATTAAAGTCACGTAATACTTATTTGTTCAGTCACGTGTTATGAACGCAAGTGCAATTATTGAAATGCTTATATAATTACTATAATTTGTAAAGTAAGTGCCTCGAATACAAATTAACAAAACATTTGATTGAGATATGGCATGAACGAACGGGTAATCTATACTGATACTAGTTTTAATGAATCAAATTCAAAATAGTGTTTTGTTTACGGATAGACTAAAAATTACAAAGACAACTGACACGTGTGTTCTAGGTTCGATACCCATCCAGATGGATATTCGAAAGAGTTTAGATTTCCTGTTCTGGGTCTAATGTTTCGTCTTAGCCCTCTTACGCACTAGCGGATAACTGCAGGAGTAGTTAACCGCGCGGCTAGCCGCTTAGTATGCCAGAGCCAGTTTAATATGAAACCGCCCCAAAGTTTCAACCGCGGCGGTTTAAAATTTTGGGGCGGTTTTATATTAAACTAGAAAAGCGCCGCGGTTAACGCTAGTGCGTAAGATCATATGTGTCCATGGCACCTACGATATACAACAAAATCGTGGACAAACACAAACGCTACAAAACATTCCCCTTCTAACTCAATAAGGTAAAAATATGCTCAATAACAGTCCACCGTTTTGTAATGTAACCGTTTAACTGTTGTCTAAGTATTACGACGGTAACATAACACCGAGTTATGGGTTCAAAGTCGCTCAGAAACTTCGCCTAGTTAACGCTCGTTGGACATTCACTTTGACGATCCGCGTGGCGGAGCGGTTACCATACCGTTCTGACGTAGTCCCGGGTTCGATTCCCGGTCAGACCGGTATAAGAATAATGAGTTTAGATTCATGTTCTGGGTCTAGGTGTTTGTGAATTCGTCTTGTGTGTGACCACGTTACAGGAAAAAATCCTAGTGTGGGGCTATGAGTGTGAAAAAGCGTATTCACTGGCATAGAGAGATACAAGAGGATACGTACAGTCTAACATACCACTGACGGAGAATTCTCGGGAAATCAGCTCCCTTAGCACGAGTTTATTTTGTTTCGCTAATCATTCCAAAGTACATCGCAAGTCATGGCCGAAATCGTAAACGTAAGCGCTTAACGTACATAGTGTAGTGTATGCGCCGGCGCAGGGCGCTAGTCAGTCGTACGCTAGCTGTGAGTGAAAGCGAACATATGAGGAGCCTATGCACTATATTGCTGTATCAAACTGTAACGACGATGTAATGCACGAGCGAGCCTTTAAGTTTCGAGAAAAATTAATAAACTAATGGTAACAGTATGGAAATTAAAAAAAATGCGAAATCGAAGCGAATGTATTTAATAAATAATCTGCATACATATAATTGAGTTGCATCCACATAACATTTACAAAAAGTCATAACAAGTATAGAATCTTACGTAAGTATATACATAGTAAATCCGCCTTACAGGTGTTAAACACCTACTTGAGAACTTAGAAACTATCTGTAAACTCCCAACAAGTGGATTACCTGTTATAAACCCTAACATTTACAATGAACAGACCGCTGTTAAAATACAGTTGTATAACACGATAATATTTAAAGGCTTCGTCTAATAAAAAGCGATTCATAAGTGTACTATAACGAAGTTATGAATATAAAAACGTCGGTTAAAATATTGAGAATTCCAGGTTGATTGAAAATGCAAGAATTTTTCGTGAATAATTAAAAAAAGAAATGTAAAAAGTATCTGATAATCTACCGGACTACATTAACGACACTTATTCAAAGGTACCAAAAACATAACACCAGAACACCAAACCTACATAAAAGTATGAAATCCGAAACGCGGTTTAGAATTCACAAACATACACACCGACGACGCCTTTTCACTACATAGTATAAAACAAAGTCCCTTCCCGTTGTGTCCCTATGTATGCTTAGATCTTTTACACGACGCTACGGATTTTACTGCATTTTTTTAAATAGATAGGAATGATTCAATAGCTAGTTTTTAAATTTAAAAATCTTCGTTTGTCTTAAACTTTATCAGATAACAATGAGAAAACGACACATTTTTCTAGCTTAACAGTTCTTGACATACACCTACCCTTTACATCTCAGATTCAATTGTATCGTTCCCTTTTTTTCCGCTGTTTGTTTGCCAACACCTTATTGTAGCGACATTCAAAAGGCTGCCTTTCAAGCGAGAGGCAATATAGAATTGATCAAGGCTGTTCGGTATTCTAGTTCGGGTAAAGTCATTATAAATGTCAAAACGAGAATTATACGAAGAGCGTGAGAATATACTAGAACAACGCTAATATATTAGTAATAACTAAACGCACATACCTAATTAGGTAACAAGTGACATTGTTAAATTGTTAACGAAAAAAATCCGACTGCATAAACATGATTGATTTCTTTTAGTTTCAATTGATTGATTATAAGCAGTCAGGTTTATTTTTTAAATTTATTTATTATATTCAAAAAAATGCATTTGAATCGATTTACTTTTTTGACTATCAGTGTTGGTGACCGGAGCTAATAGATAATTTCCTAAGAAGACGCTGCCATCATTATATTGAATGAACCCGTTGACTCACCATCAAGCACATCGACACAACATCATATTAAACTTGATAAACAGCAAATATGGCGACAGTCTCGGTGCAGGGACACGCACAGTAAGACACCAAACACATCAACAAACAACTTATACACCCCACGACTTGACGACCCGCGTGGCGGTGCGGTTGCCTTACCGGTCGGACACGCAATTGGCTCCGGGTTCGATTCCCGGCCAGATAAGAATCTAAATGATGAATTTAGATTCTTGTTCTATCTGTCTGCGTGTAAGTGTTTGTGTATTCTTGTATGTGTGTGTCCATAGCACGACACTTATGAGTGTAGAAACCGTTTCTAAACCAAAACACCAGAACTGACCTCGTCCGCCGGCTTCGTGGGTGTAATCGCGACGGTTTCGTTGAAGCACAGACAGGCGCAGTAGTGCCGGTTCGCGTCCACGTCGGTCAACACCGACACGTAGAAGCGCGGCTCCGAGCGCTCCGTGCTCAGCGCCCATCCTTGCGGCTGACAGAACTGGAAGAGGAATGCGTTGTTTAGAGCACATCTAACTTCAAGGTGGTAGAACCAGTGTAGTTCGACCGGGGTAGTACCACCGCCACATCTATCTCTAGCGTGAAGCATTTCTTGCGTTTCTATAGAAGGGTGTGCGTGCCGGCACACTTTCACATGAGGCGACCATCGTAGTCCTCGGGAGCAGCAACGCATCTGTGATTGACTTCATACAGAACATGGGTTATGTTCTGTAAGAGGTTGTTTACAGATATCCATGAGCGGCAGTGACCACTTACCATCAGGTGGACTGCATACTCGTTTCAGTACTCCAGTCAAATAAAAAAAAATATAAGATCCTCTTACTCCTCCTAAAACTACAAAAGGAGTAAATGGTACTGCAAGATGATGGAAGCAAAAACTAAGACCCTTGGAGTAACGCTTGAGGCACCACCACCACGCCTGTTTCTAGTGTGAAGCAGTTCTTGCGTTTCGGGGGAAGGTTCTCGGCTTACATTTGTGTAAGGCTTCCACCTTAGCTTCGGGGAGTAGCAACGCTTTTGTAATTAACTTTAGGTAGAGTACTTGTTCTTTGGCGAGTTGCTCACTGATGTCCATGGGCGACAATAACCACTTATCATCAGGTGTAATACATGCTCGGTTGCTACTTGTATATTAAAAAAAAAGTCTGCCATGCAAGGACATCCGTGATCAAATTTTCATCATAATGACGGTGATCGAACGTAATCAAACGTTACCATCAAAGGCCTTATTTATATTAATCTCCTTCCAACAATCTGCACTGAAGAAGAAAGGTGAAGTCCTTACGACCTTCCAGTTAGAAGAATGCTCGTTCGCAGGAGAAAGAAGCATTAAAGAACAAAGGAATCACTTGATAACCGTTTGCTTTTTTTACTTTAGTCAATAGTCGTCATGGAAATGAATGATTAATGATTTCGTGACTGAGTACAATTACTTCCGACATGTTCCAACAAATTGTTAAGCGATCGTTGAGTAGCATTCAAACGTCAAATTCTTGACACGCAAAGGTAAGGGTTGGTCGTAGACGCAACGAAATATATTTCGTAGTTTATTGGTCATAAAGAGAAGTCTGTTAATATCGGTATGGGGGTAGTGGATTTAAAAGTGATTAACTGGGAACACTGCAATGTGGATTCGGCTCTGAAATCATTAACCTATTCCATCCATTTATCAGTCTTTTGATGTCCACTGCTGAACATAGGCCTCACTAAATGTCGCCTACAACCATTAACCATAACAACCATTTTTCATTAACCTATTATAAACTCGTAATAGAAACATACGATATATTCGACTAGTGTAGTAACAAAAATAAGATATTTGGTTACGTAATTATATAAATGTTCTTATTTTAATTTAATCGGAGTCTACAATGTATCTTAGACAAGAATTCATCCGAAGGTCCATAATAAATCTCAACCACATCAATCAGAATATAGAAGCTGTTACATGATAGAAATAAATGTGGCGTTCCCGTGAAGACTTTGTGCGTGTCTTGCAAATGGTAGCTTGTTTACAAGTTTTGCCAGTTTCTGTTGAAGTTACGATTCTACTATCTCAATATAAGTTCTATTCAAACAGGTCTTTCGATAGGATTCAGATCCAATCGACGGTTTGCTTCAAGTTGCAGCGCAATTTCCTTTCTTTATAAGTTCGGTTACCAACTTTTTTTTTAACGCTGAGCGCATGAAACATTTCATGAACGTTTCATGGACCTCTGTTTTACATCCGTCATAAGGACCAACTTGCATTAACATTTACATACATTACATACATTAAATATGGAATTAATTATAGTTAATCTCCATACCCATTCTATCCCGTCGTGGAAGGGCGCGTCGTCCCAGTTGGTCTCCGGGAACCGCTGTAGGATCACACCGTTGCTCAGACCGCCCCCTGGAACAATGAATATGTAATTAGTTTTGACTTTACAATCTACCAACTTGATAAGGTATGAATATTCAATGGCCTGCTGCGTTTGACGGCACGAGTGGCAAAGCGCCCTCCGTCTCACGGATGGTACAGAGTTCAATTAATTATTTTTTACTCTTGGTTTTGGTGTTCGTACGTAAGGAGAGAACTCGTTTGTTTGACGACTCATCATCATATTTCATGGTTATACATTTAAGTATGTCAATTTCGCCTATGAAATTTTCAAAAGCAATTTAGGGCTTAAGGGTTGTTTTTTAAGATTGAAGAGACAAGCTAGCATGCACTCCACCTGATGGTAAGCGATCATTATCGCCATTAGATATCTGTATCTAACTTGTTATAGAACAGGGGTCCACTTGAAACTGATCACATGTGTTGACATTACTGAGGACCAAAATCGCACTATGTGAGGTGTGAGGACCAAGGCGCTACATGTTGAGGTTATTAATAACCTATTACAATCTAATTTAAACTAAATGACTGAACAAATTAATTAAGAATCAAGATTTAATAAGAACCTATTATCTAACCTATTATTAACCTAAGAATTATTCATGCCATAAACACTTAAAACAGATTCCTTGAAATCTTATTTGTTCTTATATTAAAAGGATGAACGCATAGTCCCGTTCAAAACAAACCACAACCACGTGTAAATCTACGAACCCGCTATAATCGAATATGATGTAACAGTCAATTCACATAAAGAGGAAAAACAAAAAGTTCCCAACAAAACAATAACAAGAGTTACGTTTAGCGCGTTCGCACGTCCGCGCTACCTCGGGCACGCCTCGCGTTCCGTGTGTCAATAAACGTTATCGTCTGGTGGCAGGGACGTGGCCTTGACCTAACCGATTCACACTACACGTCACGCAGGTGAACAATTTCTTTTTTTTAACACGTGGGACTGAACGCTCCGAATATTCGGCACTTTGCCAACTTGCTAGCTTTCATTGTATCCGAGAATTCGTCGCTGCTAAAAGGAAATTGTAAGCCGGCCAGTTGTATGAATGGTCCATCTGGTGAAAGGTCTTTCTTATATTTATTTTCGTATTGCAATTTAAATTGAGTAGCAGGAGGGAATCCTTATCTATCAATTACCGCATAACATCTGATCATCAGGAAAATTGAGGTGGCTGAAAATCAGCGCAACTCAGGATTTAAATCCAGGTTCTGTATGCAAAAGGAAGTGTGACTCAGCTATAGTCACAGTTCCTTTTGCTTTCAATGATGTTATCAAACAAATCTGAATCGCTTTTACTTTACATTTGTTATGCTTTTTGAGGCAATTAACTGTTATTATTGTTATTTATCAATCGGCTCTAATCACACAAGGCGGATAACGTAAACGCTTTTCACTGAGAAAGCAAACTCGTGTCCAATTACTTATAGAAAAGTAGTGGTTATTAATAATGCTGATGATAAATCCTTCTTATACTTCTTATCAACAATGTGATAGTCTGCCTTTAAATCCCAGACTCATACTTCTGAAGTTTCTGTATTACAAACTATTCTTTGGTTGTACTACATCCCTGAGGTCTGAGGCGTAACCAAACGGGTCTTCCCATTTTGATTTCTGGAAGGGTCTAAGTCAAGCCTACACTACACTAAGCACAGGCTCTAAAATTTTAAATTCTCTATATGGAGAGGAACAAATCCTTCAATAAAGGCTACCTTCAATTGGGTTGAGCCGGAGAGACACTATTCCATAGTAGTGTGAAGGAACAGCGTGTGACGACCCTCAATTCGTCAGCATGGTCTTAATCACTCATATTCTGAATAGATGTGCTATTTAGGTGAGTAAAACATATTTAGTACTGAGACATAAATAATGTTGCAGTCATACTCCTACTAATATTTTAAACACGATTTAAACACGATTTTTACACTCATAGTCCCATAGTAGGATTTTCTCCTGTGTCGTGGTTACCATGGACACACGCAAGACGAATACACAAACACCCAGACCCAGAACACGAATCTAAACTCATCATTCAGATACCTGTCTGGCCGGGAATCGAACCCGGGACCCATTGCGCGTCAGACCCATATGGTAACCGCTCCGCCACGCGGGTCGTCGAACATAGAACATAGAACGTCGAATATAGAACATTTTGGTAAAAAGTACAGGTAGGAAAATCTATATATTATACGTGAAGCAAAAACTTGTGATCGGTTTTTAAGAAAAATTGCCGCGGACGGTAGAGTTTGAAATTATGCACGGTTATAGTTGCTCTAGAGAAGGAGTACTAAATGCTAATATTTTTTTCAAATAATACATAAAACATAGGTACAACAAATTACCAAAAACACATTACATACACTACCGTGCGTTTGACGCAATCACATATAGAATAAACGAAATAAAACATTTAATGTCTTACATAGTCTTCGTTAAATAAACCTCTCTTTACCCTTAAAGGTTTTAAAAAAACTTGAAAATTAATACAATTTAATTGAATTTGAGAAATATTTGTACTACTTTGTACAATATCAAGTATAAGTTTTGAGTTGAATTACGGTCGAATTTCGACCGTTTCGACGAGTGACTAGTATTTTGAAATAGGCAGATGTGCTTCACGGTTTTACCCGCACTTAAAAAATAAACAACTTAAATTTAAACTGTAGATACTTTTAATAGAGTGGATGGATATTTATGAAAGATATAATGATATTTAGAATTTGGTGTTAAAAATCGAAATCTGCAAAATTTTATATTCATATGATTGAAATATTATTTCAATCATTTCGTTTGATTCGATTTCTTACACCAAATTTTAAACATCATTGAAATATCTGTTATCCCAGCCAGTTTAGCAAATATATACATGTGTCTGACGCGACTCTCATTATTATTATATGCCTACCTACTTATTTCTTTGCCGCTTCTATTACATCTACCACGGTAATGAGTATACAGAGCATAATGGTTGAAACTTGCCCTCTCAATCGAGAGGTCCGAGATTCTAACCCAAGCACGCACCACTGGTTTATGTGAAATTAATTATCACTGCTTTTTGGAAAAGGAAAACATCGTGAGGAAACCTACACACCCGAGAGTTCTTTACAAAAAAATTATCGGAAGTGTGTGAAGTCCACTAATTCGCACTTGGCCAGCGCGGTGGATTATAGTCTCAAACTCTCTCATTTTAAGAGAAGACCCGTACCCAGCAGTGAGACAATAATGGGTTGTACCCAATGAGTATACTACTGAATGTTGATATAGGTACTAAACTATCTGCGTGCTAAATATCAGGCTTAATCTGACCGGTAATTATTTGCGTGAAAGAGCAACTACAACAAACTTCGCATTTATAATATTAATAAGAAGAAATAAGATATACCTAGATCTTGATGGTAAGAAACAAAGGTAATAATATAACAAATTATTCGAGAGAATACTTAATGAAATTGAAAATCATTTCATGGTAGGTACTCTGGCTTAAACATATTCCATTATTTGCATAGCATAGAAAGTATGATCAGAATTCCGATATCGAAATAGGGGATTTGGAATGCTCCGGGGAAATTAATCGCTATCGAAGGTTTTCACGTTGTACAAACAGATTGCGATAGGTACAGATATAAAACATGTAATATACTGTTTGTTATTATAAAAAAAGCTTTTACTAAGATGATCTGGAAGAAAATCAAGGTAGTATAGCAACACTGCCATTGTAATGGAAAATGTAGTACCTATTTGCAGAATGATAGTTTTGAGATAAACACTAAATTTAAGTACTTAAGTGTTTTTTTTTTCATTTTAATGATAATTATAGTAAAAATATATTTGTATATAGGTATAACCAGTTATGTTCCTTGAAGTCGTAAATGCTGTATTTTATTCTTATGAAAATGAGATTTACTGCATGTAGGTAATGATCATCTATCTAATGACCTAACGATCACCTACTTTTTAGTGACACTGCGGTCAGCCACACCTATTTCTAGAGTGAAGCATTTCTTGCGTTTCGATAGAAGGGTGTGGTTGTCGGCACACTTTCAAATGAGGCGACCATCATACTCCTCGCGAGTAGCAACGCATCTGTTTGACCTGATTTCAGATGGAACCCATGTTCTGTATGTAGTTGATTACAGATGTCCATGGCCGGCAGTGGCCACTTACCATCAGATGGACTGCATGCTCGTTTCCTACTTCAGTCAGATAAAAAAAGCCACACGTGCCGAGTGCAATAACTATTGGCAATAAACCTATTAAGTAGGGAAGGCAAACATCAAGCAATGGACTGGAATGGATCTTCAGGAGAAGAATGACGAAGATTTTTACCCCTTAAAACAAATAGGGTTTTGTAAAACGCAAGCTAAGGGATTGAAAATCATTATCCGCGAGTTTCCACTTAATTTCCATAAACAACTCCGAGGCAAAATAAACCATGCAAATTCACAGACATCTCAGACGGCACTCAAAACATTTATTCTCGCTTTGTGTCTGTATTTTAAGTTCATCCGAACGAGTTATCAAACGAGATTAAATTAACAAGGTTTAATGATGTGAAATTCCGTTTCAATAGCTGACTAATGAATTTCGAACGTAACTGCGCTCAAAAAGGTTGAAACAAAGGTAGTACAATGGTAACTTATATTGTCGTTTGAAGAAGCAATGAATTAAATAAAAATAATAAGGTTTCTTCTGATGAAATTTTGAGAAATGTAAATATATAAAGAAGAAAAGAGAATATACATAGTTGAAATAAGTATGTGCATGCATCATCGTCAACCCATCATTGTCCCAGTGCTGGGCACGGGTCTTCGTAGTACTCAGACTGAGAGAGTTTAGGCCATAGTCCACCGCGCTGGCCAAGTGAAAAGTGGTGCGAGTCTATTCTCATCTGGGTTTAATTATTAGAGTGAGCGGCACCGGCCTCACCTGGATTGCATGCTTGTATACAACTTCTATTATATAAAAAAAAGTTTAATTTATCACGACATATCTAATGAAGAAATCAACTATCTGTTTGCTAAGCAACCTAATACTAAACCAAAAAAAACCTTTCCACCAAACATTTTTTCGCAATATCCCGTCAATTAATACTCAGACTTGAACAGTTTAATTGCCGGTCCCCGCGTGCTCAGTTGCACTCGTTCAAGTGGCATTACAACTCGGATCCCGTGTCGAGATACTCCAGTGTCGAGTGCCACCGTACCCGGTTGCACCGGTGCGGTAATTGACTAGATTTGTTTGCCTACCTGCGGCTGCCACTTGAATTTATGAACAAGCAAATGTTTTGCTCGTTAAGTGCCCGTTTAGTGTTAGCATGAACGCAACTTGGAAATATGTTACGCTTTTCCTGTTTTATGCAAATCAACCGAGCTATTGTTTGCTTTCTTACATAATTAAAAATGAAACGTGAGTCCGACAATATTTTCCACCTTTCTTGTAGTCAAACATAAAGTGGAATTAGAGCTTTATATTTTTTATTTATCCATGTCAACCAATTCGCACTTGGCCAGCGCGGTGGTCTATGGGCCTAAACTCTCTCATTCCGAGAGAAGACCTGTGCCCAGCAGTGGAACAATAATGGGTTGACGAGAATTTACCCACGTGGTGGAACGGTTACCATACGTGTCTGTCACGCAGTAGCTTCCGGGTTCAAACCCCGGCCAGAGTGATATCTAAATGATAAATTTAGGTTTCTGTTCAGGGACTGAGGTTTGTATGTGTCCATGACATGCACGACGCAAGGACACATGAAAATATTCTAGTGTGGGCCTATGAGTGTAGAAAGCGTTTAATTAAACGCTATTTAATAACAAGACAGCGTTAGAGTATCGGTTTAATCTAGCACGCAAGGTTTTATTTTAAAATGTACTTTTGGTGAACTGAATAGGAATAACTGACATACATAGTTAGCTAAATACTTGTAATTCGAACATAACTATAAATAAAATCAAAACGTATTTTGTTACTTTTACAGAAAAAAGAGGAGAAAGTATTTTTACTTTAATATCAGTTTCTGTGCAAAAACTGTACAGCTTTGCAAAGGGTTCCCGATTGCCACCGCGGGTAAGCACGTGTTATACATAAATCAATGTTTATTCCCAAAATTTCACAGACATATACTCGCCTATATTTGGGAACATGTAAAGCATCCTGGAAACTAAATATGCCGAGTCCAATGTATTTAGAAAAAACTCTCGGCCAAAGTACGTGATTTGCACGCACTATGGGAACGTAGGGTTTCCATAGCTCTAATAATTCTGCGGATCCTAAAAATTCCGGATAACTTATCAGGTGGGCAATATTTATATAGCAGTTCAGTTTTCTATTAAACGATGTACAGTCAAAGATCCTTTTTCACGGTTTGCACATTTGCAGTATCAGTTTTCGCGGCTTAGAAAATTTTTATTTTCTATTTTTCTTTTCTTTTATTCGCGGCTAATATTTTTTTTCTTCGCAGATGTGGTTAGTACAATCAAAAATATTCGGCGCCTTTCTTTGCTTGTGCGTCAGCTTTCTTTGATATATCTTTTTAATATAGAAGGCGAGCCAGATTTTGAATGGACATTGGTATGGGCACCATAGACCGCTTAACATTTGTAATCGACACCAAACAGTGTCTGCAACTTTGCTCTTCCTGCAAGTGTGTGCAACTTTACTCTTCCTATTAAACCAAACTTCCAGTCTTTATAACTATTACAGTTGTTACAAATTTGGGATATTATTATGTTTATTTGTTAATGAAAAGGTACTTAAATTTTCGAACATTTTGCTTTTGTTTTAGCATACCTCCGTCACTTTGTACATATAACAAAACCAAAAAATAATAGTTAAAAAAAACTAAAAAACACGCTTTTTATAGAAAACCGAACTAAAAAATAGAAAATAAATTTAAATGAATTTAAATTAAGAAAATAGTGTTAAAAATTTCAATGAATATAAATTAATAATAGTGTGAATAAAAAAAATATATTTTATTTAAAAAAAAAGCGTGGGGTGCTTTTTAAGATATTATCGAAATGATAATCACTCTACTCATATCTGTCAATAAAATATCTATAACCATTGACACCATGCACCCCACGCTTTTTTTATTTTTTTTTTTTATTCACACTATTATTATTATTATATTCATTGAAATTTTTAACACTATTTTCTTAATTTAAATTCATTTAAATTTATTTTCTATTTTTTAGTTCGGTTTTCTATAAAAAGCGTGTTTTTTAGTTTATTTAACTATTATTTATTTTCTACTTTTTAGTCAAATTAAAAAATGGAATAATTTTATCAAATTAGTGTATTGTCATCGGTCCTCAATAAATCTACACAGTTTGAACGAAATCTGGCCGTTTAAAGTGGGTCAAATTCGCGCCCAAAGAAGTCGGTTACAAACAAACATACAGATACAGATGAAGCTAATAAAAAGAGGGATAAACTTGAAACGCACTTGCTCGTACAAGCACTACAAGCGCGTGTTGAAGTAACTGGCAAAAATGGGACAACGAGCACATATGGGACACCATAACGAGTGACGCGTTAATGACCGGCTTTTGTGAAAACATTTTTCATTTAAAGATTACCGTCCTATGTTACCATGCATAATTGAAGTAGCTCGTAGAACGTTTGCAAAATTGTGTGTAAATATTTGATGAACACATAAGGTAGAATCAGTGTAGTTCGACAGGGGAAGTACCACCGCCACACCTATTTGTAGCTTGAAGCATATCTTGCGTTTCGATGGAAGAGTGTGATTGCCGGCACACTTTCACATGAGGCTACCATCATAGTCCTCGGAAGTAGCAACGCATCTGAGATTGACTTCAGGTAGAACCCATTAGTAGATTATAGATGTCCATGGGCGGCAGTGATCACTTACCATCAGGTGGACTGCATGCTCGTTTGCTACTTCAGTCAGATAAAAAAAATATATAAGCAAAAATATTCCTAGGGCTAATTCCTCTTTTTCAGCGCAATACATGCAACTTATGACAGTGAGGTTTTCCATTTTTGAAACATGTGATTTGGTTGTCGTGCGTAACAGCGACTACAGTTTCAAAATCAAATCTTAAGGACTTGTTCCAATCTATTTTAATTCCAACCTATTTTATTCTATTTTTCATTTTATTTCTACACTAGTAGAAACCACGCAACTTCGTTCGCGCAGACTACAATATACATTTTTTTTACACCTTGGTTTACGTTACTGAAATTTGAGCAAGGACGCATTATGTATTCTAGTAATAATATAGCCTACATTACTCAGGAACAATGTAGCATTCTATTGATGAAGAAATTTTTAAAATAGGTCCAGTACTTTTTAAGTTAATTCATAACAAACATACAAAAATACAAAGTTTTCCTCTTTATAATATTAGCACAGATACAGATATAGACTATACGATTAGATAATTTTCTATTCCTTATCCCGTTTCAACAATCAAAGATGGCAAACCTATTAAATGGGTGCCAAAAATGTACACATATTCGGAATACACAATGAAGGGTGCCCACGTACTCTTGATGTTTTTTGCCTGTTCGTGTTAGCGACCTGTCCGCAGTCCCTCGGGGCTTTTTATAGACCAAAAAATATTACGTACGTCCTGCACGTAGGACCGGCCGAAATGTTCGCTGAAGTGGCACCTTCGCATTTTATTTATACTCGTATGTATTATAGTTTCCTAAATAACTTTCGATATACCTAATTTCTCATTAATATTATACATGCGTCAAGCTATTTGTTAGGGTTTTTAACACTCAACTAGGTAATTAAGTGGTATTCGTAGAAGTAGTTCTCCATTAACCCGGATTAGAGGAGCGTTACACTACGTATACCTTTTTTTTTTTGAGGGGGAAACCTTCAAAAGGTACCCGACGCCGTGGGAGCGACGCAGGGTTATGTGGGATTTTTACCGCACTAAAACCCCCCCGGTGGCCGTCCTCGGCGCTGAAAAGGGACTCCGGGATCTCGAAACGACTTCAACCGGAATCCTCCGACCGCGTTGCCCCATCGGCCTCCTCCCAGATGGGCGGCTGGGCCCACCGCTCCGTCTAGTCTTTACGACGGTATGCGACCACACATACCGCCGTCCTTCCCGGGATTGCCTGATCGAACGGTTCGAGCTCCCACTCTAGCCGTCTGGAACCCCGGAAGCCCCTTTTAGTCGCCTCTTACGACAGGCAGGGGATGCCGTAGCCCTATTCTGATCCCGGAACTACAGGGCGTACACTACGTATACCTAATCCACACTTCGAATCTTTCACAGTTGAGGGAGGGACCAAAGGTCGGAGCCCAAAATTGACACATAAAACGGTTGCAATTGCAACTCACCTCATTTATTTATTTATTTATTTTATTTATTTATTTTGATCACCAACATAGTTTACACCAAATAAAATATAAAAATAACAGAATTATACTATACGGAAAAGCTAAGTGCAACTACATTTATAGGCGAAGACTGCTTGCAAAAAGGAGCGAGTAACAAGTAAGTCAAATGATAATAACAATAGTAATAAAGAAAAGAAAAGAAACATTTTTTCTGGAATAAAATTAAAATTAAATTAAATTAAATTAAAATTAAATTAAATTAAATTTAAATTAAACAGATTTTATATGTCAACATATTTTATGATATATGAATTTATTAATAATATATTTAAACTTGTAAATACTATCATTAAAAATGTCAATATTCACTTGTTTTGTGACTACCCGGAATTCGCGAATAATTCGGTTAAGAGGAGCATTAAGACCAAGATTAGAATAAGATTGTTTGTCTTCAAAAATACTAAACCGGGATGCTCTGGGTAATTTAAATGGAGTAGCAAAATTAAGCAATGACAGAAGTTCCGGGGCGTCAAGCAGACCATTTGCAAGTTTATAAAGAAATAACATGTTTAGCATTCGTCTTCGATTCAGTAAGGAAGTCATTTTGAAATATTTCAACCGATCAGTATAATTTTGCATAGTTCCGGCCAAGTTGCATGAGTATGTTAGATGACACAAGAAACGTTTTTGGACAGATTCAAGTCTATTAATATACACGTTATAAAATGGGTTCCACGCTACACTACAATACTCTAAAACACTACGCACAAGACCATTATAAAGTAAAATTTTTGTTTGTTGACTTTTAAAGTCTCTGCAGTTACGCAAAATAAAACCGAGGCATTTGAAGGCTTTTGAGCAGATATTGTCGATGTGTGTGTTGAATCTTAGTTTACAATCTAATACAATGCCTAAATCTCTTATGTTTTCTTTTTCAACTAAAATGTCGTCCTGTATTTTATATTTATAATTAGTAACATTCTTTTTCCTAGAGAAATGGACTACAAAACACTTAGAAGTATTAAGGTCCATTTTGTTTAAATAACACCATTCTATTAGTCGGTTAATATCATCTTGTAAGAGCGCCACATCCGACATTGAGTTTACTACTTTTAAAACTTTTAAGTCATCTGCGTACAAAAAATATTTGCAATGAAGGAAGCATTCACCAATATCATTGATAAAAATGTTAAAAAGTAGAGGGCCGAGGTGGGATCCTTGTGGGACACCAGACTGTACCGGATAATGTTTAGAAGAGTAACCTCCGACTACTACCATAAACATTCTTTCAGATAAATATGAGTGAAACCATTCAAGCAATGGTTCAGCTAGCCCATATGCAGAAAGTTTGCGAAGTAGTAACTGGTGGTTGACGCTATCGAATGCTTTACTAAAATCCGTGTAAACTGTGTCGATTGAAGATCGCTTATCAAGTTCTATGCTAATATAATTAAGAAATGATACAAGATTTGTAGCTGTAGACCTATTCTTTATAAAACCATGTTGATTTTGGTTTATCAGTTGTTTAAATTGCCATGATAAGATTGGGTAAAGTAGTTGCTCAAAGATCTTTGCGAATACTGGAAGTATTGAAATAGGTCTATAGTTATATCTCATCATTATAGTAAGAATATGGGCAATTCCATATGTGACTGACACTACATTTGACGCCAAAATGTGACTTATTTTGCTTCATATTTTATGTACTCCTATACCCACAGTGATAGTTTGTGTATGATTATATAGTTGAATCTTCAATTATCCCTGTGTAATATAAAATATCCATATAAAACTTTGTGGAGTATGACTTATTTACCAAAATGTAAATGTGACCGACACTACGTTCAAAAAGAACTCGTTTTTGAGAGTGTTTTTAAACTTCGAAAATCTTCCAATTTGCATGATTTAAAATTTTAAATTCTATCTGTGGCAGTTATATATGAAACAAATTATAGGAAAATATTAAAATTAAGAACCTTCGTATTGTTGAATCAAATTTATTCGAAAAACAAATCGTGACTGACACTACAGCCCAAAACGTGACTGACACTACCATCACTTTGGAATGCAAAATATTTGTAGTTTTCACAGAAACCTTAGAAAATAACTCTACAGGGTACTGCATAAAACCTTTACCAACCATTTTAAACATATAAATAAGCGAAAAAAAATTTTTTTTAAGAATAATAAACAAAAAAAAAACATCATACCACATACACTTTAATATCAATAAGATGCCGTTCGCGCTTCACAAAGTGCACATTTTGCTTAAGAATTGTCGTATAGTAACCGGTGAAACTGAAAATGCGTTCACAGCTAACATCTAATTTTCATGTTACATACTTGCGCAGACAATCATTTTAGTCCCTGTAGTTCCGGGACCACAACAGGGCTACGGTACCCCCTGCCTGTCGTAAGAAACGACTAAAAGGGGCTTCCGAGATTGCGGGCGGTAAGAGTGGAAGCTCGAACCGTCGAGCTAAGTGACGTAAACACCAGGAGGGATAGTGAATACAAATGTTCACCAGGGAAGAGCGCAAAAGGCGCATCGCGCTCTCCGAAGCTTTCGGTTGTATTCCATTGGAGTTCTCCACGTAGTGCTGAGGAGGGCCTCCGGGGGGTTTAAGTGAGTTAAAAGTCCCACAAAACCCGGTGGTGCTCCCACGGCAACTATATCTATCTATAACTTTGATAAAAAAAACGTGACTGACCCTACGTGTTTCGTGACCGACTCTACAGCGTGACTGACACTACGAACTCCTTTTAAATTTTCGAAGAATAATTAACGAAATTTAGAACTTTTTAATAATGGCATTATGTAAGTTGTTATGTCAAATAGGACACAAAAAAATATTAGTTATCTAGAATAAGTTTTACAAAAGATAGAGAGAAACTTCGGCTAATATTGTGACCGACACTACATCCCGACGTTGTACATTATTTCGCTAAATATCTCTTATTGCTACAATTATTACAAACATTACTGACTGTTTATCGGTAATTCATTAGCAAGTGTAGCAATATATAGCATAACATTACAATAATACAAAAAACTTTTCCTTTATAAATGTATTTAAAAGTCCGTTGCAAAACGCGCCAACAGTTAATATTTATGACGTCGCCATAAAAACGTCCGTATTGCCATTAATCAAAAAAAAATGTGTTGTCATCAATGAAACCTAAAAATACAATAGTTTTGCCAAAACACGGAGTATTTTTCAATGTAAATTACTTCAATTTTTTTTTTCAGTCCCAGGACACTTTTACGTGGAATTGCCCATATAGTTTTTTTTTTTTTTTTTTTATACTTTAACCTAACGATAAGGCAGACAGGCTACCTGATGGAAAGTAGTCACCGTCGCCTGTGGACATTCGCAACACCAGAGGAGTCGCCAATGCATCGCCGGCTTTGCAGGAGAGCTCTTTTCGCACCTTTCTTGAAGAACCCCATGTCATAGCGCTCCGGGAATACCTCAGAAGGAAGCTCATTCCACAACTTGCACGTCCGTGGCAAAAACGAGCGTGCAAACCGAACCGTGGAGGACCGCCACGAGTCCAGTTGGTGTGGATGGAACTTCATCCTTCGGCGAGTGGTGCGGTGAAGAAAAGGTGACGAAGGCACCAGGTCAAAAAGTTCCTCGGAACACTCGCCATTGTAAAGCCGGTAGAACACGCAGAGGGAGCCTATGTCCCTCCGCAGGCTTAAGGGTTCTAACCGATCGGTGATCCGTGGGTCGTTGACGATTCGGATCGCACGTTTCTGCACGGAGTCAAGTGGGTTAAGTTGGTATTTGGGCGCCCCTGCCCATAGATGCGAGCAGTACTCCATGTGGGGTCTCACTTGAGCCTTATAAAGCAGAAGGAGTTGCCCCGCAGTGAAGTACCGCTCGGCCCTACTCAGAACGCCCAACTTTTTGGATGCCAACTTGGCTTTAACGTCCAAATGACTCCGAAACTGCACATCACACGAGATGTCAACGCCCAGGATCCCTATGCTTTTGTCAATGGTGAGAGAGGTCCCTTGGAACTTTGGCGCCATGACAAATGGGGCTTTTTTAGCGGTAAACGCGCAGACTTGTGTCTTCGTGGGGTTGAACTCAACTAGGTTAAGTCGACCCCATTCTGAGACCCGCTCCAGAGAGTGCTCGATTTCAGACACAAGTCGAATTCTGCTTTCCTGCACGAGTATCCGAGAGGTGTTTGCACGGCCCGTGTACAAGGCATCTCCCGTGCTGTCATCTGCATAGCAATGCATGCTACCGACTTGCTGCAACATACGAGGGGAGGTCCAAAAGTTCGCGGAATGAAAGGGTTGTTAATAAAATATAACAATAAATTTATTTTTCCTTTTCAATATAATCACCCTTAAGTCTAATACATTTATTCAATCCATGAATTATTTTTTCTAAACCATCGAAAAAATATTTTTTGTCTTTGGCCTCAAAATGCGCCGAAATTGCCTCCTTCACTTCGTTATCGTCGGAAAATTTCCTTCCCCTTAACTCTTTTTTTAAATTCGGAAACAAATAAAAATCACTAGGGGCCAGGTCTGGACTATAGGGTGGGTGAACAAGTGGTTCGAATCCATGCGTGTGCAGAGCAGCCATGGCAACTCGGCTCTTGTGAACCGGCGCCTTGTCTTGCAAAAGCAACACACCCTTGGCCAATTTTCCTCGACGTTTTTCTTTAATTGCCTCCTTTAACTTTTCCAATATCGTTGCGTAGTATTCTCCGGTTATAGTGGTACCCTTTTCTTTATAATCAATCAGTAATATTCCCTCACAATCCCAAAAAACAGTGGCCATCAACTTTCCAGCCGATTCTGACACTTTGAATTTCTTGGGAGGTGGTGTACCCTTTTTGTGCCATTGCATGGACTCCTGTTTTGATTCAGGTTCAAAGTGATGAACCCATGTTTCATCTCCAGTAACAATCCGCTCCAAAATCTGCACAGGTTCGTCTCCACACACCTCCAAAAAGTGCTTAGACGCGTCGACGCGCTGCTGTTTTTGAAGCGGCGTGAGCATTCTCGGCACCCATCTTGCGCTGACTTTTGACATGCCCAGGTGGTCGTGCAGGATCCGCAAAATGGTTGTATCTGATACTCCAACTAATGCAGATAATTGTTTTTTCTTCAAACGTGTGTCTTCGAGTACAAATTTTTTAACTTTTTCGACGATATCTGATGTGGTGGCCTCAACTGGCCGCCCAGAGCGAGAGTCGTCTTCAATTGAATCTCGACCATGTTTAAAAAGTCCATGCCACTTATAAACCATTGTTTTACCAGGGCACTGATCTCCATAAACGGCGTCCATTTCATTTAAAATGGTTTGAACGTTTTTTCCTTGCTTGGTAAGGAATTTTATTACAGCGCGATGTTCAATTTTCTCCATAGTTGCAGTTTGCTTCCGGATTGACTTGTTTAGCAGGCGAGTACTCGTAAACGAATGGCGCTGTAGGGTTGAAATGTTAAATATATACTAATTATGAGTGCCTAATTAGTATGACACTAAGCGAGCTACCCTATCCCCACTCCATCCCCTCCATTCCGCGAACTTTTGGACCACCCCTCGTATCATTGATATGCAGAATGAGCAGCGTAGGGGAAAGAACGGAGCCTTGAGGAACACCAGCATTGATGGTCTTCATGTCTGAGCAGCACCCATCAACCACAACTTTAATATGCCGCTCAGACAGAAAACTGGCGATCCACGTGCACAACCTCTCGGGAAGACCGTAAGATGGAAGCTTCGTGAGAAGAGCCCTGTGCCAAACCCGGTCGAAGGCCTTTGCAATATCCAGGCTAACCGCCAAAGCCTCCCCATTGCTCTCTATGGCTTGCGCCCATCGGTGCGTAAAGTACACCAGAAGATCACCAGCTGAACGGCCCTGGCGAAAACCATATTGGTGATCGCTGATCAGCTGGTGCTCCTCAAGGTACCTTAGGAGCTGGGAGTTGATTATTCGCTCCATCACCTTAGAGAGCTGGGAGGTTATTGCAATGGGCCTGTAATTGGCCGGGTCACTTCTATCGCCCTTTTTAGGGATCGGATGAACGAGGGCCACTTTCCACGAAGACGGTACTTGTCCCGCCGCGTAGGAAAGCGAGAATAAGCGCGTTAAGATGGGAGCCAACTCGGGAGCGCACGTCCTCAACACCACTGCGGGGATTTCGTCTGGCCCGCTCGACTTCTTGATATCGAGGGACAATAGAGCACGCCTGACAGCTTTCTGTGTGAACCGTATATTAGGCATTGTGCTATCACATCGCGGGATGGTAGGCGGTGTGGTCCCCCGATCGTCAAGTGTCGAGTTTGAGGCGAAAAGGGTACCAAGAAGATCGGCTTTCCCTTTTGCCGTATGAGCCAGAGAATCGTCTGGTTTCCGCAGTGGCGGAAGTGAGGAACGACAGAAATTACCCTCGACAGCCTTGGCAAGCGACCAGAAGGCTCGACTCCCTGAGGGGTAACCCATTAATCGCTCGCCAATTCTGCCGATGTGCTTTGACTTCGCCTTAGCCATTTGCTTCTTTGCTGTACGGGAGGCAGCGTTAAATGCGGTTCGGAGCTCGGGGCACTTCGGGTCCTTGCACGCGTTCGCTGAAGCCCAGGCTTGATAGGCATCTTGCTTAAGGCTTAACGCCTTAGCGCAAGATGCATCAAACCAGGGCTGGTTCCGCCCGCCGACGGACACGACAGAGTTTGGAATGAAGCATTGCATACCCTGCCGTATCACGTCGGCGACAGACTCAGCACACGAGCTAGGATCACCCGAGACGAAACATAGCTGCCTCCAAGGGTACGAAGCCAGGAATTCCCGGAATCCGTCCCAGTCTGCTGACTTGTAGTGCCAAACTTGTCTCCTCCCGCTGGGACATGTCCTCACGGGTTGAGACAAGGGCACAGTGGAACTTACCAAGCAATGGTCAGACGAACCAAGTGGAGCCTTGACCATTACTTGATAGTCTTCAGGGTGGGAGGTCAGCAGAAGATCCAGCAAAGAAGCAGTATGGGTCTCTACATCAGGTACCCTGGTGAAACCGGGCACGACCTGAGAGAGTCCATAGGCCAAGGAGAAGTCATATGCAGTTCTTCCAGCAAAGTCAGTGATCCGGGAGCCGAGCCAATCAATATGATGGGCATTGAAGTCACCCAGAATCACTAACTCCGCCGAAGGACACTGCTGCAGCATTCTGTCGGTCGCCCACTGGATGTGCTCAAATAATCGAGTTGTTTCCACATCTCCGCTATAGGACCTATACAGGCACGCATAAACACGGGTCTGCCCTCCGATGTCTACGCGCACCCATAACAACGATAGGTCCTTGTCTTCAAGGCAGCTAAGACGGCGACAGCAGATATCTTCCCGAATATACACACACACCCCGGCTCGACGTCTAAACCCGTGCTCTAGTTTGTAGCCGGGGTACTCCAGATACGATGTATCATCTGGAGTTGATATCTGCGTCTCCGTCAAAAAGAGTAAAGCCGGCTTTGCCGTCTCAAGATGGTGGTGGACGGCATTCAGATTGGAATGGACCCCTCTGATATTACACATGTCCACAATGAGAGTGGAGAGGGTCGCCGCTGTAATATCTTTACCTCTTTTATGCTTGCCCATTGTATTTTTTGCGAAAAGATAGGGAACTGGAAAGGATTTGCGATGCTCCGTCGACACCCTCCGAGGTAAGGCGCAAGTCCAAGTACACAGCGCTCGCAGAGGGGAGGTGGGATGCTGGCGCGGGGGACGGAAGGGCCCCCGGTCCCCCCCGTGCACGACTACCTGGCTCCACCCCGGTCTCTTACTCCGGCAAGGTAATCGTGCAACGGGATTTTTCGCCGATTGGCGGGACAGCCTCCCGGGCCAGAGGTTAAGAGTGTTGCCCGGGTTCGGGTCCCCAACTAACCAGCGGGCGGCCAGCGGATAACCGTTTCACCGGGTCTCCCTGGCCCCCGCGCCAATACACCACGCCACCGCGAGCGACGGTGCCCAAAGGACCCACCGGTCCGGGAGATACGCCGTCGGAGGCATCACAAGGGGATGGGAAGGGAGGGAAGGGGGATGAACTGGCTCTCAGGTGCACTACCGAAACACGACGAGTCGTTATTGACGCTAGATTCCGACCTGAGGGTGGTAGCTAGCCAGGCAGATCCAGCGAAGGGATCTTACCACCAAGCGAGTTTATATATGGATATCGAAACATACACTTTAGTGAGTCAATGTTACGATTTACATAACTCAATAGTAAGTACCTCATAGTAGTAATAACGAAAAATCTTTTACGATGCATAGCAGATGGCGTCACTAGTAAAATATTAAAAATACTGAACGAGAGCAGACACACTTATCTTATTTATTTAAAAAATCAGTAGTTCTCGTCTTATATCAAACTAAAATTCTAAAATTACCTAAATACTTAGTTCATTTAATTTTCAAAGACTCATGTCATCCATCCATACTTATTAAATTCTTATTTTTTTTAGTTCCCAAATTACTTATCCAAAGGAATCCGTTAATGACTTGAGACATTTACAATGGCGAAGACATTGGTCGAATCTCGTGAAATCACACGTGAACTCTCGGCTTAATATCAAGGACCTTTTTGGTATCATGTAAATTTGAAAGAACACTGAATTTAGTCAATTAAAACATGTTTATTTGCTCATTTTGTACAATTTCACGTGCGATTTGTAACTTCAAACTAATATAAATTTCCCTAGACAGGTACATCTCACCAAAGTAGGATTGGAAAAATGACCAAAAATCATCTCAGAACGCAGGTTATAACTGACATACTCTAAACAATTTGTCTAAATTCTAAACAATGAACTCTAAAGAATAATAGGAATTCAAATGGTGGCATTTATTCGTCCATTTGTGCGTTTTTTATATTCTTTGTAAAGCTGAGCAAAGTTGCACGCCAAAGAAACTGATGATCACGCAGATGACAAACGCCGGCCAAACACGCAAACGAATTCGGGCACGGAAACCTAGTCATGTCATAAAAATAAATTTAGTTTCGTACTTATACAATACGACTGTTCAATGTTCAATTTTTTATTTTGAGGCTGAAGTAACAAACGAGCCTGTACACCAGATTGTAAGTCGTCACTGCTGCCCACGAAAGTCTATGACAAACTCTATGTACATCACAGATCCCTTCTGACGGCGCCATAGATTATTTGCTAGTTCTAAGGACACAGATGGTCCCCTGACATACAAAGAGAATATGCAAAAGAGCTGGCATCCTTATCCTCACAACGACATACAGAACTACTTTGCGTAATAAATATCAATCCCGATAGAGCTATGTTAGCTCTATAATCATTCTAAACCATTTAAATTGGCCTGTTGTATATGATCACTTAGCATCAGATGGACTACTTATTTATCTATTTGTTTATTTCAATTTCATAACCATATATTATTTTTCTGCAAAATTGTATTATAGTATTTTCCGACTGTAAAGATACTACCGCCACACCCATTACTTGAAGGATGTCGTTATTCATCTTATAATGTCGTTAAATCAACGACTAAGAAGCCGAAAGTAGCAACGTATCTGTGATTGACTTCGGATGAAACCTCTGTTCTATATGGAGTTAATTACTGATGTCTATGGGCGGAAGTGACCTCCTAAGATAAGATGGACTGCATGTTTTCATCTTTGAAAAATCCTTAAAATAGACACGAGAATGTTTGCTATTACCATAAAATATATAGGTACATAGTCATAGTCATAGTCTTCATATGTGTAGATCACCGAAGTTTTATTACAATTGATTTATTAAGACATACCTAGATAAAGATTTATTATTAATAGATAGAGAATTAATATTATAAGATTTATAAGATATATAATAAATCTTTATCTAGGTAAACTTGGTAGCCAACGGCCATTAATGTTAAGTAGCTAGATATAAAAATGTGTCGAAAATAAATTCACGCTCAAATTCTACAAGTCTACGGCCAATTAAAGGGAAGTAGCTTATGCTCATTACTGGCACTAACAAGCGCTAACAGAGCATACATAGGGACAGACAGTGAGAAGGTACCTAGTTATATACTATGTGTGATATTTCACGTTGTCCACCAATTACTGTCTCACTGTTGGGCACAGGTCTCCTCTGAAAGTCAGAAGGGTAAATACAAGAAAGAAGAAGAAGGTAGAAGCTTTAAATACACACACACTTTTGATACGTTTTTTGTAAACTCTCCGGTGTATAAGTAGACATGATTTGATGTTGACACACAAGCGGGTGATGCCGTGGAATTAACCTAGTAAACCAACGAAGTCATTCAACAAAAATAAATTCATGCTCGAATTCTATTACTAGTCTACGACCAATTAGAGGGAAGTAGCCTATGCTTATCATTGGCAAAACAAGCGCTGAGCAATAGAAGACCAAGCGGTTACAGTGTTTGAAAAATTAGTAGATTTTATACTTTTTCTAAGTACCTAATAATACAAGCAGACGAGATGCAGCTCGCTGATGTTTTTATTTCCTCTATATTTCATGTTGTCCACCAATTACTGTCCCACTGTTGGGCACGGGTCTCCTCTTAAAGTCAGAAGGGTTAAAGGCTTTAAATATACCACTATCCACAGCACTGGTCATATGCGTGTATTAGGTAATTGTCTTCTCACACTTGTGATACGTTTTTTTTTGGAAACTCTCAGGTGTATAAGTAGACAAGATTTGATGTTGACACACAAGCGGGTGATGCCGTGGAATTAACCTAGTAAACCAACGGAATCATTCAACAAAAATAAATTCATGCTCAAATCCTACATATCTACGACCAATTAGAGGGAAGTAGCCGATGCTCATTATTAGCACTAACAAGCGCTCAGCAATAGAAGACCGAGCAGTTGCGTTACAGTTTGAAGGACTCTTATATTTTATACTCTTTTCTAAGTGATACTAGTGAATTCTACGTGATTAATAAAAAATGTTAGTAGCTCAAAGTGAATTCGAAGCACTGTGATTACTCTCTTCAATATTATCTATTTTAGCATATGGACGTTAACGCGTTGGATTTTGATATAGATATATCTAAAATTAATAATTTAAATTGCCGTACATGGCTATAATCTAAGTGCATAAATATAAATGTTTTTGCTTGTGTAACGTTAGATCGTTTTAAGTACTTAGTTGGTGTTCCTTAATAAATAAATAAATAAATAAATAAATGCAACCAAACGACTTGCAGCTTGCTGATGTTTATTATTTCCTTGTATTTCACTTGCATACGGAATACTTACGGTTTTTTTTTTTGTTCTCGAGGGGGGAAACCTTCAAAGGGTACCCGACGCCGAGACGCCGTGGGAGCGATGTCCAAAGGAACGCAAACGGAGTCGTCTGAGCGCGTTGCCCAATCGGGCCCTTCCTATATGGGCAGCTGGGCCCACCGCTCTTTACGACGGTATGCCACCACACTTACCGCCGTCCTTCCCGGGGTCGCCTGACCGAACGGTGCGAACTACCACTCTAGCCGCCCGCAATCCCGGAAGCCCCTTTTAGTCGGCTCATACGGCAGGCAGGGAATACCGTAGCCCTATTCTGATCCCGGAACTAATAACTTTTTTTAACTTTTTTTACTGCTGTGCACATATCTTCTCTGATAGTGATTGAGTTTAGAGTTTAGAGCTTGAAGTCCACTGCAAGGGACAAATGCGATCCCTATTTTAGAGAACTCTAGAATATAATTGAAAGGGGAGGCCGTTAAAACAGTAGTGTAATGTGAATGTATTGAATGGAAAAGTTACAGCTTATAAAAGAGAAAGTTATGCCACAGATTAAAAATAAAGTTGTCATTTATTATTTACATAATCATTAATCTTTCACTGCTACACATTACGAAACAAACAGATTAGAATTAAGTACAAATCGCGCCAAATACAATAATTATATTTCATGCCGCTTTAAGATGTCTGTCACATTCGCGAAAGTATATTACGTTTATAGACATATTTAAAAAACTCGCTTTTAACACTCATAGCCCCCACAGTAGGATTTTCTCCTGTGTCGTGGGTACCATGGAAACAGACGGAACCAGAACATGAATCAACAGTCAAATTTTATTGTTTTCTTCGGGGAGAGGGAAGGTGGGTGGTCAATTAGTTAAGTTAAGGAGGTTCGCTATCACTTGGAAACTTTAACAAGGATACGTGGAGCAAAATGTTTGAGAAACCCTGACCTATATTAACACATAGGATCTCTCGTCAATCCATTACTGTCCCACTGCTGGGCACGGGTCTTCTCTCAGAGTGAGAAAGTTTTAGGCCATAGTCCACCGCGCTAGCCAAGTGCGAATTGGTGGACTTCACACACCTCCAAGAACCTTTTTTTTATATAAATCTCGGGTGTAATCTAGGTATCCTCACGATGTTTTCCTTCACCGAAAAGCAGTGATAATTAATTTCTGATACGCATATAAATCAGTGGTCCGTGCCTGGGTTTGAACCTCGGACCTCCTGATTGAGAGAGCAAGTTTCATCCATTAGGCTATGACTGCTCTTTCTAACACATTGGATACTCATTACCATTACGAGACTGTCGACAATGCCGCAGAAATAATTTAGGTATTATTAAGTAAATAATGTATACCTTACACATAAAGGATCAATTAAAAGTTGATGACTCAAAAACTGTGACTAAAACATACAAAATTACCGGCTAAATATAGTGTTGTAAGAAAATAGACCGGCTTATAACTGGCACTAACAAGCTCTTAATTAGCAGGTCGGAAGGCCGAGCAAGCTATTATAGTTTCAAGGACGCAATCGTTTTGGAATTCTTAAGTTATTTCTATCTAGCTACCTGTTTATCTATCTATTAACCCTTGAAGTCCACTGCTGGACATAGGCAGGGTTGCCAAGTTAGGGGCTTTTCCAACAAATTTAGGGGATAAAAAAGGATGGTTTTTTTTTTAGGGTGGTCTATTTTTAGGGGTTGCCAGGAAGGTTGCTAGGAATTCAAATTAATTGTGTTTTTGTTATGGAGGCTTTAGAGGGCTACATTTTTGAGAGTTGGTAACCCTGGACATAGGCCTCCCGTAATGATAGTTTCGTAAATAGTCATTGCGCCTGGCTTGTGAGTTGGTGATTACTATGAGTACTGATGTTTCACAAGAAACAGTTAACTGCCTATCTTCAGAATTTTGTCCCTCAGTTGCCTCCCACGATACTTACGAGAACCAACACGGCTACAATACTTCGATGCATGCCGATGAGTCTTTTGTTTTTTCTTTGTTACGAGGAGGAAACCTTCAAATGGTACCCGACGCCGTGGGAGCAACGCCGGGTTATGTGGGATTTTTACCTCATTAACCCCCTCCCCCTCCCCCAGGTGGCCATCCTTAGCGCTGTATGGACAACTCCGAGATCTCCAGTGGAACACAACCGAAATCCTCCGAGCGCGATGACCCTTTCGGGCTCTTCTCAGTGAGCATTTGTACTCACTGCACCTCCTGGTGTTTACGACGGCGTGCGGCCACACATGCCGTCGCCTTCCCGGGGTCGCTTGGCTAGACGGTCCGAGCTCCCACTCTTACCGCCCGCAACACCGGAAGCCCCTTTTAGTCGCCTCTTACGACAGGCAGGGGATACCGTAGCCCTATTCAGGTTCCGGAACTACAAGGACAAAACTGATGAATCTAGCACACCTATTTCTCTCTAATAACCATACTTAGCTCTGTCATGTTCTAATGTAAGAGGCGTGTTTAAGGAGACATACTAATCCAAATTAATCCATTATTTTAATACTTTTTTAATGTTACCTCGAGTTTCGGACTTCAAAGACACAGATATAATTATTTAAAAGCTCTACATATACATTGATTACGTTTTTTAAAACGACATATCAGTACTTCAAAGTATTTTTGCGATATGCGATATGCAGACACGTCGTACTATTATATGTATGGATATTGCATACAAAAGGTATTTACTACCGGATCGGAACACACAGACAGAAAACAGACAGCTCTAACATATTTATTTGTACAGATGTATTTGGACCGGTTTACAGTTTCAAGCGATTGTGCAACAGAAAGGCCGACCGGCGAATTAAGTGCGATTGGTTGCAACTCACAAATTATTCTAGCACGCAAACACCTGCAATTACCACTTAGTCAGTATGGATTTACGACACTAGTTTCTTAACTCAAGTTAATCGTGAGCCTAATCTAGAGCAGTGATAGCCTAATGGTTGATACTTGCCCTCTCGATCGGGAGGTCCGAGGTTCAAACCCAGGCACCCACTGATTTTTCTATAATTATGTGCGTATTAGAAATTTCGGTGAAGGAAGGAGGAGGTGCTTTTCGGTGAAGGAACCTATACACCCGAGAGTTCTTTAATAAAAAAAAAAGTTCTCGGAGGTATATATAGTCCACCAATTCGCACTTGGCCAGCGCTATGGCCTATATATAACTCTCTCATTCTGAGAGAAGACCCGTGCCCAACAGTGAGACAATAATGGGTTGACAAGAGAATCCTGAGATTAATGTAAATAGAGCTAATAATATGTTGGATACACTAACACAAATGATAATACCACTTTCATTTGAGGCGAACATCTTAGTGATCGGGAGTCGCAACTCATCTGTAATTTACTTCAGAATCCCCGTTCTATATTAAGTTGCTTACAAATATCTATGGGTGGTAGTGCCCGTTTCAATTGCATTTTTAATGGTGGTAATCAAATAGGTAGATGGATTTTAATGAAGTTAAAAATACTTAATTACCACGATGCCATGCCATGAATACATTTTCATTTGTGAGGAAATCACAACACAAATATTTTTTCTAACATTAATAATTTTTATCATTTCCACTCCTTTGCTTTTTTATAAATACGTGTGTTGTGTAATCGTGCGCAACTTTTTATTTCTTATAACTTGGGTGAAATCGCGACTCACACCTAGTTTTAAATCCGGTCAATCAAATATTTTGGTCTAAAGGTTTAGAAAGGCTACGTTCTAAGTACTAAATTACTAACGTACCTAATATACTCGACCAAAGATTATTAACGCATCTCTCTACTCAGGTAGGGTTTAGTATGTTAAAACCAATCAATATAGAGAGGTATATTGCACAATCGGGAGGTCGAACTACGAATTATATCGAGTAGTTGAATTGAATGCCGTCAAATTGGACGCTGCGTCAACTTTATTGAATGGGCCGAATTCCATCTTACTGAATAGCGCTCTAGGAACTCTGCTCTCTTATATACTAACATTATATACTATGTACCTATTTAGAGTTGTAATAGATACTTACATTATATAGAAAATTATGAATATGGGCAATTCCATATGTGACTGACACTACATTTGACGCCAAAATGTGACTTATTTTGCTTCATATTTTAAGTACTCCTATACCCACAGTGATAGTTTGTGTATGATTATATAGTTGAATCTTCAATTATCCCTGTGTAATATAAAATATCCATATAAAACTTTGTGGAGTATGACTTATTTACCAAAATGTAAATGTGACCGACACTACGTTCAAAAAGAACTCGTTTTTGAGAGTGTTTTTAAACTTCGAGAATCTTCCAATTTGCATGATTTAAAATTTTAAATTCTATCTGTGGCAGTTATATATGAAACAAATTATAGGAAAATATTAAAATTAAGAACCTTGGTATTGTTGAATCAAATTTATTCGAAAAACAAATCGTGACTGACACTACAGCCCAAAACGTGACTGACACTACCATCACTTTGGAATGCAAAATATTTGTAGTTTTCACAGAAACCTTAGAAAATAACTCTACAGGGTACTGCATAAAACCTTTACAAACCATTTTAAACATATAAATAAGCGAAAGAAAATTTTTTTTTAAGAATAATAAACAAAAAAAAACATCATACCACATACACTTTAATATCAATAAGATGCCGTTCGCGCTTCACAAAGTGCACATTTTGCTTAAGAATTGTCGTATAGTAACCGGTGAAACTGAAAATGCGTTCACAGCTAACATCTAATTTTCATGTTACATACTTGCGCAGACAATCATTTTAGTCCCTGTAGTTCCGGGACCACAACAGGGCTACGGCACCCCCTGCCTGTCGTAAGAAACGACTAAAAGGGGCTTCCGAGATTGCTGGCGGTAAGAGTGGGAGCTCGTCGAGCTAAGTGACGTAAACACCAGGAGGGATAGTGAATACAAATGTTCACCAGGGAAAAGCGCAAAAGGCGCATCGCGCTCTCCGAAGCTTTCGGTTGTATTCCATTGGAGTTCTCCACGTAGTGCTGAGGAGGGCCGCCGGGGGGTTTAAGTGAGATATAAGTCCCACAAAACCCGGTGGTGCTCCCACGGCAACTATATCTATCTATAATTTTGAAAAAAAACGTGACTGACCCTACGTGTTTCGTGACCGACTCTACAGCGTGACTGACACTACGAACTCCTTTTAAATTTTCGAAGAATAATTAACGAAATTTAGAACTTTTTAATAATGGCATTATGTAAGTTGTTATGTCAAATAGGACACAAAAAAATATTAGTTATCTAGAATAAGTTTTACAAAAGATAGAGAGAAACTTCGGCTAATATTGTGACCGACACTACATCCCGACGTTGTACATTATTTCGCTAAATATCTCTTATTGCTACAATTATTACAAACATTACTGACTGTTTATCGGTAATTCATTAGCAAGTGTAGCAATATATAGCATAACATTACAATAATACAAAAAACTTTTCCTATATAAATGTATTTAAAAGTCCGTTGCAAAACGCGCCAACAGTTAATATTTATGACGTCACCATAAAAACGTCCGTATTGCCATAAATTAAAAAAAAATGTGTTGTCATCAATGAAACCTAAAAATACAATAGTTTTGCCAACACACGGAGTATTTTTCAATGTAAATTACTTCAATTTTTTTTTTCAGTCGCAGGACACTTTTACGTGGAATTGCCCATATGAGTATAATATAGACAGAGTGACATACGCTATGTAGCTTTATAATTATTAATTATGGTACCTGCGATCATAGCAGAGGGGAAAGGAAATATTTATATTAAATACTTATAATTAAGGGAGACACAAACCGAGTTGTCAAAAGTCCTCTTTACATATACATGAGCACAAACATAATAATATTACTCTTTATTGTACCTAGAAAGTATACATACTTAAAAGAAACACAAATAGCAATACAAAAGCCGATCTTATCCCAAACAGCAATTTCTTCCAGACGACCTAATGGTATGGAGATAAAGTAAGTGATTAATATAAAAATAAGTTAAGTGCAATAAGTAAGTTTTTGTGAAAAGATTAACAAAATAGAGTTAAGCAATTAATTATTAGGCGAATGATGGGATACATTAAGGATGTTATTATTAAAGAAGAGCAAAAAGCGAGTTATAGCTGAAGATAGTAAGATTTAATGAGATTTTTAAAAGAATAGAGACTGTGCATTTCCTATATTTACAGGAAGGGAGTTCCAAACACAGACAGCTTGGACAGTAAAGGATTTTTTGTAAAAGTATGTGGAATGGTAAAGTGTATAGAGAGCAAGGTTTTCAGAGGACTGAAGAGATCGGCCATGGGATAGGTGAAAAAATTGGAAACGTTGCTTGAGGTATGAAGGGGAAGTCGGATAAATAGTACTTATGCAGCAAAGAAGAGAAATAATATGAACATTTCGGCAAAGGCGATTTCTGAGCCACTTGAGTTTAGCGCGGTATTCCGAGACATAATCATATTTTCGTAAACCAAATAGGAACCGTATACACAAGTTATGAATATATCTAGGCACTAATAAATAGCTGACCATAGACCTTAAAAAATTATATAGGAAATTTCTATGACGGGATATCCATTTATATGCCAAGTTATTATCCTCAAAGGACAATAACATATTTGTGCCTACGGTGTGTTAATTCATATTATCGTGGTTAGGAAAATAAACAACAAACAACATCCGTAATGACATTGTAAATGCAAAGTTTTACTTCTTATGACATAAACCTGCATTCGTCAGCTTTTCGAATTAGAGCGCGTTCAATTTTGATGATTTAGTGTCTAAACACACTATGCGGAGATAAGTCCCTGTAGTTTCGGGATCAGAATAAGGCTACGGCATCCCCTGCCTGTCGTAAGAGGCGACCAAAAGGGGCTTCCAGTGTTGCGTGCGGCTAGAGCGGGAGCTTGGTCCGGTCGGACCGTTCGGTCAGGCAATCCCGGGAAGGACGGCGGTATGTGTGGTCGCATTGAGTCGTAAAGACTAGACGGAGCGGTGGGCCCAGCCGCCCATCTGGGAGGAGCCCGATGGGGCAACGCGCTCGGAGGATTCCGGTTGAAGTCGTTTCGAGATCCCGGAGTCCTCCTTTTTAGCGCCGAGGACGGCCACCGGGGGGGTTTTAGTGCGGTAAAAATCCCACATAACCCTGCGTCGCTCCCACGGCGTCGGGTACCTTTTGAAAGTTTTCCCCTCAAGAACAAAAAAAAATGCCGGACATACGCGACCGAAGTTCCGCTGCTGATTTTACGTTCTGACGTATTCGGCTGATATGACGGCTTCTTACCTCAGCAGTTGTCCTTCTTACCTCAGCAGTTGTCGAGTTTAGACGTGTGTTCAGTAATTCAATTTAATTTTTATATTCTATATTCATTTAGTTGATACTTACCAATACAGTTATTTGTTACATTGCAATAGAGTTCAAATTAAGTGAAGCTTAATTTCCAATATCGTCGTACCGATATTGCTGCGCAAGCCAACATCGCGGTCATCGACGTCGCGTGCTATCCGACCCGCACTCGCCGCCGATCAAGTAAGCAATTTTTTACGTTTACTCAAAGTTTATAAAAATAAACGTAAATACATCAACATGAATCGTTGCGCTGCCTGCAAAAGTGTAATTCGGGGCGTGGATTACCTCGAATGCCAAGGTTGCCGCTTAGTGTACCATAGCGACTGCGTAAACAGCCCACCCACCCCCGACTGGATTTGCCCCGCTTGCACATCAAAATTACCAAAAGGAGACAACACCAACAGGGAAATTCGGCCCACCACCCCAACCAGCCTAAGCAGCCCTCTTCAGGTTACACAAAGAAAAAAGAGATTTATCACTGATGTCGATAGTGCAAGTATCACTATGGAAGACATTCGCGCATTATTGCGCGAAGAATTAAAGGAGCAGGACAATCGCTTAGTCAGGAAAATCGACGAGTTAAGTACACAGATGAACGACTTCAAGCAATCCATGGACTTCTTAAATGAACAGTTCGAAAAGCTGCGCGCGGACAACATAGCTCAACAAAGTAGTATTAACACCCTTAAGAAAGAAAACGAATGTCTTCGCGCCACTGTCAACAACTTAGTCGGCCGGCTTAACCAGATGGATCAAATATCTCGAGCTCCGAACTTAGAAATTCAATGCGTGCCGGAAAATAAATCAGAAAACTTAGTAAGTCTTGTTAAACAAGTTGGTAGAATCGTAGATTGTCAAATAGCCGATAGCGACATTCACTATTGCTCTCGAGTAGCCAAAAACAACTCAGAGAGTCCACGTCCTCGCAACATTCTCGTAAAATTTAGCCACCCTCGTTTGCGAGACAACTTCCTGGCAGCCGTCATTACGTTCAATAAAAAAAATCCATCTGAAAAACTAAACACTAGCCACCTGGGAATCGGAGGAGACAAAAAATCGCCAGTGTATGTTGCAGAAAACTTGTCGCCGGAAAATAAATCTCTCCATGCCGCCGCTCGTAGTCATGCCAAGCAGTTTAACTACAAGTTTGTGTGGGTACGTGGAGGACGTATATTTATGAGAAAAACTGAATCATCAGGCTATATATACGTACGAGACATGGAAACATTAACCAAACTATCTTAAGCATTTAAAATTTTAATTTTTTTAAATAATTTTGTAAATGTTTTTGATCCATTTTTCACTCCCCTTCAATATTAAAAGTATAAATATATATTACCAGAATGTAAGAGGTCTTCGAACAAAAACAAATGAATTCTACAAAAATATTTGTAACTCCAATTACACTATAATCATATTGACAGAAACTTGGTTAAACTCATCCATATTTGATAATGAGTTATTCTGTGACCGTTACAATGTATATAGAAGAGATCGAGAAACAAGTCCATTACATCGTTTGAAAACCGGTGGAGGGGTTCTTATTGCAATTGACAGACGTCTAGAATCCCACAGAGAAACACACTTAGAAAGTGACTGCGAAGATCTGTGGGTCTCGATTAATATAGTCAATAGCAATAACAAAACCAAGTTGTACATCTGCGCTGTCTACTTACCGCCACCAATCTCAATACAATTACTCAATACCTTTATTGACAACTGCAACTCAAATATTCATAGCTTGCAAAATACACTAATAGTTGGCGACTTTAACCTCAGCAATATACTTTGGAACAAACAAAGTGACACCTCAGCAACAACCGCGTTCGTTTCATCAAAAAGTAATTGTGTCGATGCATTATTAGATTTTATTTCACTGCACGATCTAAAACAATATAATTATATAACCAATCATAAAGACAAAATTTTAGACTTGGTTCTCGCAAACTTTTCTATAAATTATTTTGCATGTAGTACGCTAGAATTAAGCAAAGTCGATCCATATCATCCTCCCCTTGAATTTGATATTTCATTGTTTACCTATTATAAAACTATAAAACATTGCACAAATCCAAGAAGTAATTATTTCAAAGCCGATTACGAGGCTATTAATAGTAAACTTAGTCTTATTTCATGGGAGGAGGAATTTCAATCTTGTAAATCGGTTGATGAAATGGTAGACGTTTTCTACACTAGGATTAGAGCACTCATTTCGGTATTTGTTCCTTTAAAGTTTAAACATTCAAATAAACATCCTGTCTGGTTCTCTAAACAATTAATAAAAACAATACGTGAAAAAGAAAAGTTTAGGAAGCGCTTCAATAAATATGGTAATCCTTTGGACAAAATAACCTTTAATACATTAAAAAAAAGATGCAATGAAATGATAAATTTATGTTACAAGGAGTATCATATAAAAATTGAAAATTCAATTAAAAACAACCCTAAAGTCTTCTGGTCCTTTATAAAACATAAAAGGAAATGCAGTAGTACTTATCCCTCTGTTATGAGACTTGGCAACGAGACTGCCAGTAATGGTACCGAAATCTGTAATATGTTTGCTAGTTGTTTTTCATCAGTCTATAACACTTCGCCAGGTAATCGCACCAACCTAAAAGATGACTCATTCACAAACCACGTAAATTACACCACTCACACAGTGTCATTATCAAAAATGCAGGTACAAAGGGCCCTCACTACACTAAACATACACAAGGGAGCCGGATCCGATGGCTTACCTCCACTTTTTTTATCCAAATGTGCCAGAACACTTGCCGAACCGCTTACTCTTATTTTCAACACATCACTGAAGACCGGTATTTTTCCCAATATTTGGAAAGAATCTGTTATCCTCCCTATATTTAAAAAAGGTGATGCGTCTTCTGTTGAGAATTACCGCCCCATTTCATTGCTTCCCACTCTTGGTAAAGTCTTTGAAAAACTTATCTTACCAGCACTTTCCTGGCAAGCCAAACAATCTATTACATATAGCCAACATGGCTTCTTGAAAGAACGCTCGACCACGACCAATCTTGGTTGTTTTATATCGGATGTTGTTGATAACGTCGATTTCCGAATATGCACAGATGTCATATATACAGACTTCAGTAAAGCGTTTGACAAAGTTGACCACACATTATTGGCCGTAAAACTAGCTCGTTGTGGTATTGTCGGAAATTTGCTCAATTGGTGCTCATCATACCTCACAAATCGATTTTCGAGAGTAGTGCTTAATGGATATCACTCTAAACGCTTTCCAGCCTTATCAGGCGTCCCTCAAGGTTCTCATTTGGGCCCCCTATTTTTTATCATATTTATAAATGACGCAGTCACATGCTTTCAACATTCGAAAGTATATCTTTTTGCAGACGATTTAAAAATCTCCAAAAGCATACATAATGCACAGAGTTCGATCCATCTTCAAGAGGATTTAAACCGTTTTAGCGACTGGTGTGAAATGAATTATATGTCATTGAACGTCAGCAAGTGTTCACATATGCGTTTTTCTAGGAAAAAGACACCCTGCTACCAACAATACTATATAAACAATAACCCCCTTCAACACACTAATTGCATACGCGATCTAGGAGTCTTACTTGATTACAAATTGCAACTTAACTCCCACATCGATCATGTTATTTCTAAAAGTTTCAGACTATTAGGGTTTATCATAAGAACCACAAAAAGCTTCAAAAATTCGTCAACTAAAATAACATTATTTAACAGCTTAATCAGAAGTGGTCTTGAGTACTGCAGCCCAGTGTGGAATCCCTATTACGCAACTTACATAAAAAGAATTGAAAATGTTCAAAAACGGTTTCTATGGCACTTATGCTACCAGAATAACCTAGGGAAACGTCTACCATCATATCAACAAAGACTTACATATTTTAAATTAAGCACCCTCAAGAAACGCAGGGAACTACTTGACCTTGTTTTTCTGTTCAAAATAATAAATGGTTATATAGATTGCCCGGAATTATTACATAGAGTAACATTAAATGCTCCATTGAAAGCACCTAGAGCATCCAAATATCAGCCATTCGTCACACGCCCGACTAAGAGCAATCTGGGTAAATACTCCATATTGAACAGAATTCAACGTCAATACAACGCCCTATCAAAAGAACCTACATTGGACATATTTAATAATAAAATTAGTAAATTTAAGAATTCTATAAAATGTTTAATACAGGATTAATTACATTCAATTAACTACAATATTTTTGTAATCGTTAACACATTTTTTTTTTTTTACTATATATACATACCACATTTACATATACATATACTATACGTAATTATTATTGTAATACGTACAATTAAGTGTTCTAATATAATCTTAAGTACTTAAACTCGACCACGATGCATGCCGTGGTGGCCTGTTATTAAGACAGCATTTAATTTAAGCCCAATGTAGTTTTTAATTGTAAGTGTAATGTATTGTCTTGTTGGCTGCCCTTTTTAAATAAATAAATAAATAAATAAATATGACACACGATAAGAGCCTAAACTACGAGGTAGAAATTCAGCTGCGTAATTTTGTGTTTCTATACAATATCTAGTGCGCCGTCGTGGAACCGAATATCGGTCGCATACAATGTGTGCTCTACAGAAAAGTTGCTGCTGAACTTACGCCCGACCGAAATTCAGCTGTACGTTATAAAGCAACGTAATTTCGGCATAGTGTGTCGTCAGTAATTCAACTAGCATTGCAGCGGTAAACATTTCGTACTTCGGTCGCGTATCTTCGGCATAGTGTGTTTATACACTGAAAATAAACTACTTCCGCATGACTGCCGGGCGATTGTCGTGGTGCCGTCGGTCGATTTTGTTTTACGTCCGGCGCACATATGACGGAGCGCAGCGCAGAGCATGCCCGCGAAATTTTCTAAACGAATCCCACACTAACCGAAATTTGCGCAAATTACTGCGAAAGCGGACGCTCACGGAGTAGTGCGTCGTGCGCGCGCGGTCGCGTTCCTGCGCGCTACCTTTCGCATGTGGTCGCTTCCATGCTCCTCAAAAATAAATTGCTGGTATTTAATTTTGGCTATTATTTCTAAAGGGACAATGACGATAATAGTTTTACAGTGAAAAATGCTCTGCGCTGCGCTCTGTCATATGGGCGCCGGCCCTTTTTATACAAAATGACTCAATCCAAAAACGTGCGGTAACGCTTTCGCTTTACACACTTTCTACGCTCATAGTCTCACACTAGGATTTTCTCCTATGTCGTGGGTACCATGGACACACACAAAGACGAATACACAAACACCCAGACCCAGAAAAGGAATCTAAACTCATCATTCAGATACCTGTCTAGCCGAGAATCGAACCCGGATCCTATTGCGCGTCATACCGGTATGGTAACCGCTTGGCCACGCGGGTCGTCATACGTTCATTAGCAGAACGTCTATTTTCCTGCATTTGTCTAAAAAGATAAAAGATTCACGACACAACCGTGACTCATCTATTTTATCTTTTGCTGACGTAGTTTTTTCTTTCCAAATCAGATGACTTCTAGATGACTTGAAATAATGATAAGTAAGTATCATTAAGTATTATATATGTCGGCGCGACACCGCGTATTTATGAAAAACATGTCGCCGATAATAATTATTTTAGTTAGTTTAGAGATCGAAATTATTTGTTTATTGAATTAGCAATATTTAATTATTTTTAGATTTGTAACCCCCTAGTTTACCCCCATAAGTTTGTTATTGTCACCTCACCAAACATTGTTATAAAAAGGCGAGCGCCGGTCGGTAGAAAGAGATTCTAGTTTAACCGTCGAAGCGATCGGACCTCCTAAACTGTGAATAAATCGAAGAAGTTTACTCCGGTGTTTTACTTGAAATCTTCAAGAATGGACATTAATCAAGACTCCTGGGCTTCCTGACTTCACACGTCACATATTCACTCACTTCGTTATATAAATTGTACATTTTTTTTCAACGTAATATAACAACTTACAACGCTTCGATGCAATAATTGTTCATTGTATTTATTTCGTGTTTTTCGACCTTCGCATTAAACTTGACCAGTTGTTTATAAGCAATGATTCAATGGAATTTTTTATTCCATCTTTTGTTTAGTTTCGAAAGGTCGATCCAAGAACAACTACTTAAGATAGGTGGAATAATGCTTAACAATTACGATGAGTATTAATAATTCCTATAGAAAATACTAATTAAGGAAGCGATATTTTATTATTGTTACGAAAATAAGTTTCCAAACATCAGAACTGCGATAATCGATTTTAACAACGGTCTCTAAAGTAAAGAGCCCAAAATTGAAGACGTCTCCACACTTCTGACTGGAGTATATATGCATGAGGCCACAATCTTAACCCTCAGGAGTGCCAACGAATTAATGTTCAAATCAGTTTCCACATTAAGTTGGTTACAAATATCCGTGGGAGGTACTGATCAGGTGATGATTATGGATAACCTTGGGCGAGGTCAGGTGGACTGAAAGTTCGTTTACAGCTTCATTAATAAAAGGCGACCTTCATTTGAGAACCCGCGTGGCGGAGCGGTTACCATACCGGTCTGACGCACAATGGGTTCCGGGTTCGATCCCCGGCCAGCCAGGTATCTGAATGATGAGTTTAGATTCATGTTCTGGGTCTGGATGTTTGTGTATTCGTCTTGTATGTATCCATGGTACCCACGACACAGGAGAAAATCCTAGTGTGGGGCTATGAGCGTAGTGTTAAAAAAGAAAACTATAAAATAAAAATAAATAAATAGAGAATATACCTTTGTTGAAGCATCTTCAACTATGTACGTTAATACTCAGGTCATCTCAATATTTTCAAACTCTATACAAAATCCTACAATCTACAAATAAAAACTTAGCATCGCCATACAAAATAGAAATAACACTCGCGACTCTTGACCAAACAAAAACTGTGACAGTCATAACAATAATAAATTCGGTCCGTCCACTTCGTGACGTCACTATGATGTCAGCCAGACGAACGACTCGGTTACGGTTAGCAGATCCTGCTGTTTTTTGCATGCAAAATCGTATAACACAATGAACATCGTGATTTAATTCGAACGCGGAAGACCGGAGACGTTTGAAGGATAATGTTTAGGTACCCTAAATATTTTATTTATTATTTTAACCTGTTCATCTTGGTTACATTTAAAAATGTTATGTTAAACGAATTATAACTTACCGAGATATTATGATTTCAAAAAGTATAAATAAAATAAGTATCAGTCGCTAATTAATTTTGTTTCCTAATTAGGTACTTAATTAATACATTAAATTCTGTACCCTAAATGAAAACCACTTACACACAATTCACTAAGGCCACAGCATTACTTTTAATAAAGTGAACTATCTGCCGATATTAGCAGACATTTTATTTCATACGCAGAAATTTCCAAATTAGTCGTCATGGATCCGCAACGCATGATGTGTGGCTAACCTCAGATGATGATGTCTGTGAGCGGCAGTAGCCACTTACCATCAAATAGATTGCATGCTCGTTTGCAACTTCTATATCCAAGGGTCCCGTACCATTATCTACAGAAAACGGGACAATAGTGACGGTGTAGTAATATGGGACCCCCATAAAATATTCTAGGTATTTATTCTATATTTAGTATTTGTTAGAAACGCAACATTTGTGAACATATCAAATGGCTAGTTATCACTGTTTATGAGATGCAGGCCAGTGACAGACAGACGGAAAAACGGACGGACAGACGAATATCGGAGTCCTAGTAATAGGGTTCAGTTTTTAACCTTTACATACAGAACTCTTTCCCTGTAGTCGGGGAATAGAATACGACTACGGAACAGAGGCGACATAAAGGGGGTTCCTGGGGTTGCGGGCAGCTCGAGAGGGAGCTCGAACCGTTCGATCAAGCGCTCCCGGGAAGGACGGCGGTATGCGTGGTCGCATACCGTCGTAAAGACTAGACGGAGCGGTGGGCTCAGCCACCCATCTGGGAGGAGCCCGATGGGGCAACGCGCTCAGAAGATTCCGGTGGCTGGTCGTTTCGAGATCTCGGAGTCCTCTTTATAGTGCCGAGGACGGCCACCGGAGGGGTTTTAGTGCGTTAAAAATCCCACATAACCCTGCGTCGCTCCCACGGCGTCGGGTACCTTTTGAAGGTTTTCCCCTCGATAACAAAAAAAAAATAAAGAAAAAAAAAGGTACAGAACTCTAAAAATATACAGACATTACACCCAGAACTAAAATTTAAGTGAGCGCAATGAAGCTGCATATTTTTGCTTGCATTTTCTGTTAACAAAATGAACATTGAATTTCAACTTTTTGAATACATAATTTGACCTGCACCTGTTTTCAGCGGTGAATTTAAACATTGAAATAAAGTTTTACACAATGTCCAAACGCAAAAACGCGAACCATTCATGTCGAGCACAAAAGAGACATTTCCAGGGTAATTGTGACTGAACGAAACTCGACCATTGTGTCCCCTGGAGGAAAAACTTTACATGAAAATGTAATGTAATTGAAAATGTACAAAAAAGGACCAGTTAATAAAGTTTCACTTAAATTATTTTAATGCTGAAAGAAAATACTATTTTATAGCTACTTAAGTAGATATTACACTAATAAGTATGTGATTATATACTATATTAAACTATTCAAAGATAAGTGTTTTGTAATAATCTTGTGACTTTTTAAATTCAGTTTATTGTATATAGCAAGGGTCTTATTCATATAATTTTTTCTCTTAATAAAGTACTAAATATACATGTATAAAACAAGTTACTACTGTGAACACATTAATGTCTATTTTAAGAAAGTTTTTTTTTATCAAGAAGATGTTGCTACCCAGATATTTCATAAAAAAGTGACAATAAAAAAATACAAATTGTTTTAGTTGGGTAATAATTATCTTGTTAATGAGATTAATGGCCGTAAAGATAATATGGAACAAGACCTTTAACCTCCATGAAACGAGTGGCCTATTTCGGACGATGCTCCCCTACCCCCGATACAAATGAGGGCAATGAACAAACAAAATTAGGGTGTGTACCATGGTTTTGTAGTTTATTACCGTGCTAACTCTGAATTCTCCTAAGTCTGTCGATTTATTACTAAATAATTGGTACAATGCATGCAGTACAAGGTGGATGTTCCCAATTCGTGCGAATACCTAAACTTACAAGTAAAGGTCAGAATATTCTGCTATCTATTGTAATCAATAATAATAATAATAATATTGATTTATTCAATGTAACAATATCCTAAAATTTTATTAGTCTCAAATTAAATAAGTCGATGCATGAGTAAGATAAATATATCCCTAGAAATTACACAAATCACAAGATTTATTAGGAGAGAAGTTGGGCCTTTTAACCAACAACATTAAGCACCATGTAATTTTTCTTCTGAAATGGGTTGATTGAGCTCAAAAAATTAAGGTTATCATTTAAATTATATTCTTGGAAAATATATAGTTGACCAGGCAAATTTCGTTCCACCTAAAAGTAAAAAATCTAAAATTAACAGTGTTTCTCTGCTATACTATAAGTACATGTATTATACATAAAAAACTTCCTCTTGAATCACTCTTTCTATAAATAAACTACATTAAAATCCGTAGCATGCTTTTAAAGATCTAAGCATACATAGTGAGAGCGAGAAGCGACTTTGTTTAATACTATGTAGTGATTTTAATTACTGTACAGTACAGTGATTAAACACCCAGAACAATTCAACACAGAGTTACATGCACTATGTGATATCAGCTCAGTAACATGAACTCAATTGTAACTATTTTCACATATCATGAATCAAGGCCGAATAAATTAGATACCAATTTAGTAAACACTGAATAGATTGAGGAGCTAGCCAAGCAACCACTTAGGAGCACTGGAATTAATTTGTGACATCATGAACAACACAATACGGTATAAAGATGGAATACTTATATGAAAACCAGTTTTTTATAAGGTTAGGTTAAATACCAGCATGGAACACAATTAATGTCAAGCGGTCACTGCTCTTATGTACGTATATAACAAAAACCATTTAGAAACCATGTGTTTTAAAGCCCTAAGCCTAAAGTAGGACCCCTAGTGGTCAGACTTTGTGCTTTAGGCTGAATTGGAATTAGTACATTAATTGATTGAAATTGAATTGTAATCAAAATTGATCGGAGAGAAAATTTAATTGAAACTATGTCCAATTTTTAAAAATGATAAATTTATCAAGGGTATTGATTGTACTCAAATTTAAATTTATTAATATACAGAGTTATTTGTAAGAATTTATTTACTGTAAATGGCGGCGGACACTACCACTCCCCCATAACATCTTAGGGCAAGGATGTGGCTGAAAAACAGCGCAGCATGGAGTACAGATTCCGTGTTGGCAAACGCTGAGCCACCTCCTTTTGTCTCTACAATCCTATGTGCCTATTTTTACTATGTACATAAATATTAAGTTTAATATGTAAATGCACCCTTATAACTGTAACCTGTGTGTTTGAGGCAATAAAATCATTATTATTATTATTATTATTATTTAGGCTACTATCACCACCACACCTTGTCCCTATAGTTCCGGGATCAGAATAGGGCTATAGTATTCTTTGCATGTCGTAAGAGACGACTAAAGGGGCTTCTGGGGTTGCGAGCGGCTAGAGTGGGAGCTTGAGCCGTCCAGTCAGGCTATCCCGAAGGGCGGAGCTATGTGTGGTTGCATATCGTCGTACAGACCAGACAGAGGGGTGAGCCCAGCCGCCCTTCTGGTGGTGGTCGATGGGGCAACGCGCTTAGAGGATTCCTCTTTATAGCGCCGAGGACGACCACCGGGGGGATTTTAGTGCGATTAAAATCCCATATAACCCTGCGTCGGTCCCACGGCGTCGGGTACCTTTTGAAAGTTTTTCTCTCGAAAGCAAGAAAAAAAGCACCACCACACCTATTTCTGCCTAATATCAGCAGTGATAAGCTCTGCAGGTGGAGCTCTGCTCTAAAAATTTACTAAGGAGACATTCATCTTAACTGCGGCTGATTACAGATGTCCAAGGGCATCAGTGGCCACTTACTAACAGATAGACTGCTTGTATACTACTTCAATATTTTCAATAAAGAAGTGTAATCTCAATTGACCTATTTCCATTTCTGAGGACTAAAATGGAATTTTCATGTGTGTAAGTTAGCAAGCATTTCATTGAAATACAGACCTGTTTCACACCAAAAACAGATGAGGCACTGGTACATTCGCAGTTGAACTGTACTAGTTTCTCTATTTTCACACATATCTATTTTTTCATACATTTATAGCAAAACAATAGCAATACCCTGTACTTATAGTAACTTTGTAACACAAATAACATAAATAACATGAACGCATGAAAAGTAAACAAACATCAGACATGTAGTATAAGATTTACAGAAATATCAACAAGATAATTAACACATGTCATTATTTATTCAAAATATGATGTCATGCCATATGATCCAACTGCCATATTGCAGTGCTGTTTAATTTTACGATAACTAATTTATTAGCCAGAAAATATAGCAACAAAAATATATCTCAGTAGGTTATTTGCACAGCTAAGCCAATTTTGTTTATATGTCTAACATGGTAGAGAGTATCTGAAGTGTTAATCTTTGGCAGGGTTTCGCAAAATTGAGTATGCAAAACCCCTAGGAGTATGCAATTCGAAGGCAGAGGGAACACAACTAGATTGACCTTATGGTGACCTGGTGACTGGCAAAATTATTTTCAACAGTTAATTTTATAGTTTTCTTTAGGGGGGGCTATGGGGGTTCGCTGTCATTTGGAAACTTTAACAGGGGTACATGGGGAAGAAAGTCTGAGAAATCCTGATCTAGGGCATACTTAAAGTAAGCATGTGTATGGCAAATGTTTCTGAAATCAGCGGTTTTTGCATGAAAAAGTAACAAACGCACAAACAATCTCACAAGCTTTCGTATTTATAGTATCACCACTGCCAACTTCATATTGCTTCCTGTGTAAGGAATATTGTTGTATTTAAAAAAATGCAACTATATACCAGAGACCAATAAACTATTTAAAACAACATAAGTATGTAACTTTTACAACAGGTGGTCTAATTTTGTCTTATATTTTGTAAGTATGTATCAACTTTTAAAACTAATAACTAATGTTAGTATGTAATCTACAAAATTATTCCAATATAATTTTATTGGATATATGAGTTGAATTTACATTTTCTGGGATATGGCTAGTTCATTTTTCTATCACAATATAAAACAGGGGTACCACCAAAAGGATTGACACACCTGAGTTCTGAGCTGATATCCATGTTTTCTATAAGTTAATAGGCACCCACACCTTTTCACCAAAACACATGGAGTGCTCACTGTTTTGTATTTGTTGAAAGAGTAAAGAGGGAAGGGCATAAATAATATTATTTATAGCCCGGGAAGCCTCAACAAAAAGATTGGGAAATTCTGAGCTGAAAAGTAGTTTCTCCAGTCGAACTAGACTAGTTCTAGCACCTTCTAGAATAATTTGAATTAGGCTGAAAATTTAAAAGAGGCTTTATGTACTTGATTATTTTGGTCAGCTGGAATCAAAATCAATAGAAAACAAAACTGTGTAGAGAAAAAAGTAATTGAGACTGGTCCAAAGTCAATGACCCATGAATCATAACTATTTATAGAAAATTCTTACAGATACTAAAGTACATGTAAGTAAAGTTTAATAAGTAAACATCAAATTTTTGTTCACCTATATATGCGGGCTACATGATTAAACAGCCAGGGCCCAATTTTATAAATATATATTTAATTGTAAATTTACAATAATTATCTTTGTAGATTCATTTGATTAATTGTGGGGAATATAGTGTTTACAGATTTTTAAACACATAAAACGATGTGACTATATATAAAATGTTTTTAGAATGTATAGAATAACATTTAACATTGCATTCTAAGCAAATAATCATATTTATAGATTATTGTATCTTAATTAATTGAAACAAATATAATTTTTGTATATATACTTTTAAACAGAAACGAAATTTGGTTTTTTCAGTAACATTTTCCTCAAACGCTAATACTATTTAACTTAGCAATTTAAACAAAAAAAAAACATTCTTATAGATTTATTTGATCAATAAAGCCAATATGATGTTTATTGGGAAAAAATACAAATTAAAATGTTTTGGGCTTATCAATAACAAATAACATTCAATTTGACATTCCAAACAAAATACAAGTCCTTACCTACTTTCATCCAACAAAAAGTTGTTTAACAATGTAGCTGATAACACTGATAAGGTGCACCTGACTAGCAAACATAATCAGTAGCCACTTACTTTCTTTCTCGTGGTCGAAGCCCACTATCACGAAGTAGTCCACCAGACGGGACATTGCAATCCTACCGCACCATCTGACCGTCACCACAAAAACACTTAATTGAATTACAAATAACACACATTTTTATATTTCACATATTTCACACACCACATCGCTGGCCACTCGCGACGCCGGCACTTGTACGTGTATTTCACGGAACGCAAAAACAATAATCTCGCAGCCCGAGGAATCCTAACTACACTTACAAGAAACAGTATTATACGAATAGGCTAGCCCAAGAGGTTATAAACTAGCCAGAATTATTTGAATAAACCAAGTTATTACTAAATCGTACACTTAAGCACTGAGTGGACGTGTTATTTTGCAAAATAACAAATTATTCCCTAACTGCCGCGAGTAAAATGTAAATTAATGCCGCATTCAATCACAAACTATCCGTCATCGGTCGGTCATTCCTAAAATTCTACTAAATTCTACAAACCTCTTTATAAAAACTACCATAACCAATGTTGCCATACTAATAGTTCTAAAAACCTTCTAAAATATTATACAATGTAATGTCGCATTTTGGAGTGATAGAATTTTTATTTATTTATAAATAAATATCATCACTTCAAAGTCAACGAAGATTAAATACAACAATATGTAGTAATATTTCATTTTTATAACCTATTTTAAATAGGAATCAAAGGCAGAACAAACTAAATATTACATTAATGCCATTGTCAAAGTCAAATGTTTTAAATTTGACATGTGTTGTCTTCTTGAATTACGTACTGACTTGGCACAACGAATCGATTCACCGATCAATCGTGATTTTAAAATCGATGTTCTAACACCAACTATAAAATTCCTCGATTCGCTAGTCACGAAACTGTTTAGGATTTAATAACTATTAAAGGATTCTGAAGCCTGTTTTTGTTATTATATGAAAATGCAGTCTACCTGATGGGTACTAATGTCTCGCGATCTTCTGAGAGCCACTACTAACTAATCTGATTATCATGTTTTTTCAGAGTTACTCTGGCTGGAACATCGGCTCGTAAAATACTCTTAGCTACCTAATCTAGTATTGAAAAAAAAATTAGACTCCTCGATCTTAAATATATATATTTCTTCACAAACAATATGCAACATGTAACTGTATAAATAAAATACATTTTTACTTAGAATCTAGAACTATAAAATCAAACACTTCATCGTCTGCATATGCAAAATAAATTGAGTCAAAGCTCCATATTCACGGTATCCGCATTCGGGTTAGAAAATTGTGACCATTTTCTTCTATTTGCGAATAAAAATTTATTCGTGGATGTAGTCAGTACAAGAGAAAGATTCAGAATCTTTTTTCTCAGCTTTTTTGAGCATCATTGGTCAACTTACAGTTTCTGTATTCCGCATAAGAGATGAACATACCCGCGCGAATAAGGAGCTTTTCTGCCCTTGTACAATTTTAATTATTATTCAGAATCTGATAATGGGATGCCTTCCTGTAAAAAAGATAAATAGCAAATAAAAACCTAGTCCACATAATAATTTTTATCATGACAAAAACCAACTTTGTATTACCTCAAATTTTCCAATAAGAACATCAGAGTCGTCCGACGGTGGTCCACGGTCAACGCCATTCACTGCAGTAATCTGTGGACCTATCCGATACAAATGATAAATTTATTTAAATGTGGTATAACCTTTGTAATTCAACCCTGAAGGCATCACTATCACACCAATTTCTGCTTGATAAAAGTAATGTTAAGCGTGGTTGTGTTCTTGTCTGAATGGGCGAGGTAAGGTAACTTAGTCCACAGCGACAGTAACATAACTTTTTCGGAGTTGACTGCAGATGTCCACAGATTGCAGCGACGACTTACCTATCTGTTCGACGGAATGCTCGTTTGCTGCTTCAATAGTATAGAAAAATATCATTTAGTAAGTAATTAAGTATTGTTCCTAAAATGACATGAGCCTACGTCATCATAATCCACCACGCTGGTCCCATGCAAATTGGGTAGCTTCACGCATCTTCCGAGATTTTTGTCAATTTTCAGACGTAAAATTGCTCAATGTTTCCGCCTTTGAAACATGAAATAGTAAAAGGGGTACGTCACACATTACATCGAATCAGATCATCTAGTATTTAATCTCCAGCCAGTAATCTACTCTCTTTCAGTAACTGTGCGATTTTAAAGTAAACCTCAAATGCGAACATACATTAGCTTTCTTCACAAATTGAAAAATTTCGCATCAGGCCCCTCATTCTCATCGTATTTTTTTTCTCTCGAAGGGGAAAACTTAGGGGGGAAGATCATGTTTTACTTCTCACCCATCGGTATACCCTCCATGGGCTCGAATAGGTCCATCTCGATGAGGCCCAATGGTGGGGACGGTGGTGGAGGAGGCAACGAGCATGACGAAGAAATCCCACCTCCTGACGACAGAGAAAACTTTTTATGTTTTTGGAAGTATTTAGTAATGTTTTAGGAACCACTCCAGTTTCATGGCGTGAATGTTACATGTACAGGCAGACACAAATATAGAGACACAAACATCTGCACCAGAAGTTATCGTTTAGCTGTCTGCTTGCGAATACTTGAACATTGTGGTTTCATAGTACGTTACGACGCAGTTTTCTCTTTTATAAAATTGAAGTACCTAGCAAAAATTGTCGCCTCATATAAAAATGAGCAGACAACCACACTTTTCAAACGAAACCCAAGAACTGAATCACGTTAGGTGTAGCGGTGGTACCTATTCAGGCGAACTATACCAGATTTACGTCTGTCTGCTTTTAACAGTTGATTTCCATCAGCCTTCCGTGGATATAAAATGGTAGCTAAATACGTCAAAAAACCTACCGTTTTCATGACGAAGAAATTCCATATTAATAAAACATGATTGTGATAGTGTAATCCATACTTCCATACTAATATTATGAATGTGAAAGTGTATCTGTTTGTTACTCTTTCACGTCGCCACATAGCTATTAAATGATATGGTTTATATGTATGGAGATAGTTAGGAGGGTGCAGAGTGACGTAGGCTACATTTTAACGCGCTCTCTCATTCCAATGAGAATATTGATGTTTTGTTAGTTGATACATATTTAGTAGTTCTAGACGTTGTTAATAGATGGCGTTAGGAAAATTCATTTGCAAGTTCCGAATCACGCTATCAAATGCTAATGTTAATTCTCTTTGACTGTGCGGTCGAAGCCGCGGGTAAAAGCTAGCAGTATAACATATAATATTCTAATGATATAAATAGAAACCTCAATGAAAAAATACATAAAATAAAAAAAACAGAACCTGGTCTACAGCTATCCTGATAATTGGACGGACCAGCGCGGATCAATGATTCAGATCCAGTGGGCCGAGGATCTACATTGAGGGTACATGGCTCCAATTTCACTTCACCCACTAAACAAAAATAAAAAAAAACAACTGAGAATCCTTACAAAAAATATTACTGTTTTAGTCTGTCGTTTTATTTATCGCGAAATTAAATTTACCATTGTGTGTGTATTTTTCAAATAATTGTTAACCTCCTGAATTGTTATACAAACTGTGGTACATTTGTATCTCTTATTTTTTGATTATTAAAAAAATTAAAATAATCTTAATTCAAAACAAAGTATAAATTTAAATGCTTTCACCTATTCTATTATAGAAAATTTCCATACTACATTACGGAAATTTAGCCTAATATTCCGAAATACGACTCAAACCCCCAAAATCTAAAAGAACGCTCTCTCTAAACCTCTAATCTAATCTCTAATCCTCTATATTACTCGAATACCTTTTCCACCACTAAATTCTTTGAAAGTGTACCTTCAAACATAAATCCTGGAACTGTCTATGTCCCAATAGCCCACAAAGTTTTAACGCTTGATATTAAATGCATCCTCAATTAAAAATTTGACTCCTTCTTACTCTCAGTGGACATGGTGGTATGGTAGGCATGATGTGGTTCCTCGACTGCCAGGTGCAGTCTACCACCAGGCCGGATCTTCGGTACCACTGTTGCCACCACTGGAACTCTGATCTGCACGGCGCTATCCACTTCTGAAGTAGCTTCCACATCCACATCCTACACAGCAATTACATGTAAATCAAATTAACTATCTTTTGCGAATTTCCTTGATTTATATTTTTCTCTACATTGCTATTTTTTTTAAACAAGACGCTTTCTTCACTCATAGCCCTACACTGGGATTATCTTCTATGTCCTAGGTGCCATGGACACACACAAAGATGAATACACCCAGACCCAGAACAAAAATCTAAACTCATCATGCAGATACTTGTCTGGCCGGGAATCGAACCCGCGACTTGGGTCTTTTACAGTGTATTTATCACCCCCACCAGTTTTTCTAAGTTAAAATATCATCAAAAATAATAAAATCCTTATTTTTTAACCGTTTTTTTTGTTTTATCGTCTATCTTACGAAAAGAAAGCAGCAAAGGTGTTTAATAATCATTTTAAGCCAACTCTGTCTTTGCAAAGTACGTGTATGAGTGAAAATTTACCTCAGTTGAAGGGCTTTCATCATCTTTTAACACAATCTTTCCACCTACTCTTAAATCTTCCGCTGTTGCGGGGACCAGCATCTGTGTAACAAACAAAGCAATTACGATTTATTAAAAGGACCAAACTCCATTTTGGCCAATTTACGTAAATACTTCAACGTAGACTATTGTCGTTGACGTGTATAAGACAGTCTAAACTGGACGTTTTTTTATCTGACTGAAGTAGCAAACGAGCATGCGGTCCACCTGATGGTAAGTGGTCACTGCCGTCCATGGACATACAGATGTCCAACTTCAAATAGAACATGGGTTCTATCTGAAGTCAATCACAGATGCGTTGCTACTCCTGAGGATTATGTTGGTCACCTCATATAAAAGTTTGCCGGCAATCACACCCTTCCATCGAAATGAAAAAAAATGCTTCACGCTAGAAATAGGTGTGGTATGGCCCTGGTTGAACTACATCGGTTCTTCACCTGCGAACGTTACATACCTAACATACCTTTAATAAGTCCCGTTTAAGAAACTCCCTAAAAGGCGAATACCTTACTTCCCCATGCTCCTCATTAGGACCTTTTTATTCTAATCGTGCGATATAATACTCGTATATCCACTTAAAAATGCGGGGTCTTCTGGATTGTAAAAAAATCCTATTAAAACCTGTAAATCTAGAAAAAAAAATGCTAAACCCTGTTTGCTGTACCTGTTTCCCTCCAGGAACATTCGTATCAACAACCTTCACGAGCACCGGGGCACCGCTGTCAGACTTCAAAAGGGCGAAGGGTGTCTGTTGTGTAGCCAACGCAATCCTCATGTGGTAAGTCTTGATGGCGTCCACGATGACGCCGTTGCCGATCGCTCCCCATTCGCTACACCGTCGATCCCCAGGCTCCAGACATTTCGACATATCCCATTGGGATGGCTTCGTCCACGATCCAGACGAGCCAACTAAAGGGAAGGGTCCCGTTAGGGAGGTAACTTCGCACTGGTCAGATTGTCTGAAAACCGTTTTACATTTCAATTTCGAAAATATACCAAAGATTTGTACAGAATCTTATTTCTTATCAACATGATTCTTAAAGTTCGTAAGGATATATGTGTTTCTTACTCTTTCACGTAAAAACTATCGGTTGGATGTCGTAGAGATTTAGCACACACAGAGTTTATGACTTAAATTACCACATTGGATACTCTTTACAGTGGTAGATGTAAACGAAGCTAGAGAAGCCACAGAAATAACGTTGTATTGGTATATTTGTTCGAGTTAGTTATTTTTAAATATTTGGATTTGGAAGTAGAAATATATTGTTAGAAATAAATTATATTTTTATTAAACAGTGTCTGTTGAGAAGGATAAGAAGCATATAAATAACGTTGACCTAATTAAATTCTGAGAAAAAAAGTTAATAATTATAAACTGTTTTCAAAATGTTTTGTGATATCAACTACTGGTTTATCATACCTGGAGGTAGAAGCTTCAGCTTTGCCGTCAATAGATACGCTACCGGTGTTACGAGGTGTTACCCTGCCTTTTGGAAGATTGGGGCTACTTTCCTCAGGGTGTGCCTGAAATATAATGAAATAACATTTCCCGTGTATCTACTTACAACCACTTATTTATAGATTTTTCACTGCGTTCATTGGACGTGACAGGAAAATAATTATCATCCTTTTCGGCGAAGGCCGGTGGATTATAGCCTAAGGCCAGCAGTAGGAGATTTTTTTTATCTGATTGAAGTAGGAAACGAGCATGCAGTCCACCTGAAGGTAAGTGGACACTGCCGCCCATAGACATCTGCAAACAACTTCATATAGAACATGGGTTCTATCTGAAGTCAATCACAGATGCGTTGTTATATAAAAGTGTACCGGCAACCACACCCATCCACCGAAACTTTTTTTTATTTTTTTATTTATTTAATTACCTTACAGTGATCAAAACATACATAATCATATTGTCCGCCAAACTACAAGTGTAGTTTGTAGGCGGAGAAAGCTCTCATTTTCTTGCATTCTTATAACTATCTTAAAACTATCCTGTATCTAATTAACTAATCGCCATAATATATACATGAAATACCTGCATATATAATTTTAACTACATACACACGTACACGTACATATTATATACATGGACGTATATACACACGTATCCATACATACACATACACATACACACATATACCTATTAAGTTATGGATTCTAAATAAAAATCTTTTACTTTGTTTATAATTTGACGAAAACTAGTAGCTCCTGATAGAATGGGAAGGTTATTCCATATATCCGGTACTCAAGAAATGCTTCTCGCTAGAAATAGGTGTGATTTATAATACATGTTTAAGTAAGGAGAACGCGAAAGAGTACAAAACTTATTTTTACCTTGTTCTTGTGACACACCAAATTAGACTGCTGATTGAACCCCTTCAAGCATATGTTGCAACGATACGGACGCTCGTTTGTGTGCGTAAACAAGTGGTTTCGTAAGTTTCCTGCAAAAAGGCAAATTAGCAATCGTTCTACAAACTGTTATTGTTAGCTTAAAGGAAAATTATAAAAAAATCAAATGGGGGAGTAATTTATTTTTCTTCAAGTTTATTACGGGACATTTTAGCATATTACTGCAACCGCCACTGTCAATTTGCCCCCGTTAAGGCTTTAGCTACGCTTATTCTTTTATGTGTTCATTTCTAGATAGCGTTATATGGATGTAAATTGAAATTAGATTCGACTAGCTCTTACCCGAGGCTTCGCCCGCACAGTCAAAGGGAATTAACATTAGCATTTGATAGTGTGATTCAGAACTTGCAAGTGAATTTTACTAACGCCATCTATTAACAACGTCTGGAACTACTAAATATGTATCAACTATCTTATCATCGATATTCATCTCATAGGAATGAGAGAGCGCGGTAAAAAGTAGCCTACGTCACTCTCCGTCCTCCTAAATATCTCCCAACATATACATCATATCATTAAATAGCTATGTGGCGACGTGAAATGGGAACAAACAAACACACATTCACATTTACAATATTAGTATGGATTATGGTGTAACATCATTATATGACGCAAAGGCTTTACAGCCTTGTCTTGCCTTAATAGGATAGATACGTTTTAGAAAGGATAGGGATTAGGTAACCTTTTTGATGGAATCCTTTGGGACATATATGGCACTTGTAGGGCTTTTCATTTGAATGCGTCTTGCGGTGAGAGATGAGGGTTGACACGCGATTGAAGGTTTTATTACATACCTGCATTTAAGGGTTTAGGATAGGTTAGGTTAGTTTTATCTGGCACATGAATAGGTTATGTTCTATGAAGTTGGTTAAAACAATGTAAGGGTAGCGTGCGTTGCATGCACTAACGTTGGTTGTAATTTTTTCATAATAATGTATTTGATTTATTATAATCATCACGAAATTTTTATCATGGCTATTTATGAACGTAATTAATTACTATTTTAAAAATTCTAAAATTATATAAGAGCATTATTCTATATTTCATTTCATGTTAATTCAGACGAAATCGTAAGGTACATCGTCCCAACCGATGATTCGACAGGAACAAATTTCCTTACATTTTTTAGGGACCTTAGGGGTCCAGTAGGGTTTCAAAGGATAAATACGGGACCCTATTACAGAGACTGTCCGTCTGTCATCTCATAAACTCAGATAGCAAGATGTTTGAAATTTGTCCAGATGATTTATTTCTTTTCTTTCTTTCTTTCTTTCTTTCTTTCTTTCTTTTATTTAAGCCAATCTTAAATCCCATATGACTTATTGTCTTCCGTTTTTTACAGATAATGGTACAGAACCCTTCGTGCGCGAGTCCGACTCGTATGTTTTTTATTCTTAAAGTTGGAAACCCTTCAACCCCACTAACCTCACAGGAGTAGGGTCTCTCCGCGGAGTGTATCGCGCGGTGTTGGCTCAGCGTTGAGAGCTGGCGGAAGCTCTTCGCACACACGTCGCAGTGGAAGTTCCTCTCGTCCGTGTGCGTCGGGAGGTGCCGCATCAGGGTGTACTGATGCTGGAACTCTCTACTGCCTGGACATTGTGATAATAGAATTTAATAGTATGTATTTACTAGCTGTCCCGACAAACGTTGTTTTGCCATATAAAAAATAAAAAAAATGTTAAGGGTGGACAACCCTTAAGGGGTATGAAAAATAGATGTTAGCCGATTCTCAGACCTACCCAATATGCTTACCAAATTTCAGGGGAATCGGTCAAGCCGTTTCGGAGGAGTATGGAGACTAACATTGTGACACGAGAATTTTATATATAAGAAGAAGATATTTGCACTTATCCGCGACTAGATAAAACGTTAAACGTAACGTTTAACGTTAAACGTAAAGTTATGTTAAATATGTGTGGATTTATATATATAAACACGTATATACATCACAGGATGAGAAAAAATATACTTAGTGGAAAATTTACATTTTGTGGAAATAAAATTGTTCCACGATGTTGAAGAATTTCTTTAAGTGAGCAGTGATAGCCTAATGGTTGAAACTTGCCCTCTCAATCGGGAGGTCCGAGGTCCAAACCCAGGCTCGCACCACTGATTTATGTGCGTATATTATACATTAATTATCACTGCTTTTTGGTGAAGGAAAACATAGTGAGGAAACCTACACACCCGAGAGTTCTTTAAAAAAAGTTCTCGGAGGTGTGTGAAGTCCACCAATTTGCACTTGGCCCGCGCGGTAGCCTATGGCATAAAAACTCTTAGTCTGAGAGAAGACCCGTGCCCAGCAGTGGGACAATAATGGGTTGACGATACGAGCTGCTATAAAAGCGACATAATACTTACGCTTGTCGTTTTCTGGGACAAATTCATCACTTTTTCATTCGTTACACGATAGACTACGTTAGTAAGAATATGTTCAAATATATAACTCTATTTACAAAAAAAATGAGTTTGATCCTTTTCTCTCTCACCTCACGATAAGTAACGTGGTCCACTTTGGATTTAATTTGAAGTGGGCACTTTATACTATTCATCTTAAGTTTAGCAATATTGGGCAGGCATTTTTTATAAAAGTACTACCAGTACTTACATATTCCACACTCCCAAAGCTTGACAGTCCGGCCGTGCCTCTTGACAAACTTGACGTAATGGAACCGCGAGCGCGGGTCAGTCTTGTCCACTTTGCACGCAGCCTTATTTGTCTTGCTACGCTCTGCACTTGTGCCTGGCAAGTGTATTATTTTCAAAATTCAATCGTAAAAAGTAGCTTAGGTATCTACCGATTTTAGCGTACTTTTTGCGTTGAATTATGGTTTTGGAAATTATTTGCTGTACTTTTAAAAGGTAGAACCAGTGTAGTTCGACGGGAGAGGTACCTACCACCGCCACACCTATTTCTAACGTGAAGCATTCTTTGCGTTTCGATGGAAGATTGTGGTTGCCGTATCGTTGTTTATAAAAAAAAACACAAAAACATTTCTTGTACTTACTGTCAGATACGTAACTTGTTCACACAGATGCTCATTTCTAAACACGTTATTTTTTATAACTTGACCTCTAAACCTGGCAATTGGATGTTGGAAGAAACTCTATAGACTATGTTGTATTGTATAAAAAAGGATATTCGCATTTTGAGGGTAGGTATCCAAACCTATCAGACACAAAGAGAGATAATAATGATCGACGCTAATTACAATTATGGACTATAAAACTAAAATAGTCTAGACAAGTTAAAGAAAAAAAGAATTTGGTTATGTAATGACTTAACGACAAAATTTCAGAATTGGATACACGATATGCCCAATCCTTCAACTTGGATTCGCAACTGCTCTGACAAAAATAAAATAAGTGAATCAAGGATTTTACTTGTACGAGGATCGCCCGAAGTCGTCGACGATACTTGCTGCTCTACGTAAGGTTTTCTAGTGAAAACCATGCCATTTCGGTTGGTGTATTGAAATGCCGAGCTTGAGGAATCTGCCTCCTGTAAAAATAATAAAAAAAAACGCTTTCTACACTTATAGCCCCACAGTAGGATTTTCTCCTGTGTCGTGGGTGCCATGGACACTCATAAAGACGAATACACAAACACCCAGAGCCAGAACAGAATAGAATCTAAACTCATCATTCAGATACCTGTCTTGTCTGGCCGGGAATCCAACCCGGGAAATAATATCAAATACATTTTAAAAGACCTGGATAATAAATAGAATTTAAAAATTAGTTAATTGGCAATTCGAAATTAGATGTACCTACCCCTAATTGAATTCGAAATCGAATTTTGATGTGTGTAAAGTAAGACCGTTTTTTTCTCATAAACAAACGGGTCTCACCGAATGAAATGTGATACCGCATACGTGTGTGATAACGTACATTTTGGCAAGGGCGAAAGATAAAAAAAACTTTGATTTCGTCAAAATTAATGGTTACCTTCAATTCACTCCTAAGCGCTATATCGAGGTCCTTCCCAAAAGTAGTTTGTCCAGTGGTGCCGAAGCCTGGTTCAGACACGAGAGCAGCGATGTTGCCATCTTCCTCGGTCCACGCGAACCTGGCCTGCTGTTGCTCTAAGGCTTCAGGGAAAAATCCGTCCCGTAAGAAACGGGGAGTGTCAATCTGGAAAAAAAACAGTTTTTTATTGATGAAACACGGGGTTACCAGGCGGTGAACTAGTTTAGTTCGATCAGGGTGGTACCACACTTATTTACCTACAGATGTCCATGGGTAGCAGTAACCACTTAGCATCAGATGGACTGCATGCTCGTTTCCCACTTCTATCTTTTAACCAAACGGGGAAGAATGCCATATACTTATATTGCTGGGCATTGGTGTCCTCTCAAGAGTGAGAATAATTTAGGGAAATTGAGAAAAATAAAAACCTTCTTTACAACCCACTTTTTGGAACAGGATTCTACCCACGATTTAGCATATCGTAGTCATTGGAATGCACAAAGTTACTCACATCATTTCGTCCTGAACTGGAGAGAAGAGATTCGCTGCTGAATCCCAAATCCTTTTTATCATATTTGTCGCCCAAGTACACTTCACGGATGCTAAAATACGGGTACATAATAAAGCTTTTAGTTGTCGCCAAAGTATTTCCTATTAAAAATAGTAAAGATCTTGTGGTGGTAGTGGGGTAGGTGACATTAGCGACCCAAATCTGGCTCTTTAGCATATGGAACAAATTCACATAAAAGGACGAGGCACTTTTTGACCGATATGAGTTCAGTTATGCATATCTTTTTTGTTCAATATCGCCCGCAATCCCATGAAACATGACGGATTTAAATGTTCTCGTCTCATACAAACACGACAATATAATTCACGAATGATTTATTAAGGACAAACTTTTATAAGGTAGGTACTAATTAACGAAAAATATTTAAGATTATGCAACCGTTACAATGTTTTGTTCATTGGGATTGCTGGCTATACGAAACGCTACCAAAGAGTAGGTGTGATTTTTTAAATAAAGCCAACATTTGCAATTTGTAACTCCTATATTAATGTAAGTACCTATCAGAAATTTAAGAATGCCTAGGTTTCATGTAACAAAATGTGGGTACAGATTGACTTTATGCGACTCCAATGCACATTATACATTTGAAAACATTGTTGGTTGAAAACTATCAGCGGCTTACGTCGACATTTAAAAAAAATGAAAAGTTAACACTATAAGAGCTGACACTGATTGTTTCCGATGTAGTGGACAAACATATTGCCAACGTTTAACATTTGAAAGTAACGAAAGAATCACATATATCGGCATAAAACAATCATCCAACAATATTTAAAAATCAATATGGCTTGGCTTATCATCACACTTTTGTTTCAAATAATTGAAGATCAAACCTTATTATCTCGTCGCCCGGCCTCATGAGGCTTTCTTTTATTTCTTCATCAGAAAACATCATTTATTTTTCTTCAATTTTTTTAAAGAAAAACACGACAGCGCGAGTCAATTGTGAACTAGCGTTTCAAATGTCTTTTTCGTTTCTGAAAAATTGAATTCTAACGATTGAAATTCGAATTTATATATTTTATTTTTTATTAATAAATATGGCGTCGCTTATTAAGTTACAGATTAACGAAATAAATAATGTGACCTCTTTTGAACTTTGGGGTCAAGAAACTAGATTACGATGAACTTGTGAATTAAAAAAAATATATAAACCGGATTTAATTATATTTCTACTTTCAGCTGCACACTAAACACCGCCTAGTGATAAGAAGGAAATTAAAAAAAATATGTTTTTCATTACAGAATTAATATAAGTCTTTTTTTTTCAAAAAATATTCACAAGAACCTTGATATCTCTGTGCATTGAGATTTGCCTAAACCAGATAGTTCTGAAGTTATTTTTCTAGACCCGACTTAATTCGGTATTTTATCCACCTGTTGTAACTGACCACTAAGGTCGATGAGCATCTGTAATTGACTTGTGGCTAACCACCGTTGCTATTTTTGAAGTCTAAGGAACGCCGCGGATAAACACGTCACCCATACCACACCACTAAAAACCGCGGTGTTTAACACTACTCTTCTTAAACATAAATAAGCATGGTGGGGGTGCCCGCAGAGTTGAACCACAGAGAGTTATAACCTATCCCTTTAAAATTTATGTCGCTTCACCTTCCTTCCAACTGTACGACGCTATAAGTTTTTATACTACTTCTTTTTATACTAGTTCTTTACTTTTACTTCTACACTACTCTTTTCTACAATCGATGGTGCTTATATCGAACACAAGTGGATTTACTCAGCGCTTAACAAGATAAAGAATAATAATGAAAACAATAATTATTATTTTACGATTTTATACGATTCATCTACAACCGAATGGAGTTTGCATTATTTTTTATTTATTTACAGGTTTTTGTGCGCCATAAAATTATAGTAAAATACATTATAATTACAAAGTACAAAGTAATTAATAAGTGTTAGATGTGCGTAATATTTCTTTATATAGGTAAATACGTTAGTAAAAATATATTTGTTGACATCAAGTTTAAATTGCTTTTATTTCGTGTTATGTATAAAGTACAGAATCCAGCTGCGAACTTTCTACGGGAATAATATATTCAATGACAATAAAATTTTTAAATATTTTCAGAAGAGGGGGATTTATTTTTGATATGTTGTCAATAAAAATGCCCGCAAGTTTTATTAATTCTAATAATTATGTATTTGACTTTTGGATAGACATTTAGTAGACATCAGTCTTGTACGAATAAAACCTATACCACTAACTGTTAATTGAAACTATTTTATAAGTCGCAGCTGACATTGATAGCTTAGCCGCAACCTATACCTCGGCACCCAGATGTAAACAGGTATAAAATTGATAATATTATCAGTAATCAATTGATATTTTATGGTTCAGCAACGAAAAGCGCGAATTATTATCATTATTGACATTATCGAAATATTTATCGCTAGCTACCGTTTTAGGGTTTGATCCGGGGACCGCTCAGAACTATGCCTGTTCTACCACCTACGCACCAGTGGCGTAGCTAGGCATGGGTGCAGTGGGCCATCGCCCATGGCCTTGTGCTTAAAGGAGCCTCGCGAGCTCCATAAGCCTTACTTTATTGGGCCATCCTTTTGATCTAAATGCATATTAATTATGAATCCATGTGGTATCGATGTAGGCTGGCATATTTTTTTTCTAAGTGGGTGAAAAAAGATGTTGGTATACAAATTAAATTCGTTTTATTTTTCAATACGATATAAGCGAACCTCAGGTGGCTTTATCAATGCAAAAATCGTATTGATTGTATTCTTTTGTATCGATTCACTCGAGTCTTAATACCATCGTTCTGGGCCGAACATCCCTAACTGCCGAGATTGTCAATGTCATATGTATCAAATCAAACAAATTCAATGTTTTATTTATCTTTTGTAAGCTAATGTACAAGCTGTTTTAGATTTTATGAATTTTCCAAATCATTTTATTGTTAATCACTTCTCATTGAGACCATGTCGAATGCAAGTGAGACGATACCGGGACTAAAACAGAAGAAAGTATTTAAAATAATAGTTTTAGGTGATTCTGGGGTGGGTAAAACCTGCCTTACGTATCGGTTTTGCGAAGGACAGTTCTTAGATAAATCCGAAGCGACGATCGGCGTGGACTTCAGAGAACGTACTGTTAAAATACGCAATGAAGAAATAAAGGTAACTTTGCAGTGTTTCGTGATTATCTCGCCAGTACTGCTGTTAAATCGTGGTTAAACCGTTTGTGATTCGATTCTAGAGGTCCCACGGCAGCTTTTCTGCTTTATTTTATCTGCTTATCAAAAGCAGCAATTATTTACCGCTGCTGTATTCTAAAATTCAGTTTCAAGAAGGCACAGATTTAAGCTATCATGATGGACAAGTACACATTGTTTGGCAACAAGTCTTTTTTACTTCACCACGTTAGCAAGGAATTATCGATTACTAATATGTAATTTTGAATAATTAAAGGTATGTATGTCTGGGATTTGAACCACAGAATTTCCAACTGGAATACCGAATGTTTAATCTCTCTACTATCACTTCCTCGTCTTAACCCAAGCTTAAATATACCAATTAAAATAAATACAAATGAAGGAATAGATGTTCATCAATTATGACAATACTCATATGACTGAGTGCAAATGTAATGTGAGTAATAATTCGATTAATGGTGTGCATGTCCATGAACTGAAATCATAAACTGTGATAATATTATTATGCCGTTAAATTCAATTAATGTTTATTTACTGTGAAGTATTGTTATTGTTTCACAGTTTCAACTGATTACTTTCTGCCCAAGATAATTGTATGTAGATTTAACCATCCATCCATCCCTCAGCGCTTTGATGTCCACTGCTGGACATAGGTCTCCCCTAAATGGCGCCACTCCGGTCCTGTGCCTCTGCCTGTGACCTGTACTCCTTTTGCCTAAATGTGGTTGCCACTCGAGGACCTTTCTTCCCCATTGGTTATCGGTCCTTCGAGCGATGTGTTCGGCCCACTGCCACTTCAGCTTGCTGATTATGATGTCGGTCAGGGCCGCTCAGCATGCTATGGATAGGTGTATACTCGGAATTTCGCTATGAGACATGATTTGCAATGATGAAATCTGTAAATTTAACCATAGTAACTGACAATTTGTAAGTGTCCCCATAGGCCTGTACAGAAAAAGTATTGACATAAAAGTTCTTGGCTGCAGGACCTCAGTTATAGATCGATAGATATTTATCATCTGAACATTGTCTTCTAATCCATCAATTGCAAATATTTATAAAGTATATTATCAGTGGACACTAAAACCAACCAAATAGTAGCTACCTGGCAGTAACTTCTAATATTTGAGTGAAAGAAATGGTAGCCAAGAAAATTTGACAGTGAAAAAGAATCATGGCTTATAAAAAAACATGGGTGGAATTGGTTGTAGGATACTGCTATATATTCTAAATAATTATTTAATTCTATATTATATATTGTAATATATAAAGTATACAATTCATTTTTACTTTAGAGTAGATTATATTTAACTATCATTCATATACAAGATGTGAAAATAACTTTCTCTTGAGACATTCTCAATGTGACTTTGGGCTGTTAAAAAAAGATTTAATATAAACTCTCCACTAACCATTGCTGCATTGGCAAGTCTTCCAGTGCTCCAAATGTCTATACGCAATGGGAGGCTCTTTCCATAAGGCAGACTATCTTCCTTATTGTTCGAGTCAAGTTGCAAGAGTGAAGGTCAAATAAGTGGATCCTTTAATTGCCACCCACCACAACCATATGAATTAAAGGACATGTGCCATTTGGTGTTCACAACACAGAAAAAATCATGGTGAATTTGTTGTAAATTTCAGTTACAGCTTTGGGACACGGCTGGCCAGGAGAGGTTCCGCAAGTCCATGGTGCAACATTACTACAGGAATGTCCATGCAGTTGTTATAGTGTATGATGTCACTAAGCCCGAGACTTTTCATGTGAGTAAAGTTTTGTTGTAATTAATTAGCAGAAAAATATAGTAAATATTTAGTGCTTTAATTATCCAAATGAAGACCAGAAATTTAAGCTCATTGAAAAATATTGCTGAGTCAGGGATTGAACCTGAAACTCTGCTTGTATCACACAGAAATAGTGAATGTTGTACTATGATTTCTATAAATAGAGGCATAAGTATTCTATAAATAGAGGTGATGACACGCTTGGCGCAGCGGTTACCATACTTGTTTGACACGCAATGGGTTCCAGGTTCGATTCCCGGCCTGACAGGTATCTCAATGATGAGTTTAGATTCATGTTCTGGGTTTAGGTGTTTGTATATTTGTCTTATGTGTGTCCATAGTACCGACACAGGAGAAAATCGTAGTGTGGGAAGAAAGCGTGTAGTATGTGTGTTGAAAGTCATCTCTAGAACCCGAATATTAAATACACTATCTCATCAATATTATATAGGCGGCGAATGTATATGACGATGTATATCTGTTACTCTTTCATGCAAAAACTACTGATTGGATATCAATGAAATTTGGCACGTAGATAATGTATGACCTAGATTAACACAAAGAATACTTGCCTTGGTAACTGTGAGCAAAGTGAGTGGAGTCACAGGAATAAGTTAGTACATACAAAAAGCTAGCAGTAGTGACAAAAGCCACACTCTGTATGGCCATAAAGTTATATAATATACTACCTTACCAATTAAAACAAATAAAGAAAGACCACATATGTGCCAGAAAATTAAAAAATATATTAATAGAAAAATGTTATTACATGTATGACGAATTCTTAAACGATGATTTAAAAATGTAAAATACAAAAAATATTTAATCTTCTAAAGTTATCAGCATTGTAATATAGTGTCTAATTGTAAGTCTTTTAATGATAAATACGAGTATGTGAGTGCCATACATTTAGAACGACTTAACCGGCATATTCAATTTTTGGCGTCCTGTTCTTTTTTTTTTAAACATCCTATGTAATCAATATTATTGTAACCCACATATGTGCCAGAAAATTAAAAAATATATTAATAGAAAAATGTTATTACATGTATGACGAATTCTTAAACGATGATTTAAAAATGTAAAATACAAAAAATATTTAATCTTCTAAAGTTATCAGCATTGTAATATAGTGTCTAATTGTAAGTCTTTTAATGATAAATACGAGTATGTGAGTGCCATACATTTAGAACGACTTAACCGGCATATTCAATTTTTGGCGTCCTGTTCTTTTTTTTTTAAACATCCTATGTAATCAATATTATTGTAACCCAAAAATTGACTAAATAAAGATCTTTCTTTCTTTCTTTCATAAATAATCAATTCAGGGGGAACAATTTGTTTCCTATAAATTAAACTATCTCATCCCTCCACAGGTCATCCCGACTAGTCAATAAAATAAATATTTTAACTATAAAAACAAGCATCACTACATAGTATAAAACAAAGTCACTGTGCACTGTCTGTCCCTATGTGTGCTTAGATCTTTAAAACGATGCTACGGATTGTAATGCAGTTTTTTTAATGGATAGAGCAATTCAAGAGGAAGGTTTTTATGTTTAATACATGCATGATATAGTGGAGAAAAACTGATAATTTTAGATTTTACTTTATACATAGTATAAGACAAAGTAGCTTTGCGCTGTCTGTCGCTATGTATGCTTAGATCTTTAAAACAATGCTACGGATTTTAATGAAGTTTTTTTAATAGATAGAGGAGGAGGAGGGTTTAATTCAAGAGGAGGGTTTCATATGTATAATACTTGCATAATATAGTGGAGGAACACTGATAATTATAGAGTTTTGACTTTTAGGCGGAAAGAAAGTTTGCCAGGTCAGCTAGTACGATGATAAAATGGTAATATGATAGAAATGAAATGAAATTTCTTTATTTTGTATAGGCCTACGGGGGCACTTACAAATTGTTTGTTACACATTTTTTTTACACTACCACCGGATCGGAATACGACCTCAACTGAGAAGATCCGGCAAGAAACTCAGCTTTTTTTCAATCATGTTTTTTTTTACATTGTAATGAAAGTGAGCTCCAGTATCTTGCCGCTGCAGTAGGTCCAGTATCAGTTGTATATTCCAGTCGATAGCCAGCTGGATGCAGGAGGTGGAGTCGCACGGGCTGCTGGGCGCGCCGCGCGTGCTGGTGGGCAGCAAGTGCGACTGCGGCACGCCGGACTCGCGCCTCGCCACCACCTACGCGCAGCGGCTCGCCGACAAGTACGGGATGCCGGTGAGAACGCATTCTATAGGAAAGCTGTGTGTGTAATTTGCACACGGCGACGGAAGAAATGTTTTTTTTTTTTAATGAAATAGAAAACGACCATATTTTAGGAATAATTTCGTCACTATCTGTATACTGCACTATGTGGTTGTTGTAATAAATAATAAGTCTGTATTATGTACAATCTATTTGGTCAATGAAGTATTATTATTACTAAATTGAAGAAAGAAAGAAAATATGTTTATTCATGATAATTACAACACATAATCGGTACAACTATAGTATATCAAGGTGGTAGAACCAGCGTAGTTCGACCGGGGAAGTACCACCGCCACACCTATTTCTAGCGTGAAGCATTTCTTGCGCGAGATGGAAGGGTGTGGTTGCCGACACACTTTCACATGAGGCGACCATCATAGTCCTCGGGAGTAGTAACGCATCTGTGATTGACTTCAGATGGAACCCATGTTCTGTATGTACCCGATTACAGATGTCCATGGGCGGCAATGACCACTTACCATCAGGTAGACTGCATGCTCATTTGCTACTTCACTGAGATATGAAAAAGACTCCACACTTTCCTTTAATAACTTTTAAAACTGGCCTGTACTCATGATATTTTCCTTGACAGTAAATGATCGCCGTTATAATGACTAAAAAGACATTCCACACTTTCCTTTAATAACTTTTAAAACTGGCGTGTACTCATGATATTTTCCTTGACCGTAAATGATCGTCGTTATATTAATTACTCTAATCATACCTATTTACAGCTGTTCGAGACGTCGGCGTTGTTGGATTCCGAATGCGACAACGTTGAGTCAATATTCATGACTCTTGCACATAAGCTATACTCCAAGCAACCCCTGCGAGTGATCAGTGTTGAGGTAATCGTATAACTATAAACCTGTTTTGAAATGGAGTAGAATTAATCTTTGTCGGGGGGTACCTATGCTAGATTAGGGCTTCTAATGTAAAGGGAATATTTATTAATTACGTGCGGCAATCAGGGAAACAGGGGTCGGGGGGTGTAAAATGTATTCTTCTGCAAGAAATTGTGTAAAATTACGATATAACTTTATTAAATGATGGGGGAGATGAGATGATGGGAGCTATCTGTTTTACAATGGACGCTTCCATTAATTCCATTCCAGAAGACGCTCATAAAGCCCCAAAATCCCAAAACGTCGTTCCACAAGATGCCCGCGGTCGCTGTGGTCGTAGCGAATACGTCACTCATGACGTCATGACGCGCCGCTCACGCGAAGCCCAATATGTACACATGTTATTTGTGTGGAATAATTTTCTATACATTCAGCCAGGTCCCTCGCGCTACTAACCGAAAATCGGCACGAACTTTCCGGAGTACTTATTATACTACGATGGCATATTTAATTATAACAAAAGAAGAAATAATATAAAGTTAAAAATTATGTGGTTCCAGGGTGAACGAGGTCCACCGATGGTGACGTTGCCCCGGCGGAAACGGACTCCCAACACCAACAACGACAGTTGTCTCTGTAGCTAGAGGAACCCAGACGTAAGGTCTATTCCTCAGGCAAAAGACAATGGGAGTCTAATTTAATGCATACAATTGCATTACAATAAAATCATATATATGATTTTAGACTAATATTGTAATTAGAGATGCGCCGAATTTGCGGTTGTTATTCGATATTCGGCGTATTCGGCATCTTTTTCACTATTCGATTTTTCACTACTGACGACCCGCGTGGCGCAGCGATTACCACACCGGTCTGCCACGCAGTGGGTCCCGGGTTCGATTCCCGGCCAGACAGGTATCTGAATGATGAGTTTAGATTCTTGTTCTGGGTCTGGGTGTTTGTGTATTCATGTTTGTGTGTCCATGGCGCCACGACACAGGAGAAAATCCTAGTGTGGGTCTATGAGTGTAGAAAGCGTTTGTTTGTTTGTTTTCCACTATTCGTATTCGGCCGAATTATTCGGTTATGGTGCCGAATATATTTGGTTCTAGTTTTTCTATTTTCTTGGCTACACGTCTTTTACGTAAGATTTACGTTAAAAGTCAAAGAAATCCTATAAAGAGTGTGTTAAATAAAAATAATAATATAAAACAATTAAACTTGAAATCAACATTTTTTTAACCTGAATCAAATTCCCAATTTTTGCTAAACTCTTATATCAACATAAATTTTAAACCCTCATGAAAACATTTATTTTTTTTACGAATAAGAAACAAATGTGAAAGTGTCACATTTGTTTCTTATTAGGAAATGGTAAACCGAATAATTCTGCCGAATATCCGGTTTGGTAAAAGTTAAACCGAATAATATTCGGTATTCGGTTATTCGGCGAAACCACTATTCGGCGCATCTCTAATTGCAATATTAACGAATTTCTACCTTTTAACATGTAGGTACTCACGATATGCGGTTTTTTAATCTATTTTACCGATATTTTGACCCAAACAAACTTAAAACCTAGTGATTAGTTTATGTCAAATAGTGCAAAGTTTGATGCATAAGGATACAGTTAATGTAGATTAATTTACCAGTGCTTTTCAACGGTTTTTCTCCGCCACCGAAGTTTAACTGTAATCACGATCCATGCAACTGGGTCGAAATATCGGCAGAAAGAAATTCAAAAACTACAAATCGTGAATACCCGTTATATATTAAACGGTTTAACCTTAATGGCATTTATACAAATTCCGCCATTTTGAAAAAATAATTACAGCCAGTGATGTAAAGGTTTTCTTGCCTTACAGGAGTCCGAAATTAATAGACTCCGAAATTTGTTGACAAGAAAATATGGATCTTAATTTTAATTATAATCTTTTAAAGTTAATTCCCCGCTCTCCTATTCTTACGCATGTCCTTATAGAAAATTATAAATAAGAGACATCGCTGCTGTTTTAATACACGTATAATCAAATGATGATATTTTAGTAATATTACAAATGCGAAATTTTGTAAAAATGTGTGTGTTACGTTTTTATGCAAAAACTACCGGTCAGATTTCGCAAAATTTTAGCAAACATAGTTCGTAATACATAAAATAAATAACAATAATACATAAAATAATTGATAGACATAAATAAGTTATCAAAATAATATTGATTAAGACCTTATGTAAAATTTCTATTTAATTTGATATGTTGACCTATAAGGTAACAAATCTAGCAACATTTTGGATATAAACAGGGTGTCCAAAAGAATTGTAAAGAGGTATAAATGTATTTTAAAGCGGACTTTAGAAAAAAAATCTTGTTATATTTATTTTTTCATGTATTTCAAGGTGGTAGAACCAGTGTAGTTTGACCGGAGAAGTACCACCGCCACACCTATTTCTAGCGTGAAGCATTTCTTGCGTTTCGATAGAAGGGTGTGGTTGCCGGCACACTTTCACATGAGGCGACCATCATAGTCCTCGGGAGTAGCAACGCATCTGTGATTGACTACAGATGGAACCCATGTTCTGTATGAAGTTGATTACAGAAGTCCATGGGCTGCAGTGACCACTTACCATCAGGTGGACTGCATGCTCGTTTGCTACTTCAGTCAAAAAATCAGGCGGAATATAGAATGATTCCAGTCATTTCTGGAAAAGGAAGAAGTGAAACATACAATAATAGTAATTGAAGTCTGTTTATGTGCCAAATATAAACTATTGTATCACGGAAACTGTAATACTTGTGAAATATTTTCTTTAAGACAACCATGAAACGAAAATGTATGGATATAATGTATGAAAAATAGATTTAGCTGAAAATTATTATTTTTGTACATACATATGTTTTGTTATAAGAACATGCACAGTGAGATTCCATAAAATTCGGACAATTTTGAGAATTCTTGAAGCATGCAGTTATTAAAGGATCGTAACATATCGCAACTTCAAAACAAAAGGACCGCAACTCGAATAGACCTAATTTTACAGGAGAGCCATTTAAAGTTTAGAAAATCAGTTCTTGTATAATTGCTCTGTAATTTTAAAACAGATAAATATGTGTTATACACTGTTAGAAAGGTATTTTTATTCTTCTTTTAATGGTTAATTTGGATATGGTTATTTTTTTTCTAAAAAAAAAGTTATGAGGAGATAAGTCTCTTTTGTATATAAATATGCGGCTTTGCACAGATGTTGCAGCGTAAATTCGAAAATACAAAAAAGAAGTCAGTAGTGTTTTTATTGCTTAAAGTGTAAAAGTCATGGGAATCTTTTTAAATTATGAAAATATAACCGACAAAATTTGAGTTTTTACAATAAAAAAGCACTTTTGTTTTAAAGTAGCGATATATATTCGTTTTTTTTATTTATTTTACTAGACTTTTCTTGATGTTTTGACTCAATTTGTCGAGATTTTGATTTTGGTCCCTTTCGTTCTCACTGTCGTCGCAATGTGCCTGTCTGAAACATCGATATAGAAACACTCAAGATTCACATTTAGCGTCTCAAAACTGTCCGGTGAAAAAGAGCGCAATGTCAAAATTGAGCGCTCATTTCAAGTAGTAAAATTTTATTGCTTTTTCCTTAAAGCGTTGTAAATACAACTTTAAGTCATGGACGTACGGTTGTATTGCTAAAATATATGGACGTTAGGACCTATAAATAACTACGTAAAGTGGACGATAGTTTTAGGTGTCATTTTTGTTCGAGACTGTGTATCTATACTCGGGGCAAATTCGATCTGGAATAATTGTAAACAAACCATAAAAATTCCTATGTAGCGTTATCACCAAAATGCACGAATTTGTACACAAATGCATTTTATATTCACCCAGAGTATGAATTAAATTTTCGGGAAGTAAATCAATTTATAAGAGTTGATTAACTAATAACGACCAACTGCAAGATAATATGCTAAAACCAGTCAAACAAAATTTATTTACCTTTATGGTCATTGTATAACTAATGATGTTACAACCTTAATTCCGTGAAGGGATTTGCAACCTATTATAAGTTACAGATAAAAGTTAACAATAGGTAAAATACGATTGATAAAACAACAAAAAGTTGCATTCCCCTGCCTGTCAGTGGTTGCTAGGCAACGCTTTGTTATGAAACATTCCATATCGAATTTGCCGCGAGTATATTGTATTTCTATATCGATGGTCTGAAATAACATTTTTGAATAAGTAATCAGTTGTATTTCATTATTTCTGAAACTGAAATATCGAAATTGGTAATTATATTTTGTATCGTATTTACTTGTATATATTGTAATAGTAGAAAGCACATGATCTCTTTATTATAAGGTATTATTTTTAACTATTATACTTACTAAATAAATTGAAACACTACTAGCGAAATATATAAATATAAAAATGGATACTTTGTAATGTTTTAATCTTTAGATTTGAAGTGACCGTTGTATAGCTACTGTTATGAAAATTACAATAAAAAAATGATTTTAACTGTTATTGTAAATTTCCTTCTCCACCATGTAGGCACTTAATTTTTACCATTTGATGGAATGCCATTAAAATTAACGTATTTGATCGCCGCAAATAATATAGAATTGTTGAATTCTTAATGAAAGACATACAGACAATCCATTTTTATATCAATAGGATGTATATACACCGACATGACATTGTCTATTAATTTAATATATATTTATAAGCACTTGTTTTATATACGAAAATTGTAACATGACATTTTTTTGGTTATTATTACAAAACAACGCATGACTAAAACGAACTAGACGTAGGGTAGTTATATAGATTTTAGCACTAGTGGCTGTCAATGTATTCTTTCGCCGCAGTTTGGACACGACCACGATCCATATAACCGAGTCGAAATTTGGACAAAAAATAAAAAACTGCATACAATGAGAACCCGTTACATACATTTAAAAAACAGCCGTGTAAGACAGTCAAAAAATGGTAGGTTAAAATTACATTTTTAATCTATTTAAACAGAAAAGATTAAGAAATTATTTTACTAAACAATACTACTGATATAAATGGAAAATGGTTCAATTAACCGAATGCAATTTATGCTCTGTATTATATTTATTAAACTACGATTAAGCTCTAGCCAGTTTTCTCTATTTATTTCTATTTTTTATAAATAATTCCCACTTTTCATATTTTTGCCATAAATGTGGTTGTGACGTCTAACAATCTAAGCTGATCTAAGCTGTATAGATATAAAGCTTAGAATCTTATATACATAATCTTATTTATAATCAGCTGTACCCTGCACGCGTTGCTACGCCATCAAAAAATATATACCAGAAACCTGCGCGAGATCTTGAATAACAACTTTGTTAAAGATCATCATATGACCAAATGAATAGTTTACGATTCTATAGAGGACATACAGACACACATGTTTATATATAAGATAAATATACGTCATATTTAATAATTATGTATCTGTCTTTGCGAGTTTATCGGTATTCCTTTGATTGATTTCTTTTTTTACATTCCATAAACAAGAAACATCTTTTTTATTTTTAGCTACTTTTTGTGTTATTAATTTAACAATAATTCATGATTGTGGTCGAATTTCGACTATAAAGCGAAAACTGGTTTAGATAATAATTATTGTGCATTATATTTTCCTATAGATTACTTTGCACATACCACATTTATATTGTAAGCTTATGTGGTTAACTTATTTAGAAAATAGATTTCATTATTTCTTAGTAATTAAGTAGTTAATGTTGTTGTATGAAATTAATAAATTTCATGTATTACTTACCAAACAACGGACTTCGGTTGTCGAATTGTCCGAATTAAAAATCCTATGGCCAACAGAAGTCACTGGGTTGAACAATTCACTACATACATAAATAAAATCTCGATTATTTGCTTGGATTAAAATTTGCCTGTGTATAGGTTACTTTAAAAGACGCGGAAAAGTGTGAATTCATATGTATTGTAGTTTAACATAATTCAGCAAATATTTTCTTATGTATTGTTTCCAGAAAGTAGCAAAATAACCGAAGTCCAATTGTTTCTTGTCGGTGTCTTAAATTTTTTCTAGTACTATTAAATTAAACATTTAAATATAATGATCACATAATAATGTATTTATCATAATATTTATCACTTTTAATATTCTTTTTTGAATTATAATGTATAACATTAATATTATCTTTCATACGCTAGTATTTGAAATAAATTGTTAATGATATGAATAAAGTATGAATTAAACAATATGTAAATAAATGAATTTCAAGTAATCGTTATAATAAATATGTTGCCAGAAAGTGCAAAAAATGTCACTTTTCGTACAAAAACAGGGAATAATTATATTTCAATATGAAGACTGGCGTCCTGGTACCATCCATGTAAAATGCCAAATATCTACATTGTAATGAATTCGATGAGATTAAAACACTTTTACATTGTTACATTTAATTGATTTTTTATTTAAAAATTACCCTTTCCTAAAGACTGTTCTCACTTTACATTCTTGTTAAATAAATTAATTCGATTTGGAAGTGTTATTTTATATCTTTTAATTTTAGGTTCCGGGTTTGAATGCGCCATTACTAAATTTTAGAATTTAATTAATTTATTCACGATGAATGACACACAATAAACTTAGAAAACTAAACATAAAGATATGCTAAGTAATACCAACAAGAACAGAGTAACAATATAGTTTAGTGTTCAAGTAACTCGTGCTGTGACATTTAAATTTAATAATCTACATTTTTAGAAGTATAGTCCACACTTACACTATTTAAATAACATACATTCACTTAGTAGATAACATTTAACATTGACATGAATATCGTTGGTAAAAAAAAACTGGTTTTCATTTCATCATCATCATCATCAACAAGAACAGAGTAACAATATAGTTTAGTGTTCAAGTAACTCGTGCTGTGACATTTAAATTTAATAATCTACATTTTTAGAAGTATAGTCCACACTTACACTATTTAAATAACATACATTCACTTAGTAGATAACATTTAACATTGACATGAATATCGTTGGTAAAAAAAAACTGGTTTTCATTTTCGATAACACTAGTAACAAAATTTCGTCAAGTGTTCTAACGACTCCGTGGCGCAACGGTAGCGCGTCTGACTCCAGATCAGAAGGTTGCGTGTTCAAATCACGTCGGGGTCAATATGTACAATTTTTTTTGTAGTATTTTATTGTTGAAATTTAAACTACGGTCTGTACCTATAATTGTCGGATGTAACATGTATAAACTTTATAATTTATGATAACATATAAAATAAATAGTTTTACCACTATCTAATTGTTCATAATACGTATTAATGACCTTCAAAAAGGTTACTCATGCCGATTACCGATTAAATATTTGAGATCTATTTGCGAAGTCGAGTAGAAATTTCTTTATCTTTTAATTATTATTAGTATTTAATACATATTTATAAACCTATATTATGGTTATAAATCGACTTTCCCAACTGACTGACTCATTCATTATCGCAAAGCCTTAACTATTGAAGCTATAAACATTAGATTTTAAGTTTGTTCTTATATTGATATTAGTACCAACTTAAGAATGGCTTTTAGATATAACATCCCTGGCTAAAATGGCTAGAGTAAAAAAGGAGTTGAAATTATATCTGAAATTACCAGTTTTAAAGGTACACTATGAATTTATTTGTTTTTTTTGGGTACAAATAACAAAACACCTATTTTAACGTTTTTGGAATATCAATGCATAAGGGAGTTTACTTTTAATTGTAGTTATGACTATTAATGACTTATTTAATTGAAATTTTTGATACGTGACTATCGTACATTATTGTGGATGCATGTACATTTTCTTAACATCAAAAACTATCGACGTGCGAGAACCGCCTTCCCGTAAATCCCAGGGAAGCAGGTCAAACGAGACCTCGGGTGGTTATAAGCAGTACCACAACGTTTTGGAGCCACCTTGAGGTGTGACGATAGAGTAATATAACATGTAGCACGTACGTATATTAAGAGAGATAATGTATGTATAATGTAAATAGTCTCACGTCAAATTTTAGTATATAAGCAACATCACAATAGAGAGAGATTCAATATAGATTATAGATTATAACTACATTACTGCTGTGTCTCATTTACTCAGGGGTTCCCCCCTGGCCAACGCCTCGCTACTCCCAGTGTGCCCCACCTCATGGTAACCCGGCACCACCACATGGCACACCACAACCTAACATACTGTCGAAATATAAAATCTACTTACAATTAGCTACAAAAGGTCCGCTCATGGCTTCTTTTTCTTCCAAAATCTGGCAAGGCTCCACGCGGTCCTCCAGCGACGAAGATATAGGGTTCACTTCAGTCCACACACTTAGAGTACACATATAGTTTATAACTTCATAATTAACACGAATAATTAAAGGTAATGAGTTGCACACATGAGACTTAGTACGCGCCGGTAAGCGGCGGTCGCTTCGTCAACGTTTAAACAGCCATACTGCTTTCCGGAGCATAATGAGAGACTACTCTCCAATTGGACGGGTGGACATTGTAAATAATGCTCTGTCACTAGTTGAAGAATGCAACCCCGACAGCAAGTTTGGAATCATTCGATTGAGTTAAAGCATGTTTGATTTAAAATTACGGTTACGAAATAATCATGCTTATGTCAAAATAATGCTCTTTGCATTATTATAATAAAAGCCATAATCCCGATAAGTGTTGTACTTGTGATCCGGTGGTAGTGTAAGAAAAATATATATCAACTGACAATTTCTAAGTACCCCCCTAAGCCCATGCAAAGTAAGGACATTTCATTTCAGTATTCCTAACCATCGTTTTAATTTTACGCTGTAAGGAATAACAAAATTCATCAGTGTAACTTAATAAAAAAGGCGTAATAATTTCATAATTATTTATTTTTTAAATTAAACAATTGAATCGACACAGAGAACAGGGCGCAACGCCCATTTTACATAATACATATACATACAACCATCGGGCAAATATCACCAACTCTATCGGAGTCGACATAGCAAACTCTAAAAATGTTAAAAAAGTACAGAACAGTTTGTAGCGTTCGTTTGTTTTAACTATAAGATCGTTATAAAATCATGACGGTAGGATAATAATTGTATTTATGACCCTTTTGTTCCCATGCGAAAAGTAGAAATTCTAGATTACCTGCTATTTTTATTATATTGGATTATAGTAATTGAATTAAATTAAAATATACTTTTTAATGAGCTTAAGAAGATAAATGTGTATGAAATTTTCAAAGCTACTATAAGCTAATGACAAATCAATTCAATATCATAATTTTAGTGTCTAGTTTGAGAGTAAGCATAAATACTGTGTTTTTATTAATATTTCTTAACGAGAATTTCAAGTTAAAGTGTTAGCAATGCACTGCGCGAAAATTTTAAAGACTCGAAATGGCAAGACGCGTATTACATACATCACAAATCAAAAAGTAATTGAGGGTCTTAGTTATAAAATTGTACTATAATTTATGTCTATATCAAAGCAATTAACGTTCCATTTTACGACAATAACTATTGCGAACATTTCTAATAAATTTGCATTACGTAAAATAGGTGAAAGCATTCAGATCGCTGTCGTTATTGGCCATAAGTGGAATCTAGGAATTGTTACGATAACAATACATTCTGGTGTCCCGAAAGTTAAAAGGGCGCCAATAACATTTAAAAAAAAAATCTACTACATTTAATGGCGATGATCGAAAGGCTTTATACGATAAATGATCGTTGTTAATCATTATGGTAATTATTTTACTTTGAGGACTATGAATGATTTTTCCTTTTGACTCGAATCAATTTTTTTTTTAATTCTGAGTTCTTGCTACATGCGTCCTTTCAACTATTGGGAGCATAGTCCACTCCATTCTAGACATTAAGACAATTTTCATAACAAGACCCCGATTGTCTTATGACAAAAACTAAAGTTAAAAATTCCAAAAAGTATCAAATAGATCGCCTTCAAACGAAACCCCACCTTATGTCGACGGAATAGAGTACATGTGCCAGATGGAATCGGTTCTTAGCTCGCTAGACATGAAATCGGTTACCTAGTTGCACTAAACTCACTTAATTTAATTTAAAGCTCATACATAAATTATCTCGTAAATTAGTTTTTCCATTCCCTTCTTTTTCGAATCACGAAAGCATTTGAAATATATTGAAGTTTTACATAAGTAGATTTCTGCCTTATAACAGGAGTGTTAGGCACCTACAACTATTTCAGGTTGATTACATAAGTCCACATAATATAGTAGTGAGATAATTTATGTATGACACCCTAGTAATAAGTTACTATCTAAAATGTTAGGAAAACAACACACATAAAAATATGTATTACAAGGGAACGGTGTTAGGAAACTTATTGCACGGAGACATAATTAATTTACAACTTCCATAGTTTTGGCCACGATTGAAAGGATAAAAAATACATTTTATGACGCGTAATCTTATTAAGTTATTATTATGGCGGAATCAATATATTTTTATTTGTAACGGGTACTCACGAGCTGTATTATTTTATAGTCGATATTTCGACCCAGCATGGATCGTGGTCACGGCGAAACTGCGGTGGCGATAATAACTATTGATAGGCATTAGTGGTAAAATAATCTATCTACCCTACATCTTGTTTTTGTTTTCTTATCACTACATAGTATAAAACAAAGTCGCTTCCCGCTATTTCTCCCTATGTATTTTTAGATCTTGAAAACTATGCTACAAATTTTAATGCAGTTTTTTTAATAGACTGATTCAACAAGAAGGTTTTTATGTATAATATAGTAGAAAGACTGATAATTTTAGATTTGTGACTATAGGCGGAACGAAGTTCGCCGGCTCAACTAGTTTTTTCATAAAGACAAACCTGTATTTATAACCCTTATTTCTCCCTAATTTGAATAACAGTAAGGCAGACTGGTCGCTTATTGGGTGGAAAAAAAATGACCGATAGTACTCATTGGCGCAGTTTTACGTAATGCCAGAAAGCATGCGTTTCATTGTCATTATGGAAAGTTTGTACTGTAATAGTAATTAGCTTTCACATTGCTTTATTGACTACAGTTTGATTTATTTCTAAGAATATTGAATATCAAGTAATCTCCATTTTCTTTCAGATAAAAGTTTAATTGGCAATAAAACAACCCACTAATATATTTTTGTATTATTCTTTCAATCGAGGCCAGTCTTTACAAGTATTCTATAAATATTGTTACAATATTTCTAGCATACAATGACCCACGTTTCAAGGTACCATACTTACGTCTATTGAAAATTGTCAGTTTAGAATTCTTGAAGATGTCCAAATCAGCCTTCAAAGGTCAATTTTTTCGATCTATGGTTTTACCACTAACATTATCGCGACTTTGACATTTTAATATGTAACGTGTTCTCATAATATTATTACGCGGTTTTTAATTTTTTTGAAAATCAAAAATCAACCAGATACCAGACAAAAAATAATAAAAACCGCATATCGTGAATGCCCGTTGCATATCACATTTTAAGAACAGAGGTCGACTACCTTTTTTATGGACAAATACGGACTAAGTTGCTACTGTGTAGCCGTATTACCATAAAGGTTGCGGACCGCTGTATTATACAATAACTATCATAATGGAGCATCGTGGGCCATTATTATTAAAATACAACACACAAACGTTAGTACATAATATTGATTACGCAATTTTAGTCTTCTTTTAATTCAAATCAGTCTATTATAGCATAAAGTTTAAATATTTCATATAATAAAATCGTTAATTTGAACTTTGATTATACGTTTTACTGAGCCAATAGTAAATATATATATAAATAATAAAGAAATATATATCATACAGCGTATCAACGCGGTAGATGAGTATGGTTTGACCGGAGAAGTACCACCGTCACACTTATTTCTAGCGCCTTATTTCTTGTGGTTGCCAGCCAGGGTTGCAACCACACCCTTACATTTGCATGACGTTTTGATAAAATAACAACCGTGTTATAAATGTAACAGTAAGCAGGCATTTGAATATGTTTAATCAATCTCGTTCCGTATTGGTATGTTCTCGGAATTCGTTGGGTTAAGAGACCATAGACATTTTATTTAATATAGAAATACTTAATAGTTTCTTCACTATGTTTTCCTTCACAGTTAACCAATACATAACTTATTAGCAAATATATTATTGTAGCTATATCGCCGATTTAAAAATACACAAGCTACCTAAAATTTGATTATGTACCTAAAATTCAATTAACAATTAATTAATACATTAACATTGTAAGCTTTTATAAATACGTTAACTTTTATACCACAATAAACCGATTTGTCACAAACAACGATTCGTATCGAAACAGAAGCGTAGCGTACTGGGGGGTATCGTGGGGTACCAGCATATTCAAGGGGAATTCTTTTTATATTTGATGTTGAGAATAGGTACAAAATTAGGATAAAAATACATGACGAATTATAAGCATTAAATTGTATTTATTACTTCACGTTTAAATGAATGTTTTCTCACTACGCCACTGCGGCTCAACCCCACGCTACGCCACTGCGGCTCTACCCCACGCTACGCTACTGCGTCTCAATCCCACGCTACGCCACTGCGGCTCTACCCCACTGCCGCCCCACCCCACGCTACGCCACCGCACGAACCGCATTAACATAACAACTATGCATACTAAACACTCAGTTTAACGTTAAGAGGCGACTATACATTTTGAGTATAACACAGCCAGTCTCGTACCACGCCCTCACAACGCAAAATTGATTTACTTTCAAATAAGACCACTAAGACTTGATTTATAGCTTTGAGGTGCTGTCGTAGCGTAGACTATTACTAATAATATAATTGTAGAAAGTGAGAAGGTTTGTTACTGTATCCAGGAAAAACCATTAGTCAGATTTTAATGAAATTTATTATACTGAAGGTTAATGGCCTGGACTAAATTATTAGATACACTGCGTGTAATATGAGTCTAGCAAGCCACAGGTAAAAGATAGGTTTCTGTATACCTAAGTTTTATCATATCTGTGTCTATACTCGGGGCAAAATCGATATGAAATGTTTGATAACAAAGTGTTGCCTAGCAACCACTGACAGGCAGGGGAATGCAACTTTTTGCTTTTTTATCAGCTGTCTTTTACCTATTATCAACTTGTATCTGTAACTAAAATAGGTTGCAAATCCTTTCGAATAATTAAGGTTGTAACATCATTAGTTATACAACGACGATAATGTTAAATAAATTATTTATTTTTTATTTTATTTATTTATTTATATCAGGCTACAAAGGCCCATAGAAACGAATACACAAATACAAGTAAACAATATAACAAATTAATACATAACAATTAATAAAACTATGATACTATACAAAATAGAAACTAAGAAATATAAAATATTAAAATACTATACATAAACTATAGTTATAATTCATGTAACACGAATGTGCGGCGTAGTGTTGCGCGCGGTGTCGGGTAGCCGACCTCGGAATCGCTGGAACACAACACCTCTCGGCCAAAATTCTTCCTTCATGAAGGTTGTTCATTATGTTGGTTTTAGCATATTATCTTGCAGTTGGTCGTTATAAGTTAATCGACTCTTCGTAATTAAATTACTTCGTGAAAATTTATCGAATATAAAATCCATCTCTGTACAAATTCGTGCAAGTGGGTGATAACTCTACATAGGAATTTTGTCTACATTTATTCCAGATCGAATTTGCCCCGTGTAAAAAAACATTGTGTCTTCATCAACTCCTAATGTAATATTTTGTTTGCGTCATTGTCACAAAATAAATATAAAAATACTAGTACCTACTACTAGTACTAGTATACTAGTACTAATAGTAGTACTACTAGTACTACTACCATTTGTCTAGTTAAGAACGAAACCTGGAAGTGTTCTGCGATACCGCGTGTGTCTTTGTGCACTAGCACAGAATATTATAAACTGTTCGTTACGCTCTAGTAAAGCCAAACTATTCCCTACAGGACTCACGAGACGATACAGTTAAATTTTACACCTTTTTTACCTCCGATTCAGAAGTAATTGAGCAAAGCAAGCTGACCAATTGTTTTTATATATTCTTTGGCGTTACCTTTGTATAAGAACGAAAATTTAAAGTCTGATATTACTACATAACCAGTTATTGCATTTTGGAAAGTCATTGAAAAAAATCCTTGATACTGTTACTATTAAACTATTTTATAGTTCGAGTCCTTGAACCGCAGTAAAAATACGATTAGAAAATGCTTCAGCTAGCGAATCGTATGAATATATAATTTAATACAAAGAAACTTAAAGGCAAATTACTCGAAGGCACATTTACTCAAAGAGTGCTACGTTGAATGCTCTAAATTAAACACAATTTATTGTCGAGCACACAAGTGGACGGAAACCAATTAAACAATGCTTGGACCCTTCATCAGTTCAAGAGTCAAATAAAATACACTCTCGAAGCAGTCGGGTAATTGTAAAATAATAAATGAAAGGAGTAAACGAAAAAAACAAAACAAATTTATTAGGAAAGCGGCTATTTTACATTCTTCCAAAACATTTGTTGACTGAATAAGGACTAGAAATAGTCGTTTACATTTAGTTTTGATATAATAACATTCTCAATTACAATTTAAATTTATATTAATAATAATTTAGACTCATTTTCAAATAGCCCGTCTACGCTTTGACAGTACCTCTAAGCTAAACTTAAAAAAATCTAAGAATTCTCACAAAAATATAAACACTATATTTGTACCCCTAGAAAAAACTCATATAAGTACAGTTTTGTCAATAACAAAACTTAGACTTACACCCGTTTTCACAAGAAGCACAAATTAAAGGTTGCCACTAACAATAGGTACTAGGATTTACACGTGCGTTAACATTAATATTTATTTAATACATAATAATATAAATTTGAAGAGAATTTTTTTAAATGTGTCGCTATAATTACCCTATATTAAAAATACAAAGCTTCATTATAAATTCAGCGTCTCTTAAAAAGTGATAATTTTACGTTAAAAAATCAAAGACACTTATTAAATGTACCGCTCGTCTCACTCGGCTTTCAAATAAAAATACAAAAGAAAAGAAATCCACTCTAATTTCTACGCTAACTAATATTTTCAAATCGAATTTGGTAACGAGTAACATTTTGAGGTGCTACTGCTTTTTGTACCTACTGATAGACCATTGTGCCTATTGATAGGGCTTGATAGGCAAAATGACGCATTGATTGTTTCCAATAGACATTGAGACGCAAATATAGGCATTTTTAGATTGTTAAATATTTATTAATTTAGTCGAAGTACCTTCTATATGTTATATCATAATTTAACGTTTTATTACCTTCCGCTTTTTGTTTTAAGATCAATTACAATTAGTAATAGTAATGAAGGAATTAATCTATAGTTAACATAATATCTATAGTTAACATAAGTTGTACATTTAAAGACGATGACAAGCACAAAAGCGTCATTATCTTATTAAAAGCAAACGTCGCGTATTTATATTGTTTGTATTCATATTGCCTGTAATTTTAGCTATTATAAGAAAACGTGAAATGTGCAATGGCAAACAAATAAGTTTAATACTAATGCCCATTGATAAAGACCAAAAGAGTTAAGACAAGTTGACGATTGACATAGAAAGAAAGCCTATCGGTCAAACATGACTTTGTACATATAGGCACAATTTTGCATTAGTCGTCTACAATCAATTTCGTTTACAAGCAATGCCGCTAAATAGGCACTATGACGAATGACCTTTAATACAGCCTAATAGGCACTACAACGCATTTATCGCAAATATCGCGTCGTTCCAATCAACGCTGCCTACCAACAGGTACATCACAACCCCTATAATACATCTCCATTTGTCGCTTTATCCCTACACGTTCAGTGGTGAACACCAGAATCTCATGTAGGACTGACTACAATTATATAAGTATCGGGTAGGAGTTCCTTTTACCGTATTGATGCTACCAAGGTGCTTTACACTTAAATGGTGACCACCAGCGAAAATATTCAATACAACGCCATCTATAAGACGCGCTTACATATTCTATCAGGTTTTCATCACCAGAATATTAACTTATACAGCTTCAACGGCTCCTACATTCAGGTGGTAGGTCGACCAGCGTCACCTGCAGAGTCCTACATGTTCTGCCAGGTGGTGGCGACCAGCATGTTGGTGTCGAGGCCGCGGGCGATGCGCTCGTGGATGCCGTGGCTCAGCCACAGCATGCGGAGCTCCTCGTAGCGCTCCGGGGACAGGTGAAGTGGGTTGCCGCGACGGAGACCCTGGAAATGTATGAGATGTTCGTTAAATACCAGAAATTGTGGGTGGGGAATAAATAGTTTAGGTAGAAAACAGATGTACATGAAATACATTTAAATTCATTAATCAAACCATTAATTCTTTGGGGTTAAGAAATTAATTGACTATTAGTATACGTACATTGTTTTACAGCTTCGAATTTGGTTTAATTTGTCTATTAGATATCTTTTTTTATAGATTTTATGTCAAAGTACGAACGGGTGTTTCATTTATATCCGCTGAACCAATGATCACCGCCTGTTTATATGTTTCATCTTCTTGTCCCTCTACCTCTTCCCTAGAGGGACGCGCGGTATATGTCGCGCAGCAACTGTGTCGCGCACGCGCAGGAAGGGCGCGCGACGTCGTTACCTGGTCCGTCTCGCCGTACGTGTCGAGGTAGGGCGCGGGCAGCAGCGCGCCGCGGGCGGGCGCGGCCAGCAGCAGCAGCTCGCAGTCGCGCACGCGCAGGAAGGGCGCGCGACGTCGTTACCTGGTCCGTCTCGCCGTACGTGTCGAGGTAGGGCGCGGGCAGCAGCGCGCCGCGGGCGGGCGCGGCCAGCAGCAGCAGCTCGCAGTCGCGCACGCGCAGGAAGGGCGCGCGACGTCGTTACCTGGTCCGTCTCGCCGTACGTGTCGAGGTAGGGCGCGGGCAGCAGCGCGCCGCGGGCGGGCGCGGCCAGCAGCAGCAGCTCGCAGTCGCGCACGCGCAGGAAGGGCGCGCGACGTCGTTACCTGGTCCGTCTCGCCGTACGTGTCGAGGTAGGGCGCGGGCAGCAGCGCGCCGCGGGCGGGCGCGGCCAGCAGCAGCAGCTCGCAGTCGCGCACGCGCAGGAAGGGCGCGCGACGTCGTTACCTGGTCCGTCTCGCCGTACGTGTCGAGGTAGGGCGCGGGCAGCAGCGCGCCGCGGGCGGGCGCGGCCAGCAGCAGCAGCTCGCAGTCGCGCACGCGCAGGAAGGGCGCGCGACGTCGTTACCTGGTCCGTCTCGCCGTACGTGTCGAGGTAGGGCGCGGGCAGCAGCGCGCCGCGGGCGGGCGCGGCCAGCAGCAGCAGCTCGCAGTCGCGCACGCGCAGGAAGGGCGCGCGACGTCGTTACCTGGTCCGTCTCGCCGTACGTGTCGAGGTAGGGCGCGGGCAGCAGCGCGCCGCGGGCGGGCGCGGCCAGCAGCAGCAGCTCGCAGTCGCGCACGCGCAGGAAGGGCGCGCGACGTCGTTACCTGGTCCGTCTCGCCGTACGTGTCGAGGTAGGGCGCGGGCAGCAGCGCGCCGCGGGCGGGCGCGGCCAGCAGCAGCAGCTCGCAGTCGCGCACGCGCAGGAAGGGCGCGCGACGTCGTTACCTGGTCCGTCTCGCCGTACGTGTCGAGGTAGGGCGCGGGCAGCAGCGCGCCGCGGGCGGGCGCGGCCAGCAGCAGCAGCTCGCAGTCGCGCACGCGCAGGAAGGGCGCGCGACGTCGTTACCTGGTCCGTCTCGCCGTACGTGTCGAGGTAGGGCGCGGGCAGCAGCGCGCCGCGGGCGGGCGCGGCCAGCAGCAGCAGCTCGCAGTCGCGCACGCGCAGGAAGGCGGCCGCGCCGCCGCCGCACGCCGCCGCGTGCGCCACCACCGCGCCCACCAGCTCCGTGCCACTGCCGCGACCAAACTGCACCAAACCATCAATCACATGTAAAGGTTCGTTTATGTTTATGTCATACGAATATCTACCGCACCACTAGCCACGGATTGAAGCGGACGAAATATTTTTTTCCTATACACTGTATTTTATCGTAACACCACGGCATAAACGTTATCAAATTTAGAAAAAAAAAAACATTTGACACAGTCACAAATTAAATGTATAACTGCTAATAAGTAGTCACTCTATTGACACTCGACCTAGTAGTTACAAAAATTACAAAAATATCAAATATCCTACAAAAAACCTTAACCAATACTAACAAGTACAATAATATTACGGTACTCGACTGCCAATATGAATCATACCAACATTGTCAAGGATAGAAAGAAAACAATTTAAAACAGTTGAAATAATATAAACAAAATATAACCTAAAACAATATATCAATTGTAAATAAAATTGCATAAATAAAAAAATATTTAAATATTACGAAAAACAATGAACTCACCTTCCGCATCTCCGTCTGACAGCAGTAGCTCTGCGAGCAGAGGATCTGTCCGCACACGAGGCACATCGTCGGGTTCTTGCTGTCCTCCCGCTCCGAGTTCGGACACGAGAACTCCGTCACCACGTTGATCAGCTCCGAGAAGTCATCCGGCAGCGTTATGAGCCGGGGCGGTTCTATCGGCTCCTGCACCACTTGCAACGTCAGCTCCCCGCTGAACCACTCACTTGACAACGCGGACCATTCGAGCGCCTTCTTCCTCGCCAGCGGCGTGTCCATCAGCTCCCTGAACGTCACCGGCATGTCCAGGTAGCCGCACATCGTCTCCCACGTGTCCCCGTCGTACACCGTCAGCTCGATCGGCGGGTTAATGTCGCTCAGGAAGTGGAAGAACAGGCAACAGCTCCGCAAGAAGTTCTTGCAGTGCAGCTTGATCCGTTCCCATACCACGTAAGCGTTCAGCTTGTCCGTATCGAGGTTGCCCCGTCGGAGTTCCTTCATTAGCGGCAATAGGTTCTCCAGGTCCGCCTTGAGCCGGACATCATCGTCCTCCATGGGTTCGCTGGTGCAATCCGACACGTCCGTGATCATCATGACCTTGGTGATCGTGCCTCTGAAGGCCTCCAGTGCTATTTGCCGCGCGAGGTGCGTGGGCCGCGCCGGGCCAGCGATCTTGCAGAACAGCGACGGTACGGTGAGCACCATCGCGACCAACGTGGTGAAGGTCTCGTGCGTGAGGGGCGACGTCTTGACCAACGTGTCCAGGGTGCTCAGCGCGTGATGCGATATGTGTTTAGGGGAGGCCACGAGGCTGGGCAACGCGGCTGCGAGTCTGATGAGGCTCTGCAACGCATCTCGATGCCTGGACGGCAAGTCTCCCAGCAGAGGGCGGCTCTCGGCCTGCAGTACCGCGTTGGTGCTCATAATCGTGTAAGAGATGGAGCGGTACAGCGACGCGGAAGATATGGTTCCGCCTGACTCCGAAACTCCACATATACCGGGGAGTAACTGAAATTACATTGACGATTGATTATTAATACTGATCCGAATACATTGTGTATGTTAAAATACAGAAATAGTGTCGTTAAATATACAAGTAACATCAACGGTCCTCTTGTCTATCTATGGTCTGTAGTCACATCAAGTAGAATTAATTAGTTTATTTCGAAAATTTGATGACAAAGTATGATAGTGCCGCCTCCGGATAATAACAAGTAAGGCTTTGTGAATTTTATATGTTCAATTTTTTTTTTCAATGTTACATTCATGTAAAATTCGTAAGCATCTTCTTAATATTACATACAGCTTACCTTGCTGAAGTTCTCAATGAGTTTCCTAGTGGACTCGTTGGGCGGTAAGGGTTCCTGGTCGAAATGCGCTAAAAACTCAGCCGGGAGCAGGTTTTCAGCGTGAGTCGACACGTATTCCTGAAAAATAAAATCAATATTTTATTTCTAGTCATCTTTTCAGCAAAGCCTTTTTACTCTTTTCCATGACTTTAAAATACAAAAAAGGAAAAGATATAAAAACTGTCCCGTGTATGTGGAGGGTTTGCCATTTTTTTGTAATTAACGATGTATGTAAAATGCCCAGCATGTCCTCGCAGTACTCCGCGACACGTGCCCGACACAACACACACTACACCGTACCTCCGCCTCGTCGGTGTCGTCGTTGTCGTCGCCCTCGGAGGACGCGGCGCCGACGGAGCGCGCGCGCGCCGTGCACAGCATGTCCTCGCAGTACTCCGTGCACACGTGCACGTTCGCCGCACACACCTGCAAGATAAGTACATTCATAATCAGTACCGGCGTTAAGGTAGAGCGCGGTTGGGCCACCGCCCAGGGCGCTGGAAACAAAAGGGCGCCGCAGACGCAGGCGATCCTTCTTGTACGTTTGCATTGTAATAAAGGGACGCAGCAAAAATCTCGCCCAGGACGCTGGTAAAGCTAAACCCGGCACTGTTTATAATAACTTTAAACGAATGAAAAGAAGATTAAATATAGGCTATTGAACCTACCTTATTCCGCAACTTTAAAATGAGATTGACAGAATCGCTGAAGGTCTCTTCGCTGAGCTGAGGAGGGGTTCCCGCGGGTAGCGGCGGTGCGGGCACCAGAGGTAAGGCTGTGTTGCAAAGTCTCTCGCATAGAGGGCACAGGTACTCTTTTTTCTCCACGTCGAATGCGGCTGGCTGACGGATACGATATGGTCTGTAAAAAAATGACGGTTTGGTTTATAAATTTGGATTAAGGCAGTTTGAACTAAGAAACTGGGATATTTGTTTAGTCATTCCAAATTTTCGTGCTGAAACGCTACCGGCTATTTTAATTGGCTTGTTATAGCATTATACAGCTTGGTTTTGGATGCTATTAAAGTGACGTCATGTCGACATCAAATGGCGACTAGCGTATTAGAAACATAGGGGGCCACCCATTAGTTACGTCACACGTTAAGGGAGAGGGGATCTATAAAGAGGTGGAGAGGAATACAAAAAAATATATTGTCACATGTAATATTGGAACTAGTGTTTTTAATTTAAAATTTATATGTGTAGGATAGCAAAATATGTAATAATGTCATGTTTACAGACTGAATTCAAAATTTACTATTTCACTTATTCTAACAAAATCACATGATATATTTTTTTAAAACAAACTTTTATTTCAATGCACAAAATATATTAAAAAAAAATGTACTCGTCAAATCTATCATGTTGGTGCATCATACAATTTTCTATCATATAAAAGCTTGTCGCGAGAATAGTTCAGGAAACCTTATGTCTAGGTCTGAGCAAAATTTTACGTGGCCAATCTCGTGATTGTATTGCACATATTAAGCCCTTGCTTTTAATGCCCATATAGGGTGGGTTGTTGAAAAATATGTAGTCCGCCATTTTGTTGCGTCGGCCATTTTGGATTAGTAACAATATGGAGTACATATTTATTTATAATGAGCGCGGTCGACTGATTATAATATAATATAGATAAATTAACTAGTTAGAATTAATTATATTACACATTACAATTAATTACATTGTTATCAGAACTATACATGTATTCCAAATTTCAGCTCAATCGGACACTGAGAAGGGGGTTAAAATCAAGTTGCAAGATGACTTAAACACACATACTTACACACAAACAAGATAAATAAAAGCTTTTAAAAAGGTACAGACCCCATCCCATACCTGAGCTTCTCCTTATCGAGCACGCCGTCCACGTACTTCTGCCAGCAGCGCGCGTGCAGCGCGTGCCCGCAGCACGACGCGTGCGGCTGCGCGCCGAGCCCCGCCGCCGCGCACGCGCGCCCCACGCCGCCCCCCACTCCCACACCCCCCGCTCCAACGCCCCCCGCACCCCCGCCGCCGCTCCCGCCCGACGCGCCCGTCGACGACGCCGTTGAGTCGCGCACGCGTGACAATACGGTCGAGTTTTGGACGAAGGCGACCAGTACGACTGACTCGGTCTCCGGCTTGCCGTCCACACGCGCCTGTAACAATTCTCGTTTTCTCAATACAAAGAAGTGGCATGTACAAATAGTCAGTCACAGTATTTTCTTACACTATCGACAAATCGGAATATGATCTCAAACTGTAAAGCTCCAGCAAGAAATTTCTTTCCTTATAAAATCATATTATTAAGATTAGGTTCACCAGCGATTTGTCGTCAATCCATTACTGTCCCACTGCTAAGCACATGTCTACTCACAGAATGCGAGAGTTTTAGGCCACCGAGTACAAAGTTGTAGACAATTGGTTTCCATGGGCATTTCTATGTATATTGATGCGTGTTTGTGAATGTGCATGAGAACGTACGATAGCGTGTGTACGTGTGCGCGTGTCTCTTAAGAGCGCGTTCCAGATGACGCTCACAAAGCCCCAAACGCCCAAAACGTCGTTCCAAAAGACGATCGCGGTCGATGTAGTTGCGGCGAAAACTTCATTTATAACGTCATGACTTACGCCCACGCGACGCTCACGACGACCCATCTAACGAGGTGGGTCGCAGTGATCGTTCCAGAAGAGAATACGTCAGTAAACTCACAAGCTAGTGGAACGGGAAAAACTGCGGTCGTGAGCGTGAGCTTTGTGAACGTCTAATGGAACGCACTCAAGTGTGTATGTGTACAGAGGCAGCGGCTCCCGCCCCTCAGTCGGGCGGTGGCGGTCCCCGCGTACCTGCTCCTGGCACATGATGCAGACGCGCGCGGGCTCGGGCACGCCGCCGCCCCACACGCCGAGCGCGGCGCCGCGGTACAGCGGCAGCAGCTCCTGCTTCTGCTCCTCCTCCGTCGCCTGGGAATTAGAGAAGCTATTAGACAGGTATTTTGAATGGCTTTTCTAACAGCTTTTCAAGGTGGTAGGACCGTTGCAGTTCGACCGAGGAAGTATTAGCGCCACACTTTATTTCTAGCGTGAAGCATTTCTTGCGTTTCGATAAAAGGGTGAGCTTGCCTTCACACTTTCACATGAGGCGACCATCGTAGTCCTCGAGAGTAGCGACGCATCTGTGATTGACTTCAGATGGAACCCATGTTCTGTATGAAATGATTACAGATGTCGCAGGGCGATAGTGACAACTCACCATCAGGTGGACTGCATGGTCGTTTGCTAATTCATTCAGAAAGAAAAAAGGTTCCTTAGGAAATAGGGAACACTGATTAGGCGAGCTACGAAGTTTCAAATGACTACCCTACAACTGGAACCTCTAATAACAACCGGTTGATGGGAGAAAATACGCGTTAATAACTAACATGTCATGATTGTTTTCAAACCACCTCACCAGCTTTTTCGTGGGTGCAAGCCAACGTTCAACCATTGATAAGACTTCATGTCAAAAATGGTTAACACATACAGAATAACGCTTTCTACACTCATAGCCCCACTGTGTCGTGGGTGCCATACATACAAGACGAAGACACTAACACCCAGACCCAAAGCAAGAATCCATACTCATCTTTCAGATCATATCTGGCCGGAAATCGTACCCACCCACTGCGTATCAGACCGGTATGGTAACCGCTGCGCCACGCGGATCGTCGGTGGTCGGTTAACTAATTGTTTTCTCCGCAAATAAAGGGGAGGGGGAGTCGTTAATTTGGAGCGATCGGTAAAAACGTAATACCTCAGTGGTGGTGAGCTCAAAAAGCATAGCGTTGTTTGTGATGAAGTTATTCATTTGCGCCTTCATCTGTGCCATCACCTTGGCGCGCCTCTCCTCAGCCAACTTGGCTCTCCGTTGCTTTTCCTTATCTGTAAAAACATAGTTATTAATGAGTTATTATTAAGTTGACCGTTTACTCCTAAGTACCTGAGTTTAAGTACCAAACTAGGATGCAGTCAACCTGATGGTAAGTGACCACATCTACAAATAGACATCTGTAATTAGTTCCAGATAAAAAGAATCTGAATTGAGGTTGCCCACAGGTGCGTTGCTGCTTCGGAGGACTAGGTTAGAATACTACAACGCTCAACTGCTAGTAGGTAAAAAGAGATTATATCCGGAAAATAAGTAGCTACCTCGTCCTGCGTGGTTTCCATGTAGAAGGCTGCCCATAGTAAGACATTTTCAGATTTATCATCTACGGACTTATAAATACGCTTTCTACACTCATAGCCCCACACTAGGATTTTCTCCTGTGTCGTGGGTACCATGGATACACACATGACGAATACAGAAACACCCAGAACATGAATCTAAACTCATCATTCAGAAACCTGTCTGGCTGGGAATCGAACCCGACACCCATTGCGCGTCAGACCCGACACCGATATGGTAACCGCACGGCCACGCGGGTCGTCGAATATCCCATAAGTTCCTCCAAGTCATAAAATGTGTGCTCAATTTCTACCGAATTGCGTTCTGAAATTTTTGCATGAAAGAGTAACAAGGACACATACACCCTCAAACTTTCACATTTACAACATTAACAAGATAATATATTATTGCTATATATAAATGATAATTAAATTACACGTTTGATGGTATGTAATATCAACTTAGATTAAAAAATAAATCTGTAATTTTTTATCAACCAAAAATATTCTTAAAGAATTATGGAATGGTTGGCATACCCGCAGTGTCATCAGCGGCCGGTTTCTGTCCTTGGTCGGTGTCCATGTTCTCGCCGTCGCCTATGTGCTCGTCTGTTTGGCCCAGTAAAGACCTGAAAACGATTAACATACATTTTAATTAACATTTTGCCACAATCTTCAATAAAAAGAGTAGCGCGAGTGGGTAGAGACTATATTCGATTGGATGTGGAGCAAAACTCGATTGCGATAGTAACCTATGAAGATTTATAGTTTCAACTGCACCGTAATTTGGTTATTTCGTCTATATTTATGCAGTTAGTTTCGTCCCCGCATCATCGGGTACCTTTTGATGGTTTTCCCTATAAAAAAAACGGTAAAAATAACCAACCTGACGTGAGCAGACGGTCCTATTGTGATGGTAGGTTCCAATCCGTGGCAGCGCTTAGGACGACCATGTACTACTAGTGCGGTAAAAATCTCACTTAACCCGGAATTACTCCCGCGGCGTATGTCTTGACGGTCAAAAGCTTAATAACAGACTTGATCGACCGCGAACGCCATGAACTCGTAGTGGTCGCTCCGCTCGTCGCGCACCCCGCACCCGATGAGGGACAACGTGTAGAGCTATGGCTAACCCACCTGATGTTGGCCATTGACCGAGTATTGGGCGCTCCGCTGGTCGCGCGCCGACCCACCTGATGTTGGCCATTGACCGAGTAGTGGGCGATCCGCTCGTCGCGCGCCGACCCACCTGATGTTGGCTATTGACCGAGTAGTGGGCGCTCCGCTGGTCGCGCGCCAACCCACCTGATGTTGGCCATTGACCGAGTAGTGGGCGCTCCGCTCGTCGCGCGCCGACCCACCTGATGTTGGCTATTGACCGAGTAGTGGGCGCTCCGCTGGTCGCGCGCCAACCCACCTGATGTTGGCCATTGACCGAGTAGTGGGCGCTCCGCTCGTCGCGCGCCGATCCACCTGATGTTGGCTATTGACCGAGTAGTGGGCGCTCCGCTGGTCGCGCGCCAACCCACCTGATGTTGGCCATTGACCGAGTAGTGGGCGCTCCGCTCGTCGCGCGCCGACCCACCTGATGTTGGCTATTGACCGAGTAGTGGGCGCTCCGCTGGTCGCGCGTCGACCCACCTGATGTTGGCCATTGACAGAGTAGTGGCCGCTCCGCTCGTCGCTCGACCGACCCACCTGATGTTGGCCACTGATCGAGTAGTGGGCAACCCACCTGATGTTGGCCAGCAGCCACCGGGCCAGCGGGCGGTGCGCGTCGACGCGCGGGCTGTGCGCGAGGCGCTGCAGCAGCGCGAGCAGGCCGCAGCGCGCCGCGCGCTCCGCGAACGCCAGGAACTCGTAGTGCCCGCTCTGCTCGTCGCGCACCGCGTATCCGATCAGGTGGAGCGCCTGGAGCGGATTCGGTAGGAATTAGTCACGTATCGTTGTGTGATTGGTGGAGAGGTGCATAGGAACGTATTGGTAAAAGAGACCTATCTACATCTGATATCGGCAGCTTATTGTAGCTTACCCATGAATTGTCGAAACGTTGAGGGTAAATATGATTCCCTTATCACACTCTTTACACCCTGACAAAATAACAAAATACAACTATAATGTAAATCCGTAATTGGCTCTAAGTGCTACTATACCAGAATTGTACTTCTATAGTTTTAAGAGCTGTGAATTTCGTTTCGTTAATAAATAAATAAACTACTATAAGGTAAAAGCAAGTATAACTGTGATGCGTCCAAATCACTTAGTCAATCCACCTTCAAAGGTACACCTACACATTTTGTACAGTCGTCAATATTGGCAATTCCTCCTCCTCCTTGATTCGTAATCCTCAATGCTGAGGGTCGTGGTCTCTATTTGTCACCTTTCTTTCGATGATGTTTTTCCAACACGACTCTGTTTTCAGCTGTGTGTAGGGCATGATGTACGGTGGTGTCGAGATTGGTGCGGATTTGATCAGACCAACGCATTGGACTGGGCCCCGTGGCCTCTTGCCTTGTATTTTTCCGGTCACCAGAAGTTTTTCCAGGTTATCTCCTTTTCTTCTAGCAATGTGACCGAAAAACTCAAAGATCCTACGGAGGCAGATGGTTGACAGTCTACATGTTATTTTAAGGTCTTTGAGAATAGAGGCGTTGGTTCTGTGTATTGGCAATTACCCGCCTTTATTCCACACGCATCCAACAACCCGCCAGGCGCGCCAGCTCACCTTGTGCACCTGCGGCTCGGAGAAGCAGCGCGCGCGCAGGTCGAGCGCGCGCTCGAGCACGAGGCGCAGCACGTGCAGCGCCGCGTCGCTCTGCAGCAGGCACGCCACCAGCCGGAACGGCGCGCACAGCCGCGGCAGCGGCGGCGGCGGACAGCACTCGGGGAGGCCTATAGAGAATAAAGAGGAGTATTTGAAAAAAAATACCACCAATGCGCGGTGGACTATGGCCTAAAATTCTCTCATTCTAAGAGAAGACCCGTGCCCAGCAGTAGGACAATAATGATGAATGTTCTATTTCGTTTATTATGTATATGTTTGTGACAAATGCACGGTAGTGTGTGTAATGTGTGTTTTTAGTTGATTTTATGTATGTTATTATGCATTATTTGAAAAAAATTACATTCTGCACTCCTCTAAGTCCACTATAACCGTGCAAAATTTCATACTAAGCCGTCCACGGCATATTACTTAAAAATGCTTCACAAGTTTTTGCTTCTAAGTATTAGGAACTAAGGTAACAGTTTACGGGGAAAGGTAGCGTACGAAAACCAAACCCAATGAGTGCTACTTTAACACTGATTTATTTATATAAGACACGTAAAAAGTGCTTACTATAAAATTATATTCGTATGGATGAAAATATTTACATGTGTGCAAGTAAAGCACTTACATAGGTAAAAAAGTCACGCGTACGTGCAGTAGCTCGTACAACGTATTAATATATATAGATAACAACGATAATATTAGATTTTTTTTTCCTTTTAGGAGGAACGAAGTTAGCCGGGTCTACTAGTTGACATACATAGAAACATACATATTACACTTCTAAACTGATTTTGAAACAGTGAGTAAAGAAAAACCCAACTCACCGGCAGCCTTCCTCCGGTTCCGCTGCTCCTCCTCGCTCCTGGACAGCTCCTCGCGCGTGTAGTGGTAGAAGAACGTGTCGTACTCGTCGTACAGGTGCGGCTTCAGCTTGTACAGCCCCCGGTTGTTGCCGCCCGATGGCTTCACGAAGTCCGCCACTTCGTGGATCACCGCTTCTAAGCCCGTCTCGTGCAGCTGGTCCTCTGGGAGGGATCTGGACGATAGTAGATAGGGTCAGTAGTTGTTACTAAGCACTAAGTCTATTACACAACACTTTTTATTTATGTGCAATCAGGTAGGTCATAGACCAGTGATAGCCTAATGGTTGAATTAGCCATCTCAAACGGGAGGTCCGTGGTTCAAACCCAGGTATACACCCCTATTTTTTACTAAAAATTACGTGCATATTAGAAATTAATTATAACTGCTTTTCGGCGAAGGATACATCGTGAGAAAACCTATCCACCCGCAAGCAGCTAAGTAATCTTTGTAGTTTTGTAGGAGTATTACTTAATAACAACTTTATATATTACTAGACACGAATACTTTGAAATGATTACTTATTGAGAGCTTTATATTTAAGTAAGATTATTAGTGGCTTTAACTTTACGTTACTTACGTTACTTTACGTAACGTTGTATACTTTAACTAGCTCTTACCCGAGGCTTCGCCTGCACGGTCAAATGGAAATAACATTAGCATATGATAGCGTGATTCAGAACTTTCAAATGAATTTTACTTACGCTATTTACGACGTCTGGAACTACTAAATATGTATTAACTAACAAAACTACGATATTTTCATGGGAATGGGAGAGCGCGGTAAAAAGTAGCCTACGTCACTTTCCGCCCTTCTAACTATCTCCCAGCATATAAACCATATCATATAATAGCTATGTGGCGGCGTGAAAGAGGAACAAACAAACACACTTTCACATTTATAATATTAGTATGGATACGTGGCGACAATCTTAATCCTCGATAGGAGCAATGCACCTGTATATTGACTACACTATTCACTATTGACTACAACATTCGTATATCACACAACTCACTTGTTCAACTCCGAATGCGGCATCGGTTTGACACACAGCATCTGTATGATCTCCTTCTTAGTACGATCTTCGTTCGACACTTCGCCGACGCCGGGCACGTACCGCGATCCGACCACTGTAAAAATAATGTTTAACTAAGAAATACTACAATATTTTGGGGAATTAAAGAATTAAGCAGTAAAGAAAGTTAATATACTTTACAGCTTCGAGAAAAGACCTCAAACTTATTCATACAAAGTATGAATAAGTTCGAATAATAAGTAAGATTTTCGTACAAAAATACTCAAACTTATTCATATAAAGTATGAATAACTTTGAGTATTTTTGTACGAAAATCCGCCAAGATAGCCTTTTCAAGCTAAACTCGGCAGACAGACGTCATTTATGTTTTAAACAGAAACAAATATTGTCTTGGTAATGTGCATTTCATGCTAGTAATATTGAATGGTATAATAGGGAATGATTATTAATTAAAATAAAATAAAATTTATATGAAATAAGTTTATTCATAGACATAACTTACATAAAGTACAAATCAAAGTGCTGTGAGAGATACAATTTATCGCGTACTTAATACGCAAATTATTATACAACATTATGGCAAGTTATGCCACATTCATTCCAGAAATTGTTATCGCTAAAATTAATTATAACTATTATTTTACGTAACATTACAAAATAACATTGAGACTTAAATATAAATATAATGTTATTTATAATTTACATTCATTTTTAAATATTTTGAGCGCCATTTAAGAGAACTTTTTCTCGCTTTCTAATTTTTACAGTTGTTACAAAAATTCCATTAATTTATATAGTAGTTGAACAAAAATTCATGGATTTTACATTGTATCTTTAAATATCCTTCGCTCGTCATCAGATGTTTCTTCATCTTCTCCACATTGTATACATTAGTTCCTCAGAAATCCATATATTTTACATCGTGTGTTTAAATATTACCTTCGCTCATCATCAGATGTTCTTCATCTTCTCCACATTGTATACAATAGTTACTCAGAAATCCATAGATTTTACATTGTGTCTTTAAATATTTTTACGCCCAGTCATCAAAATTTTCTTCATCTACTTCAAATTGTATGCAGTAGTTCCACAAAAATCCATAGATTTTACATTGTGTCTTTAAATATCACCTTCGCTCGTCATCTGATGTTTCTTCGTCTTCTCCACATTTTATACAGTAGTTCCTCAGAAATCCATAGGTTTTACATTGTGCCTTTAAATATTTTAACGCCCAGTCATCAAAACTTTCTTTATCGTCCCTAAATTGTATGCAGTAGTTCCATAGAAATTATGTCTTTAAATATTATTTCTGCTCATCATCAGAATTGTCTTCATCTTCTTAACACTTTATACAGTAATTCAATCCGATTATGGGTATCTGATACATACATACATTGTACTTTGAAATATGTTTCTGTCCATCATCAGAACTCTCTTTGTTTTCTCCGCCCATAAATTTTACATTGTGCTTTGAAATATTTTTCTGCTCATCATCAGAATTATCTTCATCTTCTTTGCAGTAGTTCAATCCGAAACCCATAGATTTTACATTGTGCTTTGAAATATTTTTCTGCTCATCATCAGAATTATCTTCATCTTCTTTACAGTAGTTCAATCCGAAACCCATAGATTTTACATTGTGCTTTGAAATATTTTTCTGCTCATCATCAGAATTATCTTCATCTTCTTTACAGTAGTTCAATCCGAAACCCATAGATTTTACATTGTGCTTTGAAATATTTTTCTGCTCATCATCAGAATTATCTTCATCTTCTTTACAGTAGTTCAATCCGAAACCCATAGATTTTACATTGTGCTTTGAAATATTTTTCTGCTCATCATCAGAATTATCTTCATCTTCTTTACAGTAGTTCAATCCGAAACCCATAGATTTTACATTGTGCTTTGAAATATTTTTCTGCTCATCATCAGAATTATCTTCATCTTCTTTACAGTAGTTCAATCCGAAACCCATAGATTTTACATTGTGCTTTGAAATATTTTTCTGCTCATCATCAGAATTATCTTCATCTTCTTTACAGTAGTTCAATCCGAAACCCATAGATTTTACATTGTGCTTTGAAATATTTTTCTGCTCATCATCAGAATTATCTTCATCTTCTTTACAGTAGTTCAATCCGAAACCCATAGATTTTACATTGTGCTTTGAAATATTTTTCTGCTCATCATCAGAATTATCTTCATCTTCTTTACAGTAGTTCAATCCGAAACCCATAGATTTTACATTGTGCTTTGAAATATTTTTCTGCTCATCATCAGAATTATCTTCATCTTCTTTACAGTAGTTCAATCCGAAACCCATAGATTTTACATTGTGCTTTGAAATATTTTTCTGCTCATCATCAGAATTATCTTTATCTTCTTTACAGTAGTTCAATCCGAAACCCATAGATTTTACATTGTGCTTTGAAATATTTTTCTGCCCATCATCAGAACTCTCTTCGTTTTCTCCACCCATAGATTTTACATTGTGCTTTGAAATATTTTAACCGCCATATTGTATTTCATCATATCCATTCCACCATATTGTATTTTCAATACTAAGAAGGCCATTTCCTTCAAAATCTTCATAGCGTGGTGCTTTCCTTCCGTGGCTATCGTAGACTAAGATCCAGGAAACATGTTGCGATTCCTCTTAGTTTCATGTATATCACCACAACCGTTAACACGAAACAAAGAACAGTGCTAAGACAAATTCTTTCTTGATAGTGGAGATCAATGTAAACTTGATGAATTGATGTACTCCACAACTTCCTATTGGCGATGATGATGCCGTTGTATTTACTATACAACTTATTTTTTTAACACCTTCAATCGTACAGCATTGAATGCTGAGCTGCGACTGAGGTCTGCAATATATGAGCCTACTATATATACCCTGCGATGACTGTTCACTCCGCCTACTTACGCTTATCTCTTCGCAGAAGTCAAGTGTTTTGACTTACTAAACAAAAGCTTATTGTACTATTATTACCCTAATAAAGATTACTATAAGTAAGGGATTACGATTAACTTAACCCATTTTGTAATCAACGATAAGGTCATTAAGTAATGAGCTTAACAATGGTATCATTATTAATATTATTGATTACCTAATAGTCTCTCCTTTTTTGAAAAGGTTTTGTACCGAAAAGATTCTATTGAATTATTATTACTATCGGTCAGTCATGAGATATGATATATAAACAAAGGATTATATTAACCATAATGGTTCGAGTGATTGGATGATATTTGTTTTTTTTTTACAAACTATAAATATTAATAACAAAAAAAATTTATACTTTCGCATATAACTTTCCTTGCAACGTTGTACTAATTTTATAAAAAAGCTAAATAACAGGAAAAACCATGCTGGGTTTGAACTTAAAGAACGAAGTAAGGATCACAGACAACAGACAAAAAATAAAACTAACAGACATCCTTTTACGAATTGATCGACTTAAATGGAGGTGGACTGGACATATGATCCGCTACCAAGGACAGAAATGGAGCAAACAGGTGACGGTTTGGTACCCAAGGGATGGTGCTAGGAGCCGGGGTCGCAAATCAAGACGGTGGGAGGACGAACTAAAAATTACCGCAGGACCCTTCCGGATAAGGGTAGCGGCAGACCGAAAACAGTGAAAAGAGTTGGAGGAGGCCTTTGCCGTAAGGCACACCGAGACAAGAGATATTTTATAGTGTAGTTTAAGTTTTGTTTGAATATTTTAAAAAATGTTTATTTACAATTGCCTAATGTTTCGGTAATAAAGGCTTTATTATTATTTTAAAAAAACACAAAGAATATGCCTCTTGGAGATAAGGCCGCCACGCCTATTACCACCTTGAAGCAGTTCTTGCTTTTCGATGAGTGGGGTAGTCGGGTCAGTTACAAAACGAGCATATCAGCCCTCAGGAGGTTGAAAGCCCTGTTTTATGAGTTGCTTACAGGTGTCTATAGGTGGCATAGACCAATTACTACCAGGTGGACACCATGCGCATTTGCTACTTCATATTTTTAAAAATAGGCAAGTAATAATAAATTATAATACGAACAGAGCATTGAAAAAATATTATTATTATTTCCTTTATGCCACCAAAGAATTGTCTTTGACTATACCGCACCCATTCAAAGCAAGCAAACTCATTAGTTAATGACTTAAACCTCTTCTATTGTTTTTTTAAATCTTTTGAGAATGTTTTTTGCATTGTTTGTTCAATTTATTGTATTTCTTTTATGGTTTCAATTATTGGATTTGTTTCTTCCTTTCCTTCTAATAAATTAATTGATGAGATTATTAAGCGAAACTTGATATTAGGTCTTACTGCTTCTTGGAATTACTTTAGATCCATTTTACGAAAAATAAAAGAAAATAATGTCTGCCAATTCACACTTGGCCAGCGCGGTGGACTATGGACTAAAACTCTCTCATTCTGAGTGTACGGTCTTCGAACGCACTTTGCTGGTCGCGCATTTACGTCATTCACATAATTGGAACATTCAGTGCACTACGTGAAGCGTACGAAACAAGACCACTTCGCGAGTGTACTCGATCAATCATTCATACAAGCACTCATTTACTTTAGTTTATATATAAATCAATAAACCTTTATTTACACTCAGTTGTACTTTCTCATTTCACAAATATCAAAAGGTGTTCCCAACACTGAGAGAAGACCTGTGCCCAGCAGTGGGACAATAATAGGTTGTACCCCAGAAGAAAATATGAAATACAACATTGTACCTATATGTATTTTTAAACATACTTTTTTCATCAGACTTTTAGTAATCTTTTTGTAAAGCTGTATTTTCTATTAGTAGTAGTTTTTGATCGCAGTAGTAGCAGTAATTATTTTTACAAAAGCATATTTGTTTTACATCAAATATTGTAACAAAATGTATTAAAAACAGTTTACTCGTTCTCTACATTAGCCTACGATTTTAGATCAAACAATAATACTATACAATACTACAATACAATAATATATGTATATTGAAAATATTCTTATTTTATATATAAAAAGTGTGTCAGTACTTATGTACACGAGTTAGAAGTTCTACTTTTTTGGCGTAACAAGATAAAAATCTTTAAAACAGATTATCTTCCGCTTTATTCTATCTTACTGAAAGTTGACTATAGCTAACGGTGTCGGTTTTTCGTGACGGTGTGCGCCCGTATTGTAAAAAAAAATCATGATTTTTCCCTATCGCGCCCAAAGAATTATAAGTCCAAAAACAAACCAACCTGTGATGAGCAGTCCAAGGAACTCCTCGACCATGCTGATGGTGTGGCGCAGCGTGTCGTCCTCGATGAACCGCGACTCGAAGTCCACCTTCGCCCACTCGAGCAGGTTGAACTTGTTCAGCACGTGGATTATGAACTCGTTGCTCTCGATCAGGGAGGCGCCGATCTGTGGACGATAGTTTCAGTAAGTTTAGGACAAACTATATGACTGCCTGGGCTTATTACCGGCGCCGATCTGTAAACGATAAGTAAGTTTAGGACATACTACATAACTGCCTGCGCTTAATGCCTATTCTATTAGTTTGTCAATAGTCGACGTTCCATTTTTTTCGTTTAAAATGGGGAAACCTTTAAAATGTACTTAACGAATGGAGCGACGCATGGTTATGTGGGATTAGTCACACGCATGCGTCGATGGAATGGATTTCGAAATTATATACATATTTCCAACCTGAAGCAGTTCTTGGATTTTGTTCAAAGGGTGTGGTTGACGGTTTACTTTCATTTGGGGCAACCATTTTAGTCCACAGGAGTAGCAACGCAACTGAGTTAACTTAAGAATCAACTCTTGCTTTAAATAAAGCTGCTTACGGATTTGCAAGTCAGTAGTGATTGCTTACCATTAGATGGACTGCATGCTAGTTTGCTATTTCGATTGTATAATAATGAAAGGTCATAGTCTAGAATCATTAGTAGTAAAACTCCGGACGCATCATCACCACCTATTTATGCGTTGCTGTGATCTGAAGAGTTTGGTAAGTAAAATTTTACCTTTATGGGTAGTAACGCATCTATACATAACTTCTAGGTACTACTCCGGTATTATCTGGGATGATTAAAGATTCCTATGGTTAACAGCGGCTATTTACCATCAGGTGAATTGTATGTTCCTTTGATGCCTTAATATTATAAAAAATAAATCGACCAAGTGCGATTCGGAAGAAAGGTCCAGTAGTGAGTAGCCTTGTGACGGTCTCACCTACCGTATATCCGGTATCCGTATATTCAAGTATCCGTATATCGTGGTATCCGTATATCCGGGTATTCGTACATCCGGGTGATGGTCTCACCTAACCGGGTATCCGTATATCGTTGTATTCGTATATCCGAGTATTCGTACATCCGGGTGACGGCCTCACCTATCCGTACATCCGGGTGACGGTCTCACTTATCCGTACATCCGGGTGACGGGCTCACCTATCCGTACATCCGGGTGAGGGCCTCACCTGCAGCATGACCACGTCCCGGTCGAGCATCTCGGCGCGGCACTTGACGTTGTGGTAGAAGTAGAGCTGGTTGAGCAGCGCGAACCCGTTGCGCCGCCACATGCCCGCGTGCACCTGCGCTATCATCGCCACCGTGCACAGGATCGGCTCTGGGGGGGAAGGGGGAGTCATTTGTAAAGTCGTAGAGACAATACAATACAATACAAAATTTCTTTATTGTACACCAATTTATATGTAACAAAAACAAAAGATACATAATGTTATGTACCAAAGGCGGTCTTATCACTTAGATAGTGATCTCTTCCAGACAACCTTTGTGGCTAAAGGAAACATTTAAAATGCAAGAGACAAATTACTTATCACCGCTGGGCATAAGTCTCCTCTCAGCGAGAGGGGATTACCATAGTCTACCGCGGTAGCAGAAAATGGCGCTGGTGAAATGTGAATTGTCGATCACTATATAGCGTACATACTTTGAAGATGGTGGAAGTCAACCAATCTAACAGCAACATAATTACAGCAGAGTTAACTACTGCAGTAATTTGGATGGAACGGTGAAGTATGAGACATAATTATCCGAATACTGGTAAAATCATTTTTGCGAAATGACAACGTTTTTATTCACATTTTTTATCCAGAATTTCATTTCTGACCCACGATCCAAGACACGGGAGAAAGTCCTATGTGGAGATACGAATGTAATATGTGACAAACTTGATCGCGAGTGGCGTATCACCAATGTGCTTGTCGGGTGTCGGCTTTTCCGTTCGAGCAGCAACTTCAGACCCGCTACAGAGGATGGCAGACAAAATTCTGAATAATGAATTCAGATCCCTGTTCTTGGTTTGTGTGTGTACATATTCATTTATATGTGTGTCTATTTATGTGTGTCCGTAGATGAACCACGAGACAGGAGAAAATCTGGCACTTGACCGCTCGTGGCGTACGCCCTCACCGATGAGCTCCTCGGGCGTTGGCTTGGGTCGGTCGTGGCGCTCGAACTCGGCGCTGTGGTAGGACAGGCCGTGGCGCTCGAGCTGCAGGTGCAGGCCCGCGATGAACCGCGACAGCGGCCGGTGGACCGACACCGGCTCGGATGACACGTCGTATGGGATCACTGATGCGCTCTGCTCGCCTAGTTCTGTGGGCGGAATTATGTCTTGTTGAACACAACGTAGTGTATTGTTAGTGATAAAATATATCTTTAATTAATAAAATTATAACACAACACATAAATAATAATAAAATTATTACACAACACATAAAAAACTACGGGTATACTTATATAAGACAATAATAGCTCTAGATATTTTTTATATATGTATAGGTTCAATATTTTACGTTTAGAAGTACTAAACGAAAAATATTAATGACATCGTTTGAGCGTACAACATATGGGCTATCATTACGTATATTATGACTGTGATTTTTTAATATGATGACATTTTTTTATATGTATCTGTATAATTATGTATATTTATGTGTGTATGTACGTGTACTTGTATACAACCGTGCATTTATGTCTGATGTTTGTCATCATTAGTGTGCGCATGCATGTACATAAGTTCACGCGTGTATTTGGACGCGAGCTCGTGCTTACTTTACGTCAGTTAGTGCGTGTTTGTACGTGCGTAGGGACATCTATTTTCTGGTGCACGTGTACTTATGCCCTTACTTTTGTGTACATGTACGCGTGCGTGTGCATGTATGCGCTTAGATGAGTGCGCGTGTGTTTGTACGTAGGCGTTTGTACGTGTGTACGTCTGCAAGTGTATGCACACGTGTACGTAAGTGCGTACGTAAGAGTTTGGTAGAACCAGTGAAGCTCGACCGGAGAAGTACCACCGCCACACCTATTTCTAGCGTGAAGAGTTTCTTGCGTTTCGATAGAAGCGGGTGGTTGCCGGCACACTTTTATATGAGGTGACCATCATAGTCCTCGGGAGTAGCAAAGCATCTGTGATTGACTTCAGATGGAACACATGTTCTGTATGAAGTTGATTACAGATGTCGCAGAGCGGCAGTGACCACTTACCATCAGGTGAACGGCATGCTCGTTTGCTACTTTAGTCAAAAAAAAACTGCGCACGCATGCATGCAGTGAGCGACTCGACTCCAGCGCGAGCGTCACGCTGTGCGCGAGCTTCACGTGCAGGTTGAACGCGGCCTGCCGCCCGTGTGTACGTGTACGTGTGCGCATACTGACCGCGCAGCTCGAGCGGGCTGTGCGCGCACGTGTCGGCGTGGCGGCGCAGCGCCATGCGGTAGGCGGAGGCGCACAGCGCGCGCTCGGCGGCGCACCACTCCAGCGCGAGCGTCACGCTGTGCGCGAGCTTCACGTGCAGGTTGAACGCGGCCTGCCGCCCGTGTGTACGTGTACGTGTGCGCATACTGACCGCGCAGCTCGAGCGGGCTGTGCGCGCACGTGTCGGCGTGGCGGCGCAGCGCCATGCGGTAGGCGGAGGCGCACAGCGCGCGCTCGGCGGCGCACCACTCCAGCGCGAGCGTCACGCTGTGCGCGAGCTTCACGTGCAGGTTGAACGCGGCCTGCCGCCCGTGTGTACGTGTACGTGTGCGCATACTGACCGCGCAGCTCGAGCGGGCTGTGCGCGCACGTGTCGGCGTGGCGGCGCAGCGCCATGCGGTAGGCGGAGGCGCACAGCGCGCGCTCGGCGGCGCACCACTCCAGCGCGAGCGTCACGCTGTGCGCGAGCTTCACGTGCAGGTTGAACGCGGCCTGCCGCCCGTGTGTACGTGTACGTGTGCGCATACTGACCGCGCAGCTCGAGCGGGCTGTGCGCGCACGTGTCGGCGTGGCGGCGCAGCGCCATGCGGTAGGCGGAGGCGCACAGCGCGCGCTCGGCGGCGCACCACTCCAGCGCGAGCGTCACGCTGTGCGCGAGCTTCACGTGCAGGTTGAACGCGGCCTGCCGCCCGTGTGTACGTGTACGTGTGCGCATACTGACCGCGCAGCTCGAGCGGGCTGTGCGCGCACGTGTCGGCGTGGCGGCGCAGCGCCATGCGGTAGGCGGAGGCGCACAGCGCGCGCTCGGCGGCGCACCACTCCAGCGCGAGCGTCACGCTGTGCGCGAGCTTCACGTGCAGGTTGAACGCGGCCTGCCGCCCGTGTGTACGTGTACGTGTGCGCATACTGACCGCGCAGCTCGAGCGGGCTGTGCGCGCACGTGTCGGCGTGGCGGCGCAGCGCCATGCGGTAGGCGGAGGCGCACAGCGCGCGCTCGGCGGCGCACCACTCCAGCGCGAGCGTCACGCTGTGCGCGAGCTTCACGTGCAGGTTGAACGCGGCCTGCCGCCCGTGTGTACGTGTACGTGTGCGCATACTGACCGCGCAGCTCGAGCGGGCTGTGCGCGCACGTGTCGGCGTGGCGGCGCAGCGCCATGCGGTAGGCGGAGGCGCACAGCGCGCGCTCGGCGGCGCACCACTCCAGCGCGAGCGTCACGCTGTGCGCGAGCTTCACGTGCAGGTTGAACGCGGACTCCCACTCCGGCTCGTACTCCATGTGCTGCCCGACCTGTGGACGTGGGAAACAGGTCATAGATTAATTTTGCGTGCGAATCCGCTTCTAGTTTTCTCATAAAATAATCGAGTTTAATTAAAGAGACGCAGAGGATTGTTTATTTCTTTGTTTATTTTTGTATGTAATCGTACTATGTACTTGTAAAAAAAAAGGGAAAACGGACCTTATGCACGGGAACGCTGCCGTTAAACTGTTGCACAGTTTGGCAGACATTAGTGGATGCGTTACTGTATTGTTTGTGAGAAAATAAATTTAAAAAAAGGAACGAGCTCAGATTACTGCAGTGCGCGAATCCGTTTCAAACTGTCACTACTGATTGAACTTTGGTTAAATTTAGTACAAAAGATAGTTTGTGACCTGAATTAACAGATAGGATACTTTTTACCACAAAACAACCCAAATAAGCCTAGCCTTACGAAAAGAACTCGTATAAACCAAACGAATGAATGAATCGTTCGCTACTTCAAAACCGGTCATATCCTTATAAGGTTATATCTTAGGGTTTTGTACAAAAAACAAATGTGTTGCTTCTGTAAATAAGAAACGACATTCCAAATTTATTATTCCACCAAATCTATCTTTCTTCACCAAATATATTCTGAAGTTTTAAAATTAGACAGGCACGTCAAATTAAAAAAAAAAGAACTAATTAAAGAAAACCTATTTTCTTTATATCCTCCCTAACCTGCCGTACAACAGAGTCCATGCCCTGCATCATAACCAGCAGGTTCAGCATCAGCGACAGTCCGTGCAGGAAGCCCTTGCGCAGGTCGTCGTCGAACGTCGTCGGCACCGAGCCGAGCAGGTACTTCACGTCGTACAGAATGAACTGGGCGCGCTTGAACGTCATCGACACTTGATTCCTGTCGAATTCGAGGCGACCCTGAAAGGGAAGAATCGTATTGCAAGGTGTTAGAGCGAGGATGGTTCGACAGGAAGGTACAGAGAAGTGTACCTTCCTTCCTGAAGGTATCGCACGGCGGTAGAACAAGTATGGTTGACTGGGGAAATAACACCGTTACACCTATCTCTAGCGTTAAGGCTTTCTTACGTTTTGTTGGAAAGGTGTAGTTGCTGATTATTCTATGAAATAACCATCTTAGGCCTCTTAGAGTAGCAACGCATCTGTGATTGACTTTAGATATAACCCTTGCCTGATGTTGCTAACAGTGATAGCAGTAGCCACATACCATTAGGTGAAAACAGATCGTTTGCCACTTCCATACTATAAAAATCTACCTCAGCGTTGCAGCGCCTCTTGCACTCGCTGACGAAAGTGTTCATGACCACGAACAGGGCGTCGTGTTGCGCTATGAGGTGGTGGACTGCATGATCGTTTGCCTCAAGCGTATTATATATAGCTACCTCAGCGTTGATAGCCTAATGCTAATGGTTGAAACTTGGCCTCTCAATCGGGAGGTCCGAGGTTCAAACCCAGGCACGCACCACTGATTTATGTGCGTATTATACATTAATTATCACTGCTTTTCGGTGAAGGAAAACATCGTGAGGAAACCTACACACCCGAGAATTCTTTTAAAAAAAAAAGTTATCGGAGGTGTGTGAAGTCCACCAATTCGCACTTGGCCAGCGCGGTGGACTATGGCCTAAACTCTCTCATTCTGAGAGAAGACCCGTGCCCAGCAGTGGGACAATAATGGGTTGACGACACACCTCAGCGTTGCAGCGCCTCTTGCACTCGCTGACGAAGGTGTTCATGACCACGAACAGGGCGTCGTGTTGCGCTATGAGGTGGTGGGCGAGCGTTGGCGTCGTGTACAGTTGTACAGACAGCGACGATATCGAGAACGAGTGGTCGTGGTCGTCACGGATGAAGTCCTTGAGGATAGAACCTGGGGAAGACATTTTATTATGTTAAAGTATAAATTATATAGGTGTAGTAAAATATAAGTTTATATTTTTCCTCGATAACATAATGTGTTGATGTATAAACATACATTTATACATTATGTTATCGATGTAATCACTTTCAGTCATTTTCTTTTAACAAATAAACGATGGAAAACATTCTAATAATATGGTACTGTGTCTCATCACGGTTATCGAACTTGATCTGTAAGACGAAGACAAAATAATGAGAATTAAGAAAAAACTATTTAAAACGCTTTGTACTAGAGTAAAAAAGTAAGATTAAGTTTCTGTCTGAAATCAGACACAAAAACATTGCTACCGATGGTGGCTAAATGGGATTTCCGGTTATCCTTTATTACAATGGTCAAACAAAATTTTGAATGTGCATGTGTGTATACGTAAACACACGCACACATCCACATGTGTGTGTTCATATGTACGTACGAGCACGTGTGTGACATGTTATGACGTAACATCAGGCATACGAACCATAGTTCTTAGTGAACAGCTTCGCCATGGACCTCTTCGTCTCATAATCCATCAACGTAGTGGCAATGAGGAGTCGATGCCAGGCCGCGCGTGCCGCCTTCCACATGCGGCAGTCGTTCTGCATGACGCCCACGGCGACGGCGCCGGGCCCGGAGGCCCCGCCCACGGACCACGTGCTCTCGGGCTCCTCGCCTAAAGCCACCTGGCTCACCGCTATGCGCAGGCTCTGCTCTTGGCTCACGAAGTTTTGTAACCTGGTATGAATAATTTAATCATTCATTCATACATACAATCATATTTCAACGTAAAATAAATTTTGCAGTGAACAACATTAACGAGTATAAGTTATATTTTAACTACCGAGATTCAAATATATCTAATGTTACGTAAAATTAACATTTTATAACTCTAATACTATTTTATTAAATGTAATTTTCTAAGAACTTTTTATAGTTTTATAAGTACAAAAAAATTAAATTAAGCATGAGGTCATTGAATTACTTTTTTTTTTAATTGATAAAAGGTTTGCCATTGACCCGCAATGGAACGCTGTAGTGAAATTCACTCTAGGCCTCTTCGAGATAGGAAGAGGCAAAGACATCCAAAACCCTTAATCTCCCATTAATTTCTGATACTGGACACTGGTCGCTTCATAGAATGATAAAGCTGTACATAGTCTACTGTCCGCGACTATTACACGAGAATGTTTCCTTAAAATGTTTTACTTCCCCCGTTGATACAAGTAATTATTTATTACTAATTCACATATAACTTTGAAAAATCCGCTTGGGAATTCGAATTTCGGATCAGCATGGTATTCAATAAAGCTGCCAAGTTTTAACTAGACTCTCACATATTCAAAAACGTAACCAAAACAATAAAAACTCACCAATTGAGCAGCTTCATCGCGAACATCTGATGCGCGATAACGTGCGCGTGCATCACGAGCACTTTCAACGCGGGGCCGTGGCGCGACGTGTACCTACGTACAACCGAACAGATTTACTTATAATCTGTACACACACTCACCATCTCAACAGAGCCAAGGCAAAGCGTTGGTGCGCTACGACGTGCGCGTGAACGACGCTCACCCGCGCGAGGCGGGCGGACGAGAAGCGGGCCAACATTGCGGCGCGCCTGCCACCGCCACCGTACGCCATCGTACGCCACCACACACCACCGCACACCGCACATCACCCAAAGGTACACAGCTCAGTTCGTATCCAACCCGTACGCATCGATACTCATGAATCGACAGTAGCTTATTTATTTGTATATATAATATAAAGACACGTACTCAAATGTACGTATTTAAATGGAATATTTAGTTTTTACATAGAGTTGAATATTATATACGCCGTAAGGGTTAAATGTAGACTGAACTGGAACCATCAATGTTTCTCTAATGAGTGGGTATCATTGTACTCATAAAATATACTTAACTAATAAGTATGCATCACAGTCACTATGTTACTTTTATATCTATTCAAATGAAACATATTAAAACCACAGTCACTGGCGTCTTTTTATGATTACAATGACAAATCATAATCAAATGTTAGCTTTAAAAATTATAGTATTAGATTTTTTTGTAAACTACTTGAATGAGGTAAATATGAAACGTAAAAAAAATCAAAAACAAAATAATATTACCTTATATTATACAGGGTGTAAATGACAGCGTACCGAATATTAAAAATATGGATTCCTGACACGATTCTGGTGCTTATGGCGTTGGAATTTTTCATCGGATTTTCCTCGGATTTTCCATTTTTTTACGCACTTTTTTTTACAAATTTTGGTAGTATTGCAATACTACTGCATAATGCAACATGAATTTAAAAGAAAAACACTCATTATAGTGTTTTTCACGAAAACTAGCAATGTATAATGAATGCGCTATCAGCTGTTCGACGTCCGGTCAATGACGCCGCGCAGCTGAGGCCGTGCGGCGGGCCGCCCCGCGCTCCGCCGCACCGACTTCCACCAATTTAGGAACCAAGTTTCCAAAAAACATTCAATACCTAATTCAAAAATTTTAACGCAAATAATAACTGAAAACATTATTCGGAAAAATACTAAATACCTATTCTTTTGTTTATTTTTGTGTACCTAATGATTGAAAACTTCTTCATTTATTTAGGGCAAATAAAAATAAATCACAAATAATGATTAACATTTTAACGTATTTGTTTCAGAAGCAAACATAAGGGAAACATCATTAAAGAAATGATGTAGGTACATAAGTATCATGCAAAATTCTATTCCACATACACAGTACACTCACACATACAGCGCGGTGCGGCTCTTCAGTCCTTTGCCGAAAGGCGGGATTAACGCCGCACACAGAATAAACAATAAAAAGATAACTCAATGTGGCTAATAAAGTACTTGTTCTCCGTAGGTCATGTACTCGAGATGATGAGTTAGTTTCTGTGATAAGAATATCAATAGTTATTGATTGATAATAAAATAGCTTTTTATACTTTCCTTTTTTTTATGTTGTATGTTGTTATTTTATGAAATTTTAATTTGCTTTTATGTATTTAAAGTATTTAGAATCTTGAAGTAAACCAGTCTAATTTGAACTAACATGAATAATGTTTATAATGATAATTTGGTATTTTATTAAAATTACAAAACAACGAGTGGACAAGTAAAAGTAATTGATTTGTCAGTTTTAAGTTAAAGGTTGTGTCATATCTGAATTTAATTGAATCTGTGTAATGCACTCGCTTAGTAGTAACTCGTCACGGAGCGGCGTATTGGCGGTTTTCTTTGATAGTTCGGATATTATTTAAAATTGGAAAACTGTCACAGTCCGTGATTTTCGCTTGCGGAAGACGGATGCTCTGCAAATTTCGGTTTCGTGTTAGTCGTGTCGTGTGTGAACTGTTATTTATTATTACTTGTTATTGCTTTAGTTTTGTGTTTTTAGTGTTTTTATTGTTATTTAGTTTTTGCAAAATGCAGTTCAGTGCTCGTGAATACGGGGAAATGCTAATGTGTTATGGTGAAGCACGTGGGAATGCACAGCAAGCTCTGCATCTGTACATCCAGAGGTACCCTTATGCTCGCCATCCAACGGACAGTCGTGTGATTACTCGGGCGTACCAACGAGTGTTGGATAATCAGCCGATTGTACCGCAGCAGGAAGGTGCCGGAAGAATGTTGAGAGCACGTGTGGTGGGTAATGTTTTGGAAGCCGTGCGTCTAAATCCGCGCTTAGGTACACGCACCGCAGCTCGAGTATTGCGCAATCGGCACGGGTCTTAGTCTAGGTAGGTACTAAGTTAATAAAATAGAATAAGCGATTTGTTGTTAGATGCGTGCGGGGAATAACTACTTATAATACAATAAGCGATCGGCGATCGGTACGCGGGTTGTTCGATGTACATTGCGCGCTCAAAAATGACCAACTCGGGAACCAATAATTTCCGAGGAAAATTGATGAGTTATTTTTAGTTCATTTAGTGTCACAAATCTACCATTTAAGTTTTCGGTACGCTGTCATTTACACCCTGTATAAGGATAGAAAGAGGCGATCCTAAAAAATCATGGCAAAATAAACTAAAAATAAACTACATAAACCCAATACTCTTCACATTTGCGAGCAAAAAACTGTTATAAAAACGAATTTAATGAATACTTAATTAATTATCTCCTAATTTATATAAAATCTCTATCAAATTTATTCAGACCTGTTTAATATTCTTTGCCACCTAATTCTAATAATATGTTGAAATTATAAAATATATTCATACTGAAACGGACAATAAAAATCCCTTGAAAATCGTAAAAAAACATCCAAAAAAAACATATACTCACGATTCAACATCGTTCTTAAGCTTGTCGCACACTTGGAACGAGTTGCATTTGACCAGCGCGCGGCCCTCGCGGTCGATGAGAGTCACCAGCTCCACCGAGTCGCGGTGGTTGCACTTCATCACGCGGATCAGCGTGGTTATCACCTGCAGGTGGGGGGTAGATTGTAATTTTGAAGTCGCAAACGAGCACGCATTTGATGGTAAGTGACCACTCGCCACCATGGATATGCTTGATCAACCCCAGATATTTCTTAAGGTGGTAAAACAGCGGACCGTCTGATGGTAAGTGAGCCCTGCTCTTCATGGACACCCGTAATCAACCACAGATTCTTGTTAAGGTTGTTAAACGACCGGGAAGGTAGCACCGCCACCCCTTTTTTTAACGTGAAGCATTTCTTAAATTTCACTTTTATGAGGCGACCATCGTGATACTTAGGAGTAGCAACGCAGCTGTGTTCGACTTCCATGAGCAGCAATTATTACTTACCATCAGATGGACTGTACACCCGCTTGTTACTTCTGTTGGATAAAATGCAGTCCATCGGATGATAAACGACAGTCTCGCATTTGTGATCAACCCCAGACATGAGGTCTAGATGAGTTCAGCGGATGCGTTGCTACCCCGAGGACTAAGATGAAATGCCTCCGATAAATACGTGTCTCTCTAACCAAACCCTTCAGGTTAGATCAGGGCAAATAAAAATGGCTGATATGTGGCAGGTAAATAGGTGAGGCAATAGTGCCACGGGAGTCGAACCAAAAGGTCTACAACCTTAACTTACGTTATACACTTCTATACCTTAATAAATTGTTTTGAAATGACAGCTTTTGTATATAACTTTTGTATATAGAGTGCAAGGTGAGGTTAGGTGAGGGTTGATTTGTATAACTTGTTTTTGTTATGAATTTATTTCAAAGTACCGTTACTTTCGTACGTACAAACTGGGGCTCATATGTATAAACATTATGAAAGTTCTACCCTAGTAAACCCATCTACATAAATGCAAGGAGCATTTTCGTGAATGTTAGTTCTACATGTGTATATTGTATACGATGATTTTATGCAAACTTTTTTAGCTAATAGAAAGCAATATCTTATTGCGTAACTGAACAAGATTATGAAAAGGCCTCATAGGTTTTAAACTAATTATGACTATACAGGGTGAAAAAATACCGCTTCCAGGGCCTTACCAATATTGCTATATGTGTGGAGGACAATTTACTATCACAATATTATTATGATTTCATTGCATTTGACAAGCAAAGGATCAGTGGTGTAAAATACATTAAATATTAAATTATTTATTCCATATTCATATTTTTTTCATACCAGATATAGTTTTTAAATTTATTTGAAGTGATTTTTTTACACCCTGTGTTTATTTTGAAACGCATCTTTACCTGTTTCAGCCTCTCTCGAGAGGAGCTCCCGCTCCCTTGCTTGTTTCAAATAAATGCAATTTGAATTAATTACTTTATCACTATTAAACTATTTTTAGAATAAATACACCTTAAAGGTATCACTTATTAATAAAATATTAGAAAAATGTCTTTAGTACACCCTGTATAGTCGTATGACCCACTTTTGGGATACCTATATTTATATAGATCTTAAATTTTCTAAGGAATAATTATTAAAGATGTTTGATTTGTTGCTAATAAAGCGTGCTACTAGGATTGCAATCGTTCGTTCATCTGGTAGGTATAATGTGAGCTCTTAAAATCAACTGAAAGACATCCATGGCCACATACAATGGATCCAATGTCATAGGCCTTAAGCTGCGGAAATCTAACTACTAGGAAATCCTCGTGTGGGTGGTATGGGGGCGATATTCACTATGACGTAATAATGGGCATAGCTATTGCCTTATTAAGGGGAGAGTACATGATAATCGGTCGCCGTAAAAGATGAGTAGACAAGTAAAAGAAAAAAAGAGTATTTAATCGTTTCATATAGTTTTAGTATTCAGCAAGTCTTTAATTATTTATTTATTTATTTATTTATTTATAATTAGTCATGTAATGAATAAAGCCCCAGGTATCATACATGCCTTGGAAACTATAACGACCTAAAAATACCTGTTTGCTTATCCAAATTCATAACAATAAATAGATGAAAACATTAACTTTAAACTGAATATTCGATATAAAGAAATTACCTGCTCGAAGGTATGAGTTTCGTCGTTGTAGAGAACTGTGCAATAACAGTCCGGTTGGTCCAGTATCTGGAGGAGATCGCGTTCCGCGTCTTTCAACCTGAAACAGATTTTTAATATGGTGAAATGACTATTAAATATTGTTTATATTTCTACTAGTCGACCCGGCGAATTATATTCCGCCTAAAAGTTAAAAATCTATAATTATCAGTGTTCCTCCACTATATTATGCATTTATTATAAAAAAAAAACTTAAACTTAAATCACTCTATCTATTAAGAAAACTGCATTAAAATCCGTAGCTAACTTTTAAAGATTTAATCACACTTATGGCAGCGGGAAGCAACCTCGTTTTACACTATGTAGGTACAGTGATTGCCCAGGTATGACTATTATACATAGATATTTATACCGGCACAATTTCATGAGGCGACCATCATAGTCCTCGGGTGCCACTCACGCATCTGTGATTGACTTTAGAAAGAACCCATGGTCTATTTGAAGTTGCTTACAGATGTCATAGGGCGGCAGTGACCACTTACCATCAGGTGTACTGCATGCTCATTTGCCACTTCAATCAGAAAAAAAAAAATAGAAAATAAACTAAATTGCTCAACGATAAAATCAAGTAGGGCCAGACTAAATTGAAATTCTGCATTATTCTTACCTCAAATCATTGGGCAGACCCGGCGCATGGTCCAGCGTCAACAGCCTGAAGCAGTAGGACATACAGACGGCGGTTACGATCTTCATACGCTCCAGCACCTCTTGGCTGATGCTCGGCTGCGCTTGGTCGTCGTTGGTGGGGGCCTGGGATTTTATTATAATATAGATATGGGTACAACCTATTATTGGCCCAGAGCTGGGCACGGGTCTTCTCTCAGAATGATAGAGTTTTAGGCCATAGTCCACCGCGCTGGCCAAGTGCGAATTGGTGGACTTCACACATCTCCGAGAACTTTTTTTTTTAAAGAACTCTCGGGTGTGTAGGTTTCCTCACTATGTTTTCCTTCACCGAAAAGCAGTGACAATTAATTTCTAATACGCACATAAATCAGTGGTGCCAGGGTTTGAACCTCGGACCTCCCGATTGAACGGGCAAATTTCAACCATTAGGCTATCACTGTTCTATACTCCAATATAGATATGATTTATGTTATTTAGTTCGGTTAAGTTAACCGAAAAATAAAGTAAGGTTACAAAAGTTAGGGTAAAGCTGAATATTTGCACAGGCGTTCGGAACACCATTGCATATTAACTGTCAAAAGTCCCCAACGACCCCATGGCGGTAAAAATTCAAAATATTAAATTTATTCAAGGTCAAAGTTTGTAAAAATGAGCTTTTTTCAGTTTTCAGTCTTTTTTATTTTTTCAGTGAGCGACAATATGTACATTTATTTTCATTGACTTTCAATTTATTTCAGAGACTCCATACTTATATCTATCCTTTTATATGGAGGTATAGCTTTTCATTCATATTCCCTGTACTATTCCTAGGAGTGAAACAGATTTCATAAAATTTCCCTTCAGCTCAGTCTAACCCCTCCAAGTCTTAAACTAGCACCTGGAAACCACGACTTCCCGTGATACAGAATGCTTTAATGTCAGCATCAAACCATTATTATCCCACCGCTGGGCACGAGTCTTCGCTCAGTATGAGAGTACATAAGCCGTAGTACACCGCGACGGCCAAGATCGAATTGGTAGAAAATTGTTGTCGGTACGAGTATAAAAATTGTCATTTAGCTCTCACCGTCCTATCGTAGTATCCGACATACGGTTGGGGATCATACATCACTTTTAGATATTAGGTCAACACAATATTGACTCACTTGGGCACGGGTCTTCACTCGGGTTTTAGATATCGTGGTCAACGCATTACTGGCCACTGCTGGGCACGGGTCTTCTCTCGGATCTTCTCAGAATTTTAAGCTATAGTCCACCGCGCTGGCCAAGCGCGAATTGGTAGACTTCACACATTTTTTATGAAAAGCTCTCAATGTGTGTAAGTTTGTTTTTTTTGTTCTGGACACACTTTACATATATACACTATTAAATAGTAGGACTCACAGCGTGCAAATCGCAGAAGGGATCCCGCTTCCAGGCCTCCGTGTCCCCGCAGTCGCAGCACCCGCCACCCCCCGACTGCCCCATCTTGTACTTGTGGTGTCTGTGAGCTGACACCTTGAAGCACTCCACGCACAGCACGCACGTGTTGTCCATGCCTGAGGACATTTTTTTATAGTTAAAACTAACGATTAGGCAGTAAGACTCCCTGCTGGAAAGTAGTCACCGTAGCCTATGTTTTTTTTTAAATTTAATGAATTGTAAATAATGATAATAATACTCTTCTAATATTTTCCAATATGACTTGTTATTTATGCTACTTGTATAGCCAAAAGGGTCGAATACAGCGCACCTTATGTGACCATTTTAATATCTGTAAGACCCATATTTACAAATAAACAGATTTTATTGATTGATTGATTAATGAAGATTTGAACACCAGAGGAGTCGTCAATGCATCGCCGGCCCAGAAGGAGACAAGGAGACTAGAAGGTGAAAAGTGTATGAAGTTTTTTTATATGAGACTGAAGTAGCAAGCTAGTATGTAGTCCTCTGATGGTAAGTGGCAACTGCTGCCCATGGATGTATGTAGGCAACGTCATACAGAACATAGGTTCTATCTGAAATCAATCACAGATGTGTTGCAACTCCCAAGGACTAACAAGTCCACTTTATATAAAAGTGTACCGGCAACCACACCCGGCAGGGTATTTAGACGGCATCTAAACGCAAGAAATGCTTCACGCTACAAATAGTTATGCCGATGGTACCTCCCCGGTCGAACTACACTGGTTGTAACACCTTGGTTTCTCTCCAGTCCAAGCATATTCGTTCCTACATTGCAAAATTTTCGAATGATCTATGTAAGCATGCGACTTTAGATAGAACATAAGACTTTAGATAGAACCTGTCTTTGAATGAAGTTACTTAAAGATACTAATTAAGCCGTACAACACGATTTTGCCTACTTTTAAAGTAATGCTTGACACACAACACCTCAACTTTTGATAGAGATTTATATATTAACAGATAAGATTAATTTTACTGAAACAAGATCAAATATTTAATCAAGATATAAGACTAAGAATATAACTGGATGTGGATTTAGATATAGACTATCTGATTATATCTAAATCCATATCAACATATATTTATAGGCACATATTTTTTTACGTAGGCGGGGTTAATTGTACTCAAATAGATATTGTTGCGCTTCCTTTAAGAGAACCCATAGGTTTCTTATTACTCTCTTTATATATAACACTATCTACTACACTCACAGCCCCACATTAGATTTCTTTTTTTGTCGTGGGTGCCATGGACATACGAAGATGGATACACAAACACCCAGACCCAGAATAAATCTCCCAATGTATCATTCAGATACCTGTCTGGCCGGGAATCGAACTCAGAACCCACTGCGTGTCAGACCGGTATGGTGAGCGTGGGTCGTAAATTATTCCAGGGTGCTCGCACAACGTGGCTGAGTCGACTTCATGGAACCGCTAGCTAAGAAATCCCATATACTCCTCATTCTCTTTAGAGCACCCATAGGTCTCTCTTTCTCCTTTTCACATATTATTTTAGTGTGGTATCCTTTTTTTTTTTGTTTTCGAGGGGGAAACCTTCCAAAGGTACCCGACGCCGTGGGAGCGACGAAGGGTTATGTGGGATTTTTACCGCACTAAAACCCCCCCGGTACGGCCACCTCGGCGCTGAAAAGGAGGACTCCGGGATCTCGAAACGACTTCAACCGAAATCCTCCGAGCGCGCTGCCCCATCCGGCTTCTCCCAGATGGGCGGCTGGGCCCACCGCTCCGTCTAGTCTTTACGACGGTATGCGACCACACATACCGCCGTCCTTCCCGGGATTGCCAGACCGAACGGTTCGAGCTCCCACTCTAGCCGTCTGCAACCCCGGAAGCCCCCATTTTAGTCGCCTCTTACGACAGGCAGGGGATACCGTAGCCCTATTCTGACCCCGAGGCTACAGGGACGTTAGTGTGGTATCCTATTAAGATCTTACCGCATTCCCGGCAGCTGTACGCCGGTTCCCCCTGCTTGAACACCCGGCCGCAGAGGGTGGAGCGCCGCGGCGGCGCCGGCTGCGTCGACTCCGTGGAGCCCCATATGAACTGCTCCAACGGCTGGATCAGCAACTTCGCCGCTAGCTCCTCGTCGAAAGCCCAGTCTGTAATATTTGACATACATATTGCACGATGAGGATAAGAAAAGGAGAGAGATATAATGTAAAATTTTGCATTCTGATGCAAATTGTGTTTGGATTTGGGGTCTTGACGCTTGCAGTTATTAAAGGAAAGTAACATTTATCGTCGCTTATCGAATTATTTACAACGTGGTAGAACATCTGCGTCATTTTTTTTCGTTACAAGATGAACTATGATATCTCTCCCGATATGATATCTATCTCTATGATACATATTCTATGTAAGAAACCTATTAGTTGAATTTAAATTAAAGTATCTACAAAAATAATAAACTATACACGTAATAAAATAGTGCCAAAAATTTAAAATAATTAACATTTTTATTCTGTCTTTAGTTATTTGCTTTTTTATAGCGGCAACAAAAATTTTACCTGTTTACCTATTTCGGTTCATTAAATACAGCCTGATGACAGACAGACGGAAAACGACGTCTTAGGGGCCGTTCAAATATTACGTAAACAGATTTATTACATTTACCCCCCCCCCCCCCCAACCCCCCTGTCAGCAAAAGCTAAGCAAAGCTCTAAACCCCCTCTTCCCATGCTTACATGGGATTTACATATTTTTTGTACAGTATTGTAAAAAAAGTAAATAACTAGCGATGACGTAATCATCATCTAGACCCCCCATGTCATAGAATCGAAAGATGAAGTTCCATCCACACCAACTGGACTCGTGGCGGTCCTCCACGGTTCGGTTTGCACGCTCGTTTTTGCCACGGACGTGCAAGTTGTGGAATGAGCTTCCTCCTGAGGTATTCCCGGAGCGCTATGACATGGGGTTCTTCAAGAAAGGTGCGAAAAGAGCTCTCCTTCAAAGCCGGCGATGCATTGGCGACTACTCTGGTGTTGCGAATGTCCATAGGCGACGGTGACTACTTTCCATCTGGTAGCCCGTCTGCCTTATCGTTAGGTTAAAGTATATAAAAAAAAAACCAAAATAAGCAAAACAAAGAGCACTATCGGTGGGGGGAGGGCACCCACCAATAGTGCTTACGTAATACTTGAACGGACCCTTACTACTAGGGTCCCGCTATTAATACCCTTACCCTGGGTACGGAACCCTGCAAACGACAGCAGATCATAACTATATTCTATAGCAACAGATGAGTAAATTAATTTAAAACGTACAAGATGAAATATAGTTCCACTTGACATACTCATAAACGTCATCAAAACGAAAGTCTTAAAAATGTTAATATTGCATCCTTTTAATTCTGCCATATAATTTAATGTTGTTAGACCATTTATCATCGCATACATAAAACCAAAATACAGTCTAACCTATATAAAATTTCCCGCTCAATGTTACCGAATGTAGGTCAAATTCAAAAAGAGTTTGCAAATATTCAGAAAGATTTTTTAAGAGTAATTTCCACAGATTAGAGCAGAAACAAAAATGTGTTTGCGGTTCGATTTGATATTAATAGTAATAGTTTATTTGCACACAACAAGTACATAATATCAGAGGTTACTAATAAAATTTGTTCGCTTTTCTTGTGACTGAAGTAGCAAACGAACATGCAGTCCACCCGATGGTAAGTGGCCACTGTCGCCCATGGACATCTGTAATCAACTTCATACAGAACATGGGTTCCATCTAAAGTCAATCACAGCTACGTTGCTACTCCCGAGGACTAAGATGGTCGCCTCGTATAAGTGTGCCGGCAACCACACCCTTCCATCGAAACGCAATGAATGCTTCACGTTAGAAATACGTGTGGCGGTGGTACCTCCCCGGTCGAACTACACTGGTTCTACCACCTTGAAACTGCTTAGTGCTCGCTTGCCTGCTAACAATGCGATAGCATGCAAATATAAATTATTCGTTATATAAATATGTATGAATTAGTCATTAAAATTATTATTATTTCAAAGAAAATTAATATTACCTATAATTTAAAGAAGTTATTTGTAAAATAATTATTCATCAAGAAGATAATATTACCCTTGAACTTCAAACGTCTTTTTGTATTCGTGGTTCCTTAATTAAGTATTATCGTCAAATTCCAATCAATTGATTTAAAATTCTAATCATTTAATAAAATTTTGTCAATTAATTGAATTGGTTATAAATTATTTATTTAGTATTAACAACCTCTACGGTCACTATATAAGTAGGTCACTTTTGGCCTACCGCTACGTTCAACTATATTTACAACAAGAGCTACTGTATATTAGTTATTTATTTCAAAGAGCGCGTTTTTTTGCTTTTTATCAGGTGTTTTTACAGATAATTAAGTACAAAAGTATCTTTTTTCTTAAATAATTGACTGTAAAAATGTCGATAGCATAATACAATAAATAATAAAACCATCATTTCACTACATTACTACGTACGTAATCAAAATCTACAAATTGTGTGTTTATGTACATGTAAATGCGTCCATTCTTATGTGAATTCACAATATATTATCTAAAAAGTAACTTGAAAACTCACCCAAACAAGTCCTGTTCGGCTGCGGCGAGTATATCCTGGGCACGGTGACGCGCCAGTGGTCCTGGAAGTGGGTCGGAGACAGAAGACCCTCGGCGAGCTTCGTCCTCCACAGCTCGACCACGGCGTCAGCGCGCGCCGGTAGCGTGAACCTGTCGGATGCATCACTGTGACATGAGTCTGAGCCCTCGTCGCTAGACGAAGACGTACATATAAGCTTCCCGCGTGGCGATATCGAGAAGACTTGATCTGATGTTTCCTTACGATCAGTCTCGTTCGACTCTGATTTTCTCGACATTTTCGTAAACAAATACTGTTAGTTATGCTTCAATACTTTTAGAACTTGCGTCGTAAGTATCGTTGCACGTTCCGGTTAAAACGTCACAAATCAGCTGTCGTCATGAGTCCACGTCTTTCCTCATAATTGGCAGCATCGCTTTATTTCTCTTGCCATCAATATTGAACATTGGACATTTTGAGACAATTTCAATTGCAGTTATCATTTCTTTATTTATGTTAACGATTTTTAGTTATATTTTATTTCTATTCCCTATTTATTGATATTTATCGATTGTTTGTCTTTACACACACAGTCAGCTACACTAATTCATAAGTTACACTTATATTATCAACGGCACAACGAAAAAACTGTATGCAAATGTCAAAAATGTTTTTTTTTTTAATTTTTTTTTATATATTTTCATGCACTTATTTTTTTACACGTTCGCAATCACCCAAAAAGCCTGGATATCGCAATGGTAAACAATATACTGATCGTGTAGTTGGCATACCGCCACTACTCTAGACCTATTCTATTAATAAAAAAAATATTCCCATCTGTCAGCGTCTGTATAGATTCAATATTGATTAGAAATTAACATCAGCTACACTGAACACGCGACTTTGTCTGTATGTACTGAAAAAATATATGCATATGCCTCATTCTAGATTTTTTTTTTTAAATAAGAATATGTGGAGCAAAAAGCGCTAATGATGTAGGCCATATAACCATCGTCCCTGTAGCCTCGGGGTCAGAATAGGGCTACGGTATCCCCTGCCTGTCGTAAGAGGCGACTAAAAGGGGCTTCCGGGGTTGCAGACGGCTAGAGTGGGAGCTCGAACCGTTCGGTCAGGCAATCCCGGGAAGGACGGCGGTATGTGTGGTCGCATACCGTCGTAAAGACTAGACGGAGCGGTGGACCCAGCCGCTTATCTGGGAGGAGCCCGATGGGGCAACGCGCTCGGAGGATTCCGGTTGAAGTCGTTTCGAGATCCCGGAGTCCTCCCTTTTCAGCGCCGAGGACGGCCACCGGGGGGGTTTTAGTGCGGTAAAAATCCCACATAACCCTGCGTCGCCCCCACGGCGTCGGGTACCTCTCGAAGGGTTCCCCCTCGACAAGAAAAAAAAAGGCCATATAAGCATAAATGCCCAATAGCGATGAAAAAAATGCGACAATTAAGAGCCAATTTCAATGTTGTACAAAATTTTATACTGATCATAGTAATTCTACTGCTACCAGGCTAATACGGAACCTATATTTTTTTCTTTTTTATTAACACAGTGTTTTTCTTCAGATTTCTAATCTGAAAAAAATGCATAGGTATGGGTTACTCCGCTTCCACATTCTTACGTCAATATAAACAAACGAGCTTCACTACATAGTATAAAACAAAGTAGCTTCTCGTTGTCTGTCCCTATGTATGCTTAGATCTTTAAAACTACGCTACGGATTTTAATGCAGTTTTTTTAATAAATAGAGTGTTTTACGAGGAAGGTTTTATGTATAATACTTTTAGGTGGAACGAAGTTAGCCGGGTCAACTAGTATATCATAAAATTAAGAAAATTAATTGAAATGTACTTGTACGTTCTTACTATGCCGTTATCATATCATTTGCCACAGTTGGAATTGGACAGGAATTATTTAGGTTTAAAGTTTCCCGCTTTAATGTGGAAAATTCACGAGGAGGTTTTTTTTTTATCTGACTGAAGTAGCTAACGAGCATGTAGTCCACCTGGTAATAAGTGGTCACTGCCGCCCATGGACATCTGGAATCAACTTCATACAGAACATGGGTTCCATCTGAAGTCAATCACAGATGCGTTGCTACTCCCGAGGACTATGATGGTCGCATCATGTGAAAGTGTGCCGGCAACCACACCCTTCTATCGAAACGCAAGAACTGCTTCACGCTAGAAATAGGTGTGGCGGTGGTACTACCCCGGTCGAATTACACTGGTTCTACCACCTACCACCAACAAGGTAAATAAGTAATAGAATCAATTGATAAAACTGTAAAATTAATAGAATATTTTCATATGTACATTAATGCCACAACATTAACAATATGGGTCACCCTACTTATTAGGGAGACCTTGAATACTGTCGCATGTGTTACGCCTACTAAGACGAAGGGCAAAAATCAATTTTTATTAATATTTCATTGCAATGAACCGTGACTGCCTTCAAAATATTCGACGTTGTTAAAGTTCACTTCCAATAGATTTCGTCATTTTCAATATTAACCCTTAGGTCATTTTTAATGTCCCTGTAGTTCCGGGATAGGGATAGGGCTACGACATCCCCTGCATGTCATACGAGGCGACTAAAAGGGGCTTTCGGGATTAAAAAAAAAATGGGCGACAACGTAAACAATGATTGTATTTTAAGACGTATTATACTCGTACTAAGGGCATGCCAGGTTAAAGTTTGAACGTACGTTATACACGTGTCGGAGCAACAAACGTGCGTGAAAGCCAATCTAAAAAAAAGCTACCCAAAATCACACCGTGTATCACTCTTTAAACATATTACCCTCGATTTTTTTATAGCCGGTAAGAATCTAATTTGGTTTGTGGATGGCCTAAATATTAGGGTGTACACACGTTGAGAGCAGAGAATACAAACGAATTGGACATGATTCTCTATGACACACGAGATTAGGCCATAGAGAATACAATACATATTATGCATAGAGTAGGAGAGACTTATGGCTGCCTGTAAGCGAAAACGTCCGATTGTTATAAGGAGAAATAAGAATTGCGACAACCTGTCTTGATAGGACGCTGTATAGAAGAGAGAGATAGAGATAGAAGGCTCCCGCAGTCTTCTCCCTCTTTTTAGGCGAAGGACAGTCGGACGTCTGGACACCCTGGTCTATCTACAATACCTGAATAACTAAGCGCTGAAAATGCTTTACGTCAGAACTTGCGTACAATTAAAAGTGAAAAGTAAACGCCGCCGACATAAGCCCTATCGAAAACAAATAGAAGACGTTTGTCTAACTAATATTATAAATGCGAGTTTGTGAGAAGACACGTATGAAATTTGCACCTAGATAGTTCATGACCTAGATGTTAATCTAAAATAAGATACTTACTACCTCAATAAAAGCGTACGGAGCCGCGAGAAAAAGCTAGGATTTTTTATCTGATTGTAGCAGCAAACGAGCATGCAGTCCACCTGATGGTAAGTGGTCACTGCCGTCCATGGATATCTGTCAGCAACTTCATATAGAACACGGGTTCTATCTGAAGTCAATCATAGATGCGTCGCTAGTCCCGAGGACTAAGATGGTCGCCACATACAAAAGTGTGCCAGCAACCACACCCTTCCATCGAAACGCAAGAAATGCTTCACGCTAGAAATAGGTGTGATGGTGGTATTTTCCCGGTCGAACTACACTGGTTCTGCCACCTGGAGAAGGCTATCATAAAGCTTTAGTTTCATTCACCGACTGTACCAATGAGTATAATTAATCACGGTATTCATTGCATTGCATGGCATTTAATTCAGTATATTGTAAATTGTAAAAATCCATTTAATTTCTTTTAAATACCTAGAACATTGCGTTATTTAGTGTCAAAATAAAGTTGTTAGTCTTTAAAACCTTATTTTAAGACAACTTTTATTTTTGTATAGAATGATGTACCTACCTATTTCAAATGCTGAATGTGTCATTGTAAAGATAGATTGTTATAGTAAATAAATTATTATTATTATTTAAAAAAATTAGAGTCAAATACTTGAAAACGCTCCTAACAACGTAGTCATTGTCCTTAGTATTAGGGTCCCGTCATTACCCTACGGAATCCTAGTCATTTGGCAGTGACCATCCGATAGTCTGTATGCTCGTCTTTTAATTCAATCTTATAAAAGATTCTTTTTTGGAGTCTCGCAAAAAGACCGACCGGCAACGAGCCACTTGGGCACGTAGATGTCATGTTTTTTTCTTTTTCTATTCGATAAAATGACGTATACAGCACTTGGGCCTATCATAGATCTTTTTGTATTTTTCAAATGAGGCTTTGTAAGGAACTAACATCTAACTTGTGATTTACCATTCAAGTATTGCTACACTTAGGGCCGTTTTAGAGAATGCCGAAGCTCTGGGACACACTAGAATTTGGTATTCGTTGAATAGTGATTATAGTGAATTAATTAGTTATTCTAATTAATTTAATATTGATGTAAAAATGCTGCTATTAACAGACTTTAAAAATTAGGTAGATTTATGTTTAACTGTATATTTAATTTTTTATATTCTTAGTGAAAGCATGTATGTCCAGGTACAATGCGATTAGGATTGCCCGTTAGGCCAGGGTTCCTGTGTAAGAACCCATCACCCAAGTGCTATTATGACAATAATGAAACTAAATATTTAATAAAAACAAATAGCGCTAGCCAAGTAGAGTAATTTTTGGCCTCCGACACCGAGGGTACAAGGTTCTTAACCCAGGCAGATTTTTGAGAGAGAGATTGGCAGAGTTATGTGCGGATTAGAAACTAATTATGACGGTGTAATTAAGTATCAATTTTAGCACTCAAGAACACAAATAGTTCTAACTTCCTATGAAACATATCAAATAAACTGCACGGCCTATACAGTGTACAGCACCTAACTAAAAAAAGTAAAAAAAATAAACAAAAGTAAGAGCAACAACAACGATATAACGAAAACAAAAAAAAACGGTTACGGAAACAATAAATTTGGATCGACTATTTTGATTGTTCGGTCATTGACACGGCGATGCGCCTACAAGTTCACATTTACGTCTGAAAACAAGATTAGTAGAATAACATACAGATTATCCCTATAACAAAGACGCATTTTCCAATGACAAAGTACCTAATTACTTAAGCCAGGTTAAAATCGCAGAACAATTTTCGCATTTCCGCCTAGTACGATAGCTTTGAAATTTGGACATTGAGATGCAATGTAAGCGCTTTGGAATCTCATAAAGTATTCTATTTGTAAGTCAGATCAAAATCGAATCAATGTTGACTTGCTAGTGCTTAATAAGATAGCTTGAAAATTAGCATTGAGATCCCGTGATAGGATTTGGAAGAAACCACTGCTACATATAATTCCACCTAATGTGTTAGAAGAACGTGCTGGTTACACACTTTCACTAGGCATTAAGGCACTACGTTAGCCTTTGAGGGCAATAACGCATATGTTATCGAGCTTAGATGACAACTCAGTCTAAATAATCTTAATCATAATTTTCTATAGAAAAGTAGAGCTGATTTACGACAGAGATAAGTTTTGCGATGGAACTGCCCCGGTCGAATTCTGCTGGTTCTACCCTTTCAATATAAACAAACAGGTATATCACATAAGAAATTATATAAGTAATATATTTCATCTACCTGTACGCGACATATCAGCTTGAGTTGCAATCCTACAGGTTATTTAATATGAAACCTTATCACCATCACCAGAGGAGCAGACTTTCGTTATCACGGCAAATTCCCCATCAGTCTACATGAGCCGATCACTTTGTGCACACAATAAGGTGCAATACCGTTTGTCATGGCACTCGGAAGCTGGCACTCGACCAAGGAACGTTGGAGGCGTCTCGTACCTACTCCCTAAAGACCTTGGACGACATTGAACTCTTCGGCGAGGTCGCAATGCCGTAATAAGTTTGGTTTATCGTTACTTCTAAATTGACATGCAAAGTCAAAGTGCGATTTTACTTTGTACATTCATTCTTCATAGGAAAAGTTACTGAATTTTTTCGAGATTGAAGTAGCAAACGATTTTGTACGAGGCGACCTTTTATAAAACTTTTATATGAGGCGACCATCATAGTTCTCGGGAGTAGCAACGCATCTGTGATTGACTTCAGATAGAACCCATGTTCTGCATGAAGTTGATTTCAGATGTCTATGAACGGCAGTAACCACTTACCATCAGGTGGATAGCATGCTTGTTTGATACTTCAGTAACATAACAAAAACGAACATGCAGTCCACTTGATGGTAAATGGTCATTGCCACGAACGGCCATCTTTAAGCAACCTCACACAGAACCGGTGCTGTATCAGAAGTCAAAGATAGTTGTGTTGCTTCTCTCGAGGAATCAGATGCTAACGTATATGCTATAATTATAATAAGTATATGGATAAGTACCATGCTACTTCTAAAACCTTGTTTAAAGAATCTTTATTTACATCACTTACATGAGAAAAATATTTAATTAGGAATAACAAAAAATCATTCGCCGATTCATACAAAAAATAATAAATAAAAAAATAATACCTATCCAACGCATTAAGTCTTTTAATAGTGCGTGGTTTGATTTAATAAATTCAGCCAATTTGATCTTGAATGCGTTGAATGAGTGTACACCTTTTAATGTCGCTGGTAACTTATTATAAATTTGTGCTCCCTCAACAGTGACTGTTTTCTTCCCGTAATTAGTTCGAGATTTGAACACCACAAGCAGACTGGCGCGACGTCGTTGTCTATATGGTTTTGTTTTTATAAATTTTATGTCACTGTATATTTTCATCTAGGCAACGTCTAACAAAAATACATGTGTTATACAAATTCAAAATTCAAATTCAAATGCTTTATTGGTATAACAAGTTGTACACAAACATAAATTGTTATTGGGACATCCTTTTAAGTAAGAAAAATATATGTCGGAGGAAGCATAGTCTGGTTGATTGTTGCTTGCATGTATAACGTACAATTCTGTTTGTTTACATTTAAATTATTGTTAAAATTAATAATTTAATTTGTTATAGCCTACTTTTGATTTAAAACCTTGTTAATGGAATAAAAAGTAATAAGTTTGTTATTTACGTAGCGACCAATCAGAGCAGAGCGGATGTCTCGAGTGGGGTCGAGGCGCCATCTTTTCTTGTAGAGAGGTTTATAGTTTTTGCGACATTCTGTCGTTGACTCTGGTAAGCGAAGGATCGAGTTGGATCCTTGGAGAGAATATATCTGGTGACAAAAGTGAGATCGGTACCTCGAACCCGCTGCTCGGTCGTAATTGTTGTAACCTTTGCGAATTGTTATCGAATTTACATTAAGTTTAGCGAAGTATTGTTTAATCGGAATAAAACAGTGTAAAACCGTGATCCTCGTGTTTCGTGCCTGCATTTTACCCTGATGACGCCCACTAGACCAGTAACCACTAATGACGATGTCGATGAGAATGAGGTTCCTCTGACATCAGAAGTGGGATCGCTGCGGGCACAAGATGTGATCGAACGACCGGCGGCTGATGACGGATGGCGCGCTTTATTCGAAACACAAGAAACCAGCATGAGGCTACTCGTAGAGGCGCTAAGTAATCCACCGAGTAACGAGGATAAGAGCATCACGTTGCCAAAATTTCTACCGGAAGATGCAGACACTGACGCCCGGTCCTGGCTGGCTACGGCGGACATCTGTTTATCGGATCGCGGAGTACAGGGAAGTAAATTAGTTCTAATTCTTAGCAAGGCCATGAGAGGCATGGCTGCCACATAGTTTTCTCAAATAGCTTTTCTTAATATGAAGTGGGAATATTGCTTTGATACGCTAGAAACACGCGCAGCGACTGTATTAAAGATGCTTACTGGTAAGCCGCAAGAAGGTGAATGTTTGGCTACATATGCAAGCCGTTTATTCACTTTACTCATGTCACGATGGGGCGATTTAGGGAAGGGAGAATCTCCTTAATACTTGCACACATGGGGCAAATTGAGCCACGTGTACAACGCATTATTTTTTCTGAGGAAATAACTACCCGCTGTGAAATGCAACGCGAACTATGGCATTTTCTTATCGCTAAAGGAGTTATCAAGAGACAACAAAAACCGTGGCAAGCATAACGCCAGATAGTAAACGCCCTAGGTTAAGTTCTGTTTCAACAAAATGTTACGCTTGTGGAAAACTTGGTCATAAATCTTTTGAATGTTTCAGCCGATCGCATGACAAGCAGCGAACAATTCTGACTTCTGAGCACGACCTTTGCTACGCGGGCTCCTCTGACTTGCCACAAGTGAGGTGTTGAAGGCCATATCGCATCGCGATGCTCTGGAACATGGCCAATCGCGAGCAGCAGCGCACACCCCTCCGCCGCACCCAACGTTGTGAAGAGAGTGGACGTGTGCGGTATGAAACCCGTCACTGGGAAAATTACACAATTCGGTGAGCAGTTTTCATTTTGTTTTGATTCCGGTGCTGATTGCTCCTTGATTAAAGAGAGAGCCTTTTGTTCAAAACGATTATGTAGGCGATGTATGTGGCAAGTACTAGATTTTTATAAGATATCCTAGTAGTGTGGTGGGTTTTTTAAGGTTTGGTTAAGTTTTGTGACTGGCGAGATGGCTATTTAAGGGCGAGGTGATCGAAAGGCGAGGTGGCCATTGAAAGGCGAGGTGGCCATCGAAAGGCGAGGTGGCCATCGATAGGCGGGGTGGCCATCGATAGGCGGGGTGGCCATCGATAGGCGAGGTGGCCATCGATAGGCGAGGTGGCCATCGATAGGCGAGGTGGCCATCGATAGGCGAGGTGGCCATCGATAGGCGAGGTGGCCATCGATAGGCGAGGTGGCCATCGATAGGCGAGGTGGCCATCGATAGGCGAGGTGGCCATCGATAGGCGAGGTGGCCATCGATAGGCGAGGTGGCCATCGATAGGCGAGGTGGCCTTTGATAGGAGAGGTGACCACAGACAGGCGAGGCGGCCTCTTCGATATTGTCAATTATTTAAATTGTGTAACTTGATAAACGACGAGGTGGTTGTTTTGATACTATGAACTTATGCTGTAGCCGATTAGTTGTAGGCATGTGATATTCTTGGTCAGGAGTGGCCGAGCCATATCAAACACTTGTTTTATTCCAGGTAACGATGATGTGCGGCCTTGAACATCACACGAGGGCGTGTGATACGTCAGGACGGCCGTGTCGGAGGAAGCATAGTCTGGTTGATTGTTGCTTGCATGTATAACGTACAATTCTGTTTGTTTACATTTAAATTATTGTTAAAATTAATAATTTAATTTGTTATAGCCTACTTTTGATTTAAAACCTTGTTAATGGAATAAAAAGTAATAAGTTTGTTATTTACGTAGCGACCAATCAGAGCAGAGCGGATGTCTCGAGTGGGGTCGAGGCGCCATCTTTTCTTGTAGAGAGGTTTATAGTTTTTGCGACATTCTGTCGTTGACTCTGGTAAGCGAAGGATCGAGTTGGATCCTTGGAGAGAATATATCTGGTGACAAAAGTGAGATCGGTACCTCGAACCCGCTGCTCGGTCGTAATTGTTGTAACCTTTGCGAATTGTTATCGAATTTACATTAAGTTTAGCGAAGTATTGTTTAATCGGAATAAAACAGTGTAAAACCGTGATCCTCGTGTTTCGTGCCTGCATTTTACCCTGATGACGCCCACTAGACCAGTAACCACTAATGACGATGTCGATGAGAATGAGGTTCCTCCGACATATATATGTAATTGTCTGATATTCATTGATATACTGACTGAGATATTGAAAACAATAACCGTATAAAATTTAAACCACGAATTGAAGAAGACGGCTACCTGATGCAATGTCACCATCATAAATGGACAATTATAATACCAGAGCAAGGGGGGCAAGGGGGAGAACAGCAATATCACCTAGCTGGCCCCAACTGTCAACCTCACCTGCACGCGCTAGTGTTTCATATATACGAATCACTAGCGGCGATGTCGCAAGGTCATCGCGGTGCCCCCTGCTAGACAACGGACGAGGCTCTGACGACCGAACTGTGGCGGTATAACCACTAGCCTAGTTGGGTAGCTGACTAGAAGAGGCTTCAGCAGCCTGGGGATTCAAATAATCCTCAAAAAGTCTGGCGCAGAAGGCAAGGGGAAACCACTGCGACTATTTTCCCAAGAAAGTCATCATGGAAGTACAATTACATAGGTCACGATTGCCATGCGAACCGCTTAGCAACCGGCGCCGCTCTGCGTCCGGGGCAGACGGTGGGAAATGGGCTACCGGCCATGGGGTAGCAGGAGACCAGGCTCTTCATGGAAACTCTGCTACTGGAATATCTGTTAAGCTACGCCAAATCCAGAAGATAGGAACGTGGAACGTGCGTGGCCTACTCAGCCCTGGTAAGATTGACATCTTGGAGAAGGAGATTACCAGATGTGGTTTAAACATCTGCGGAATTTGCGAAACGCACTGGAGAAGCAGTGGATATTTACTTACTGATTCTTACGCGATATACTTCTCAGGCAATAACGAGACTAGCCGAAATGGAGTGGCTCTACTTATACCGGTGCACCAAAGAAATTGTGTGTTAGGCTATGAGCCTGTAAGTGATCGTATAATCAGCGTCAAATTAAGAGCATCACCAGTGAATTTGAACATCATCCAGATCTACGCTCCTACCAGCACTGCAAGCGACGAAGCCCTCGATAAATTCTATTCGGAACTGGAGAACACCATCGCAAAAATCCCTAATCGAGAATCCCTTATGATACTGGGTGACTTCAATGCCAAGATTGGAACAAACTCCCACCATTTTAGCAACTGTGTAGGTAAATTTGGACTTGGAACACGCAATGAAAGAGGAGAGCGTCTCATACAATTTGCAACCGAAAATGACCTGGTTATAGTAAATAGTCAGTTCCAGCATCACCCTCGTAGGCTATATACCTGGACATCCCCAGATGGCAAATATCGCAATCAAATCGATTATATTCTGATTAGATCGCGTTGGAAAACGTCTATCAGAAATGCCCATACACTACCCAGTGCTGACTGTGGATCAGATCACCAACTTCTTATATCTACATATAAATTAAAACTTAAAGCGGCTAGAAGTCTCGGAAAGCAAAAACGAATAGAAATAAAGGATGGTGCAAAGTTCTTTGCATCTGTAAAGGAGAATTGGGAAAAATGGGCTCACACAATCTATTCTGAGGAAACACCTGATGTGCTGTGGGAACGGACTAAAACTTTAATAAAGGAGTCAGCTTTGGCCTCTGAAACACCAACTACAACACGCAAACGACAACACTGGATGACGGACAGCACACTAGACCTAATAGAACAGAGACGCAGAATGAAGTCAGCGGGCGCTAAACACGTAGACTTAAACAGAATGTCAGCTCAAATTCAAACCAATTGCAGACGAGACTATAACACCTACCTACGCAACATATGTGAAGAGATTGATGCTCACGCTAATAGAAACGAGTCCAGAGATCTATATAACAAGATTCGCATGATCACAAAATGCCTTACTGCCAGTACTTGGGCTGTTGAAGACACCGATGGTATAGTCGTTAATGAGCTTGACCGTATATCGGAAGTCTGGAAGCGTTATTGCCAGTCCCTCTTCCAAGATAAACTATCCGAAAACTTCCCTAACATAAAACCCGAAACTGAAACTCTTGAGCCGGACATTCTAAAGTCTGAAGTTAGAGCTGCCATTATGCATCTAAAGAACAAGAAAGCCACAGGAATAGATGCAATCCCGATAGAGACCATAAGATCCTTAGGCGAAATAGGGATTAACATCTTTCATACCATCTGCAACAAGATATGGCTCACAGGGATATGGCCGACAGAGTGGACTCATACTATTTTCATTCCCCTACACAAAAAGGGTTCAACAAGGAAGTGTAACAACTACCGTCTTATTGCACTCATATCTCACGCTAGCAAAATACTGTTACACATCCTTAATGAACGGTTAAAAGCGTTCTTATCAAAGGAGATCGCACCAGAACAAGCGGGTTTTGTAAAGGGAAAGGGCACGCGTGAACAGATCCTTATAGTTCGCCAGATTATTGAGAAGGCACGAGAATTCAACAAACCTATTTATATTTGCTTTGTTGATTTTTCTAAGGCGTTTGACTCTGTAAAATGGCCAAAACTGTGGAACACTCTGCTGGACATGGGTACACCTAAGCACCTAGTATACTTATTGAGACAATTATACGAAAATGGGTCGGCCTCTGTACGGACAGATGAGATATTTTCTAGTAGCTTCCATCCTACTGCAGGAGTCCGTCAAGGATGCGTAATATCACCCCTGTTGTTCAATATTTACACAGAACTTATAATGCGAATTACCTTGGAAGGTTGGGCCGATGGTGTTAGTATTGGTGGCCGCAAAATTGCAAATTTGCGGTATGCAGACGATACCACCTTGTTTGCAACCAGCATTTGTCATATGGAAGAGCTGCTTCTCAAAATGGAGCGCGTGAGCCTCGAGTTTGGATTAAAGATCAACCGCAGTAAAACCAAGATGATGGTCGTAGATCGGGCTAATAATAACTCGCCAGAAATTACTGAAATTGCGAATTGTAATGTCACGCAATCATATATATACCTTGGTGCTTTAATCTCAAACAGTGGCGGTTGCGTAGATGAAGTAAAGCGACGTATGGCAATGACTAGATCAGCAATGGAGAAGCTAAGGAAAATATGGCGGAAAAGAAGTATTACCAAAGCCACTAAGACCCGGCTCGTTCGCACACTTGTATTTCCCATATTTTTATATGCTGCGGAGACATGGACCTTACGGCAAGTCGAACGTAAGAAAATAGATGCCCTAGAAATGTGGTGCTGGAGAAGAATGCTTGGAGTCTCGTGGACAGAGTTTCGCACAAACGGCTCTATACTCCAAGAGCTTGGCATTAAACAACGTCTGTCGAATCTAGTGCAAAGTCGAATCCTTAAGTTCTTCGGCCATGTCTCCCGGCGAAACGATGACGCCATCGAACGTTTGGTCGTGCAAGGAAGCATAGAGGGAACTAGAGCACGTGGCAGGTCACCCACGCGATGGACCGACCAAATCAAATCTGCTGTGGGCGGCCCATTGAATGAGTGTACCAGGTTGTCTGCTAACCGTGAAAAATGGCGAGACATCGTGAGGCATGCTACATCAGCCAACCAAAAAAAAAGGACTACTTGATGACCACGACCGCTCTGTCAAGAGCGTAACGACTAAGAAGAAGAAGAAGAATACCAGAGCAGTTGCCAATGCATCGCTTGTAAGAAATAGCTCTATTTGGCACCTTTTTTAATTGTTCCGTGGTATAGCGCTGCGGGAATAGCACGGTATTATGATCATTCCACGTTTTTCGCACTACCTATCAAAAAACACTGGCAAAAATAGCCCAACGATATGTTTAGTAGAAAACGATATAACTCAATAGTTGACCCGGTGAACTTCGTTCCGCCTAAAAGTCAAAAATATAAAATTATCAGTGTTTCTCCACTACATTATACATGTATTATACATAAAAACCTTCCTTCTGGATCACTCTATCTATTAAAAAAAACTGCATTAAAATCCGTAGCGTAGTTTGAAAGATCTAGGCATACATAGGGACAGCAAGAAGCGACTTTGTTTTATACTATGTAGTGATAAACACTATTTTTATAATACACTCATTTGTAGGTACAACTGACTGCAGGTTGACTGACATTAGCGATATAAGAATAACAACAATAAAAGTACCCCAGTGTGATCGACCATTCATCTCACTTACCAATATGTATGTGTGTGTTGAACAAAGGTGAATTTTTTGTTAAGATCGAAAAAATGTTAATGTTCCGTTTACTGCAACGCTAATTGCTTTAAGCGAAAGATTGGACAGAAAAATCTCGAAAACCTACTAGATGCATTGCATTAAAGGTAACTTGTCTACTGCGCCGTGTCATATTACTAGTGTTGCCCAAATTCAGTCTTGGTCTTGCAGTCTTGGTCTTGTTCTTGCGTTTTTGCAAGACCAAGACCAAGAACAAGACCGCGTATTTTTAGCAAGACCAAGACCAAGACTGACCGTGCAAGACTTGAGCAAGAACAAGACATAGCCTGCAAGACTCTTGCGTCTTGCAGCTAGGACTTAGCGCTATTTCACTGAGTAGTTAGGTGTAACAGTTCGGTGTATAGGTAGGTACGCTTAGGAATTCTATGAGACGCAAAAAACTGTATCAAAGAATATGAAAAACTGGACTTATACGCATTACGACTAATACCATAAACATAGCGAATAAAAAAATATCTATTAAAATCAAACTGAGTGCATGCATAGTTATGTTTTAACCATCGGCACTTTAATAATGCGGCATCAAAGGTTTTGTACTTACTTCTCAAAGAAATTTGCCGCTTTTCGGAAGTACATGGTTATGATACACGCGCCGGCGGCTTCTTTTGAAATCTAAAACAATCGTTGCCGCCACGCCGAAATCATAACATTTGACACTATTTGATTGCCGCCATAGGGCGTAGGTATACTCATGCAAAATAATTTCGAATTTTAAGAGTACCTACAGGTGTTCCAAAGAATAAATAAGTTTCAGAGTGCTTAGAATGAAAATGAATACATTATACTGATCACGCAAGTAGTATTATGATTGGGATAAAATGGTAAGGATAGGTAGTAGATGTCATATTAATTCATTCTAGTAAGTATATATTATAATATTGATTACTTATATGGTTTTAAACTAATTACTTAAGTTGATTGTTTTTTTACATGTTTTAGCAAATGTAAGCTTATAAATCATAAATGTTTATTAAGAAACAGTTACTTCCATGGAAAACGACATATAGGTCAGTTGATTTTTCGAATTTCTTATCAAATCTTCAGTTATTTATTAATCTGCTTGATCTTTACTATGGCTATGTTAATTCAAGCTCACAATGTTCCAATTCTAATACGTTTTTCTAAGATTTAAAGTAAACTTTAATAAATAGTAATAGACTAATAGGTAATTGCAAGACTTGCAAGACTCTTGCTGCAAGACCAAGACCAAGACCAAGACTGGGAGCGCAAGACCAAGACCAAGACCAAGATCAGGTGTATTGGCGCAAGACCAAGACCAAGACTGGCTAAGTCTCGTCTTGTTCTTGCATTTGGGCAACACTACATATTACTGAACGTGCTAGAAATGTGTATGGCAAAAAAAATGTATGACACTATGGGGGAGACACTGAGGGGGATTATAAATTAATTATCACTGCTTTTCGGTGAAGGAAAACATCGTGAGGAAACCTACACACCCGAGAGTTCTTTTAAAAAAAAAAGTTCTCGGAGGTGTGTGAAGTCCACCAATTCGCACTTGGCCAGCGCGGTGGACTATGGCCTAAACTCTCTCATACTGAGAGAAGACCCGTGCCCAGCAGTGGGACAAAAATAGGTTGACGACGACGACTATGGGGGAGGCCCCCCCAAACACCGCCGCCTGCCATACACTGCATGCTAACTGTTAAAATAAAGCTGGTGACCACGAAGAAGAGTGGACTCCCCCACTACAGGTTATTACTAAACTTACCAGGGGAGATTATATACATAAATAACCCATATTTGTTAATAAAGGATATAAATAAGAAAAAAGACAAACCCGCTGAGTTTCTTGCCGGATCTTCTCAATTGAGGTGGAAATCCGATCCGGTGGTAGTGTAAGAAAAAAAATGTAACTGACAATTTGTAAGTGCCCCCGTAGGCCTATACAAAATACAGACATTTCATTTCATTTCAAAGGATTTTTGATTTGATTTTGATTTTCGACACCGACCGGACCGTCAAAAATTGTCGGTGTAAATATTATATCGGTGATGGTAGACTCCGTGAAAGATATTGGACGTGTTTGAACTCACCAAAAAAAAAACTTACGTCTCATATTGGCGCATTAAATCTATGTCAATCGGCACAGCACACGGCACGTCTTTCCGTCTGTCGCACAACCATTTCAAGAAGAGTTTCCACATTGAACTTCAACGTAAAATTTTATCAGTCACAGTCTTTTATCACTGTTTTTAAACCATGAATATTCTATGGGAAAAACAATTTAAAACGTAGCAAAGTCGTAAATATGTCATTAATTCCTAATTACTACACCTAATTACTGTATTCTCATCAAATCTTAATAAACACATTCACTACATATTACAAAACACGGTATGCATACTAAAGTCTAATATAAATTAATAAATATCGTTCCATTATTCACAGTTCAACTTGTAATTAACGACTTATATTAAATGTATTATTAAATTAATTTAAACGCACGACTTTTCCCCATACAAACACGTGTTACCATGAACCGAGTTGACTAATGTTTGCAGAATGTTATTGTTTAGTACAATGATAAGCTATCAGCGAAAGACGAGGCGAATAAAATTTGCATCAGGAGTGCTATCTTATGAGATAATTATCTAATCTCGAAATCTGTGCGCTAAGAACGTAAGAAACGTTTCATCCTTCTTTTTTTTGTTCTCGAGGAGGAAACGTTCAAAAGGTACCCAACGCCGTGGGAGCGACGCAGGGTTATGTGGGATTTTTACCGCACTAAAACCCCCCCGGTGGCCGTCCTCGGCGCTATACATGGAGGACTCCGGGATCTCCTAAGTAACACAACCGGAATCCTCTAAGCGTGTTGCCCCATCGGGCTCCTCCCATGGCTGGACCCACCGCCCCGTCTAGTCTTTACGACGGTATGCGACCACACATACCGCCGTCCTTCCGGGGATCGCCTGACCGAACGGTTCGAGCTCCCACTCTAGCCGCCCGCAACGCCGGAAGCCCCTTTTAGTCGCCTCTTCCGACAGGCAGGGGATGCCTTAGCCCTATTCTGATCCCGGAACTACAGGGACGATTCATCCTAACTAACACTGGTTAGGTTTCAGCCCATCATTTAAAAAAAGGTAAATGGGACGGCTATAGAGTTTTCTACAGACTCAGACATCGAGAAAATCCATGTAGCCTTAGCATGAGTTTATCACGTGTAAAATTGGCTGTCTGATTGTAGTTTCAAAACGGAAACCAATTTCTAAGACTGTCTTATGCTGTGACGTAGATTGTATTAACATTTACCAAAATCCGCATACACTATGCAATAGAATTCTTTATATCTCGTATAAGTTGGTATACTTATTATATAAGGCAATATAAACATACCGGTTTTTGTAACTTCTTCAGAGTAATCATTTCCGCTCCAAAAAGCATTAATAATATCACTGTATTTTTAACTTCAGTTAATTAAATAACATATATGGTTACACCCTGGTATCGTGTATATTAGAAATTTATTCTCACTGCTTTTCGGTAAAGGAAAACGTAAGGAAAGGTACACACCCGAGAGTTCTTAACAAAAAAATCTTGGAGGTGTGTGAAGTCCACAGATTCGCACTTGGCCACCGCGGTGGACTATGGCTTAAAACTCTCTCATTCCGAGAGAAGACCCGTGCCCAGCAGTGGGACAATAATGGGTTGACAAGATCGTGTAGGTATACCTAAGTTAAATCTTTCGCTTGAAGAGAGAGCTATAAGCGAAGTTACCACCCACACCACCGATGTTAGGTCACGTATATGGCTCAGTAAGCTTAGTACGAATTTATTATGTTTCCTCAGAACAAGTATTGTTTTTGTTTTCGCTAATACCTTGGAATATACATTGCACCTTTATGTTTTGGATTTCGGCCACAACTTGAAATGTATTTTGCAATGAAACAAAGCAGTAAAGAATCACCATATTGATCAACTAAAATTCCTTCACGAGCGTAGACCTCGATAAATTGAATGATGATCTGTAGTTTTCAATGACTACAAAAAGAAAAATCTATAGCACCTCGAAAGCGAAATCAGGTATTCTCAAAATCAGTTATTCTCAATTAGTGTTAAATAATAATGTAACTGACAATTTGTAAGCGCCTCCATACAATTTCAACTATCGGTCAAAAGAGTACATTTCATCATTCGAAAAATCATCTCACGTAATATTGTCTATTCTACCGTCCCAATTAATAATCTTAATAATCTTACTACGTATTCTTGCTGTAAAAACAACTTAAAAAGACTAGTAATAAACACACGCTCTCTACACTCATAGCCCCACACTAGGATTTTCTCCTGTGGCTGGGTACTATAGACACACACAGGACGAATACACAAACACCCAGACTCAGAACTACTCAGAAACACCTAAACTCATTCAGACACCCGTCTAACCGGTAATCGAACCCGGGACCCACTGCGCGTCAGACCGGTATGGTAACCGCCATGCGGGTCGTCAGTAATGAGAGAGGATAGCTACATGTCCTCGAATGAAGATTAAATTAACGTCCTCGAATAAATATTAAATTAACTCACCTATCTGCCGGTATCATGACCGCTGCGTCCTCTTCCATGGATTCATCCCCCACCTCCACCTCCAGCTGCATGGGTGGTGGCGAACTCATGACCGCTCGGCAATCGGGTAACCCTGTGGAATATCATATATTCCTAAGTATATATAAGTGGAGTAGGATCTGCGTAAACTCCAGCCAGTCATACGGCTGGAGATGGCGCAGGACAGACCGAAATGGAGACTCTTACGAGACGTGTCGGAGGCCAAGACTCACTTTGTGTCCTAGCGTCATCCTACCACCACCAATGGAATAAAAAAACGTAGATAATACCAATAGAAACGATGGTTTTAAGTTAATTAAAGGCCAAGGCGTAGATTTTTATGCTGATATATGGTTCTATCGAAGAGCTATCACACACATGCCTATTTCTACCTCGAAGCTGTTCTTGCGCTTCAACGGAAGGTTGTGATCGTCGAGTCACTTTCATTAGAGGCGACTATCTTTTGGCAAGGTTTGGTATATAAAAATTATGGATTTTAATTGTATTTGACAAAGTCTGCCATTTAGATTTTTAACCGGCTACTGGCTCTAAGACGATTTGGTTATTTCCAAACAATGAAACCATTGTATTTATGGAACCTCCATATCTATATTATAAAAGCGAATGTTTGTGAGGACTTTTTTTATTTGATTGAAGTAGCAAACGAGCATGTAGTCCACCTGATGGTAAGTGGTCACTGCCGCCCGTGGACATCTGTAATCATCTTCATACAGAACATGGGTTCCATCTGAATGTGTATTTATCACTTTTTCACGCAAACTTGTTCGATTTGGCTGAACTTAGCACATATGGTTTATAACCATATCTGTCAAATTTCAGAGCAGTGATAGCCTAGTGGTTGAAACTTGCCCCCTCAATTGGGAGGTCCGAGGTTTAGACCCAGGCATGCACCACTGACTTTTCTAAAATTATGTGCATATTAGAAATTAATTATCACTGCTTTTCGATGAAGAAAACAGCGTGACGAAACCTACACACCTGAGAGTTCTTTATAAAAAATAGTTCTCGGAGGTGTGTGAAGCCCACCAATTCGCACTTGACGAGCGCGGTGGACTATGGCCTAAAAGTCTCTCATTCTAAGAGAAGACATGACCCCAGCAGTAAGTACAATAATGAGTTGACGAGAGATGTTTATAATCTGGATTAAGAGTACTGATCCAGGTTATAAATTAATAATTAATTTAACACATAGGGTTACTCTTTATCGTAGTATATGACTCAAACAGGCAGAGCCGCCGGTGAGTGCTACTGGTCAATGAAACAAATGCATAATTTCCATAGATTGATTCACAATTATGAGTGTTGAACCTAATTATGACAATCTTGACACACATTCTTATCATATCTCTTCAAGCACCTCATCAGCTCGCTTTCTATAGCGTCTCGCCGTCTACATTTAAGCATTACCATAAGTGTAAGTACGATTCCGTCAAATATAGAAATGTGAATACCAGCCAATTCCTTATTACTAAAATACTAGGTCATTTCCGCGGCTTCGTCCGCTTCGGTCACGTCTACCAGGTTAATAAGTATCTTATGTGTTATTATAGGTCATAGACTATCTAGTGAGGGTTTTTACCTCACTAAAACCCTCCTGGTGGCCGTTCTCAGCGCTACGTGGAGGACTCCGGGATCTCCAACGGAACACAACCGGAGTCCTCCGAGTGCAATGCCTCTTTCGGGCCCTACCCCTGTGATCAATTAACGCTCTCCGTGCATCTCGTGCGTGCCGTGGTATTTACGAAGGCATGCGGCCACACATGCCATCGTCCATCGGGGTCACTTGGCTGGACGGTTCGAGCTCCCACTCTTACCGCCCGCGACCCCGGAATACCGTAGCCCTATTCTGATCCCGGAACAAAATCATAGACTATTTGTCTGACAAATTTATTTTATTTCAAACAGTAACAAACAAAAATACATCCTCACAAACTTTCGCATTTATAATATTATCCTACCTACATAAATGTAAATATAGCGTAGTTCAACCGGCGAAGTACTGCGATCACACTTATTTCTAGCGTGAAGCAATACTTGCGTTCTGATGGAAGAGTGTGGAAAGTGAGCAACGCATGTGTGATTGTCTTCAGATAGAAACCATATTCTATGTAAAGTTGCTAACAGATGTCCGTGGTGGCAGTGACCACTTACCATCAGTTGGACCGGACGCTTGGTTGTTACTCCAGTCGGATAAAAAAATATAAAGATAGTGTCATATTAAATTGAGAGGGCAACGACACCCTTCCACCAGAACGCAAGAGCTGTTTCAAGGTGGAAATAGGTGCGACGGTGAACTCCAACGATCAAACCACACTAATTTCCCGCTTCTACAAACTATCATCCACTTTTCTCCAGCAAACCCAGTTCCATACAATGTCAGATTAAAATCTCTTTCGTAGACATGATGTAACACCGTAACGTATTCAAGACAAGCGCATGAGTGATTTAATAGTGCTCAGTATTACGTCAATCCGAAACAGCAGACAGACTAAGTTATGTTAATGTAGACGGAAAAAACATTCTAAAATGTTTTCTCATTCGAAACTAGACTTGAACTGGTTCACAAACCTGTATAGGAGCTTGACATTGTCGCGATAAAAGTGTCTAACAACACACCTATTTTTATGAATGATTTAGTTTATGTTCCGACTTCGAGCTGTTCGCTACAATTAATTTAGTAATTGGTAGGACCAGTGTAGTTCGACCGGGGAGGCTCCACCGCCACGCCTCAGGTGAAAGTGTGCCGGTAACCAGACCCTTCTTTCGAAACGCAAGAAATGCTTCACGCTAGAAATAGGTGTGGTGGTGGTACTTCGCCTGTCGAACTACACTAGTCCTACCACCTTTACCCTTATAACGGAAAACAGAACAGTAATTTTACTGCTATAAGACAGATACGTGACGTCACAAAACATAAATACAAAACGCTTCATCACGGTGACGTCACGCCAACTCCATTTTCGGAAAACACCACGATCTTGAAGGCACTCGGAAGTGCATTTAATTTTATTGTTTTCCGGAAGCAACGGAGGCGAGCTTCTATTCAGACGCTTTTCCTTATTTAGCGTGCGAATGGATTTAATTATAGGCGAACCAGCGAACGATAACCCTATAGAAACCTTATACAGTTATAGGAATTTGTAGTGAACATTGGAGCGTAGCTTTTATAAAGGTAGTTTTTATACGATGCAATCAAACTGAATCCTCAGAAGTTAAAACTATTGACGATCGTAAATAGGAAACAATCCTATTAGAGATTGACGTGATTACTGATGTCTAAAGTAGCCGTGGCCATTAGATAGCAAACGACAATGCAGTACACCGGGTCCAGTAGACGCATGGGCGTAGCCACGGGTGGGTTCCGGAGGTTCAAAGTTTTTTTTTTATTTGATTGAAGTAGCAAACGAGCATGCAGTCTACCTGATGGTAAATGGTCACTGCCGCCCATGGAGATCTATAAGCAACTTCAAATAGAACATGGGTTCTATCTGAAGCCAATCATAGGTGCGTTGCTTCTCCCGAGGACTATGATGGTCACTTCATATAAGTGTGCCGGCAACCACACCCTTCCATCGAAACGCAAAAAATTGCGAGGCGGTGGTACTGCCCCGGTCGAACTACACTGGTTCTACCACCTGCAAAAGTTCCCAAAGGGTAGCAATGGAAACCTATTACAAACACTTCGTAGTGATTCTGTCCGTCTGTCTGTCAGGAGGCTGTAATAAACCCTAATAGCTAAACACTTGAGATTTGCACAAATGATGTATTTCTGTTGACGCTATAACATCAAATACTAAAAACAGAATAAAATGAATATTCATGGGGGGCTCCCGCACAAAAAAAACAGTTTCTTTTTGTTTTTGTAGACAATAGTGCGGTTCGTGCGCGAGTTCGACTCCCACTTAACCGGTTTTATATATTTATTTTACAAATTACGATTCAAAATAATACAAAAATCACGCAGTTATAGTGAGCAGAGCTTATCTCACGGTCCAACGATTTTAAACATGACTTTCGTCAAGGAAATATAGGCCAAGGTAAGGAAAGCGCGAGGCAAGACATTAATTAGTCACTCGCCCACTTTCCAATAATACACACTGGCGTATTTACTCTATTATTTATAGAATTTACAACTAGAGGCCTACTTACATGGTTGATTTAGTTCGTAGACCGGTCTTTCTCAAAAGGGCGATGACGTCCTTTGTTGGGTGACTGAAGACTTCAATAGAAGTTTCTAACTAAAATTTTGGGGATATTTCAGCGGTTTAGAAGGTAAGGTAATATGGTCGTCCCTGCAGTTCCGGGATCAGAATAGGGTTATGGTATCACCTGTCTGTCGTAAGAGCCGACTAAAAGGGGCTTCCGGAGCGGGCGGCTAGAGTGGGAGCTCGAACCGTTGGACCAGACGACCCCGGGAAGGACGTTGTATGCGTGGTTGCATACTGTCGTAAAGACCAGATGGAACGGTGGCTCCAACCGTTCACCTGGGAGGAGCCCGATTGGGCAACGCGTATAGAAGACTCCGGTTGCGTTCCTTTTGAGATCCCGGAGTCCTCTTAGAAGCGGCGAGGACGGCCACCGGTGGGGTTTTAGTGCGGTAAAAATTCCACATAACCCTGCGTCGCTCCCATGACGTCGGGTAGGTTTCCCTCCAGAAAAAAAAACACGGTGAGGACACATAATAAAGTCATACTTAGAGCAGATATATATTTATCATTCAGGATTATTTTTGTATTATTATCGTGTTATCAAATAAATACATCTAATCATATGCTGTTATTAAGCTTTTGAAACACAAAATTTTATCTAAATTGTGGAGGATGCAATCACTCAAGCATAATTCTCACAATAGATTAGGAATACAAACAATACTATTATTATACAATGCATAATTGTATAACCCAAATGACTTCATTCAAAAAAGACTAATAATTCATGAAAGCAAAAGATAATTTTATGATAATTTATTGTAGTTAATAGCATATGGAAATCATAATGATTACCCATAGGATCAGATGTGGCCAACTTGATCAGCGTTAAAATAGCCTTTTAACCACAGATCTCTGTGGGATCTACTTATTACATATTTCTTGAAACTTTAAATTAAATAGTATTTTTATGTAGAATACAATACAATACAAAACAACTTTATTGCACACCAAAATAAATAACAAAAACAAAAACCACATGAACATATTAAGTACAATGGACAGCCTTATCACTAAAATAGCGATCTCTTCAAGACAAGCTAAGATTTGTAGAAAGTAACAAATTTTGTGCAAGAAATGGGTAGGGGAAATGTACCTAGTACATGAAGAAAAACGAAATTAATCCTTATCGTTTTACATTTTAAACATATAAATATTACTTTTAGGAACATTATTTATTATTATTTATGTAATGTATCCAAACATATTTTACTTTAAAAAATAAATTTGAAATAACATAAATTTTTTCACCATGATGAACCTGACTAATAGCCGTAATCAACTGGGTAGCCACCTTTGCCCAACAAATATGGTGGTAGAACCAGCATAGTGCTTCCGAGGAAGTACCACCACCACACCTATTTCAAGCATGAAGCATTTCTTGCGCTTCGATGGATGGGTGTGGTTGCCGGCACACTTTCACATGACCATCATAGTCCTCGGAAATAGCAACATATATGTGATAGACTTCAGATAGAACCCATGTTCTATATGAAGTTGCTTACAGTTGTCTATGGGCAGCAGTCGCCACTTACCTGATGGTAATAGTAAACTGCATGCTTGTTTGCTACTTCAATCAAGTAAAAAAATGTATCCACTCAAATAAATCCACTCAAAACTTCCACTATAATTATATTTAAAGAAAACTTAAAAGTCAAAACAAAGTACATAGTGAATACAGCTACACTTTCCATTGCACAAGGCTATCAACACCATGGGTTGTTGAACTGTGACATTGGCTTGATCCAATGCAATTCTTGCTAAAATGAAACCAACTCTACCCAAAATAAAAGTAAAACCACTTTTCCTGTATTCGGCATTAATTTACATAAATTTACACTTGTTTACACATAGTTCAATGACACAAGATTATCATCCATGGAAAAATTAAAGTGTACTATACTTTTAATTTATGGCACATTAGCTGACCCAGCAAACATTTGTTTTGCCATATAAAAATAAAAAAAATGTTAAGGGTGGACAACCCTTGTCACTAAGGGGTATGAAAAAAGACCGATTATCAGACCTACTCAATATGCTGACAAAATTTCATGAATCAGTCAAGCCGTTTTGGAGGAGTACGGGAACAAACATTGTGACACAAGAATTTTTGTATATAGATTATTAAATAGAATCAAAAAGAGAACGAGACAAGAAGCCACAGTATCTTGCTAGATCTTCTTTGTTGTGGAAATGTTCTGATGCGGTAATAGCATAAGAAAAATGTATTGTAGTTAACTGATAATTTGCCCCTAAGTCTCTATAAATTAAAGGCATTTTATTTAATATTTCAGAACAAGTTATTAGACATATCAAGTGCAATGTATGTATAAATATAAATTCTGTTTCCCAAACCATGGCCTCTTACAATAAAATCTAATGCAAGGGGTATATTTGAATTTAAAATATTCATAAAGACCAATAGATTAATAGAAATTTTCAGAGTTTAGTGCACCGAAACAAACTCCAAAAAGTCTTGAACAACTTTAGTACTGACAGTCGTGTCCATATTTACAAAAAGACTAAAATAAAGGTAACTCATCCTCTAATGAAATTATAATAAAATTATAAACCTAGTAATTTCAGTTAATTTTCATACAAATGCCTTTAATAATACAAAAGCCTATGCTGCAAACCTTTGTTTCATTAATAGTATTTTTCATACGCAATTTTAAAAGAACCGTTTAGTAACCCAATAATATAAAATACTGGTGCAGTTTGGGTGCGTTGCTGCACCACCAAAAAAAAACAGAAACTTTTATAGACTCTTGGCCAACAACTTTGCTAAAGATCATCACATGATCAAATGCATGATTCTATAAAGGAAATTCAAACAGACAAACATTCATCTTTCTATACATAGATGCATGCAAAATGCATACATGCAGTATGCATTTTTCATGCACAAACATACAACTTGATAGAGCAATATAATCTATTCCACATCTCATAATTTGTTACACTTTTCTCTCATCTTGCATCACAAGAGAAAGTAACAAATGACAAACAGTCATGCATTGACTGAATCAGCAACATCAGATAAATTGTATTGATGCATTACATAGATTGATTGCAATTACATTACCAACTTTCACTTAAATTTTTTTATCTAACTGAAGTAGCAAACGAGCATGCAGTCCATGTGATGGTAAGTGGTCACTGCCGCTAATGGACATCTGTAACTTCATACAGAACATGGGTTCTATCTGAAGTCAATTACAGATGTGGTGCTACTACCGACGACACGCAAGAAATGCTAGAAATAGGTGTGACGGTAGTACTTCCCCAGTCCAACTACACTGGTTCTACCACCTTTGATTCATTTTCATTTTGATATTTTGATTTTAGTGGTTATCATTACCAACCACAATATGCTCTCTTATTGTCCTAAAGCTGGGCATGTGTCTTTTCTGACAGAAAGAAGGGCTAGGGCTAAAGTTCACCATAATTTTGAAATGATTATTGGTAATAATTACTAACTCATTTTTTTGACCAGCAAGTAGTCACTGCCACCCATAGATTTGAATTTGCATTTGTTCCAACATACTGACAGCATTTTTTATGAAAGTTAAGTCATTCAAAGTTTAATTAATTTTGTTTAATACCTAGTGACCATCAATAAATCCATATACTCTATGTCTGTAAGCAAGACTCCTTAATCTTACATGTTGTGCAGTGTCATGAAAGTGGCTTACTGAATTTTTTTTTTCTCTATTTGAAATCTTAATAATTGTTATGGATGGAAATGGCAAATGAGCATGCAGACCACCTAATGGTAAGCGGCCAGTGCCATCCATGGACATCTGTAAAAAAAAACTTCAGCCTTACCTGAGGTTAGCCAGATATGAAATGAAATGAAATGTCTTTAATTTGCATAGGCCTACAGACGCACTTACAAATTTTCAGTTACATATACAGGGTGTAAATGACAGCGTACCGAAAACTTAAATGGTAGATTTGTGACACTAAATGAACTAAAAATAACTCATCAATTTTCCTCGGAAATTATTGGTTCCCGAGTTGGTCATTTTTGAGCGCGCAATGTACATCGAACAACCCGCGTACCGATCGCCGATCGCTTATTGTATTATTCCCCGCACGCATCTAACAACAAATCGCTTATTCTATTTTATTAATTCCAAAACATGACCCACCACACGTGCCCTCAACATTCTTCCGGCACCTTCCTGCTGCGGTACAATCGGCTGATTATCCAACACTCGTTGGTACGCCCGAGTAATCACACGACTGTCCGTTGGATGGCGAGCATAAGGGTACCTCTGGATGTACAGATGCAGAGCTTGCTGTGCATTCCCGCGTGCTTCACCATAACACATTAGCATTTCCCCGTATTCACGAGCACTGAACTGCATTTTGCAAAAACTAAATAACAATAAAAACACTAAAAACACAAAACTAAAGCAATAACAAGTAATAATAAATAACAGTTCACACACGACACGACTAACACGAAACCGAAATTTGCAGAGCATCCGTCTTCCGCAAGCGAAAATCACGAACTGTGACAATTTTTCAAATTTTAAATAATATCCGAACTATCAAAGAAAACCGCCAATACGCCGCTCCGTGACGAGTTACTACTAAGCGAGTGCATTACACGGATCGAATTAAATTCAGATAAGACACAACCTTTAACTTAAAACTGATAAATCAATTACTTTTACTTGTCCACTCGTTGTTTTGTAATTTTAATAAAATACCAAATTAGGTACATTATAAACATTATTCATGTTAGTTTAAATTAGACTGGTTTACTTCAAGATTCTAAATACTTTAAATACATGAAAGCAAATTAAAATTTCATAAAATAACAACATACAACATAAAAAAAACGAAAGTATAAAAAGCTATTATAATATCAATCAATAACTATTGATATTCTTATCACAGAAACTAACTCATCATCTCGAGTACATGACCTACGGAGAACAAGTACTTTATTAGCCACATTGTGTTATCTTTTCATTGTTTATTCTGTGTGCGGCGTTAATCCCGCCTTTCGGCAAAGGACTGAAGAGCCGCACCGCGCTGTATGTGTGAGTGTACTGTGTATGTGGAATAGAATTTTGCATGATACTTATGTACCTACATCATTTCTTTAATGATGTTTCCCTTATGTTTGCTTCTGAAACAAATACGTTAAAATGTTAATCATTATTTGTGATTTATTTTTATTTTCCCTAAATAAATGAAGAAGTTTTCAATCATTAGGTACACAAAAATAACCAAAAGAATAGGTATTTAGTATTTTTCCGAATAATGATTTCAGTTATTATTTGCGTTAAAATGTTTGAATTAGGTATTGAATGTTTTTTGGAAACTTGGTTCCTAAATTGGTGGAAGTTGGTGCGGCGGAGCGCGGGGCGGCCCGCCGCACGGCCTCAGCCGCGCGGCGTCATTGACCGGACGTCGAACAGCTGATAGCGCATTCATTATACATTGCTATTTTTCGTGAAAAACACTATAATGAGTGTTTTTCTTTTAAATTCATGTTGCATTATGCAGTAGTATTGAAATACTACCAAAATTTGTAAAAAAAAGTGCATAAAAAAATGGAAAATCCGAGGAAAGTCCGATGAAAAATTCCAACGCCATTAGCACCAGAATCGTGTCAGGAATCCATATTTTTAATATTCGTTACGCTGTCATTTACACCCTGTATTTATTTACACTACCACCAGATCGGATGCTACTCTTGACATATGTTGCTACTCTAGAACTCAGATATGTATGAGTCCTGTACAATACTCTTGAGATAGAAACACAGCAGGAGCATAACACTGACGTTATGAGAGAGAAATGAAATGAAATGTCTTTATTTTGTATAGGCCCATGGGGGCACTTACAAATTTTCAGTTACAATTTTTTTCTTACACTACCACTGGATCAGAACACAACCTAAACTGAGAAGATCCAGCAATAAACTCAGCTGGTTTGTCTTTTTTGTTATTTTATATCTAATTTTTTTTATATATACAATTATGTTTTATACATGTTAATAAAAGTTAGCTCCAGTATCTTGCCTTACAGATAAACAAATAGACATGGTAGTGGCAACGCTTCTGAAGACAAGCCACAAAGTATTCTAATAAGCCTAACATCTAAAACTTTAAGCCATCACCCTGGTCCTGATCAATTGATATCTGAGAAGTGTCTACATCCTGATAGACTTTAATTAATGCTATCTAGGGCAACCAACAAACTGGTTAATATCATCTGGTTAATTCAATGCACGAATCAAAAAGTCAACATTTTCTTTAAACACATGCAGATAAAAATATAAAAACAAAAAGAAATGTCTCATAAGGTTTCTCAGTTGTCTGAACTATTTTCTTTTGCAAAAATTTGTCACGTTTCAGTTTCATTTCTATTTTATGAATGAATACTACCCATATGGGACTTGAGTTACTGTGGTGTACCCCGTTATAATTGTTATTGCTTTGTTTGAGTACTGTATTAGTCTTAACAGTGTAACTTGAAAGTGTTTTCATACGAAAATTTCCTCTAGTAAACAATATTGGGTGTCTTGAGCACATATAGACATTAATAATTCTGTTTATTTTACATATATTTAACATTATTAGATAGATGCGACAACTTGAAAATTTACGTAGTTAGTATACGAAAATGATACTTACTTTATCTTTACTTGCGTAATGTTTTTTTTATGTCTGTCGTAAAATAAAGTAATTAATACCATCCTACATTTAACAAAAACGTTACTGTTACTTTTTATATTATATTTACGCTGAAAATTACGACGTTTTGAAGCTGAATTATAGGTGTTTACAACAAATTCTAGTTTGTACGCAACAAAAGAACTTACCTCTTGCAAAGTCCTATATCATCCAAATTGATTTCTACCGCTGAAGAAGTTCCGTTGTTATTATTTCTTCCAAAACAGTCGACAACAGCACTAAAGTTTTCCACTATCATCAGTTTTCAATAACGAACACATCACTTTTAACTACTAAAATAATTCTATCACTCATTGGCATGAATCCACTGAAATTTTGACATTTCATAGCAGCGTGAAATTTCCTCGCTGCGTCGTAACAACTTCTAGAAGTTCACGACAAACAGCTAAAGGTTGTTGGGTGTTACGTAATTTCGAGATTTTCTTTAAATCAACAATAAAGATATAGTAAATTTTTGCAATGTAACTCAATACAAATAAAAATATGCAAGTCCATCAACGGGGTGATCGACTGAGATAGTGTTGCCTCTAATATTAATAATTTTAATTATCAATGAAAATTGCCGATCAAAAACCGGTAAAAGTACAATTTTTACAGTATGTATTTTTATTGATTTTATGGAACGTTTTAGAATCCTTTAGCTAAATAATATTTAAAATAATTGATTATGCCACAATAAGTGAAATCAGTGTAACTACTTAATATAAAAATGAATTTTATTTCAAACATACTTTCTGAGCAAAGTAAGGCCTCGTTCACATTAGACTAGGTAGAGTAGACTGACAGTTTTTTATTAGCCGATTGACAGACCTTCCGGATGAACTATTGTCGCCTTTTATGAATTATGACATAGTTGTATTAAAAAAAAACATGCCGTAAATAAATATACCAATTAAAAATCAAACATTTATTATTTACAAGCCATAAACGTACTAAACTAAAAATAAATAATATTATTTCTATTTGGATTCTTCTTTGGGCGTCGAAAAACCAAGAGGTGGAAATTTATTAAGAATGTCCGCCATAGAAGAAGGATAAAATGCCATGAACTTAAACCTCTCTCCCATTTTATTTGGATGCACAAGCATTTCATATGCTGCCTTTAATTTTTCTTTGTCTTCATCTGCTTTTGTATTGTCCATCAAAACCTGAAAATGAATTCCAAAATTTTTAGCACATGTCAATTTTCTATAATATTATTTGATCACTAGCTTTACTTTACTTTTTATCTCACTAAAGCAGCAAACGAATAGTAAGTAAGCACCTGATGGTAAGTGGTCACAGCCGCCCATGGATATCTGTAAGCAACTTCATGTAAAACATGGCTTCTATCACTGTGTCACTACACTGGTTTTATTAACTTGTACTTCTTGAATGGGTAAATTATTTTTCCTTGACAATATAATATTTCACCAACTATTATAATTTATCAATGACTGTTACTACAATCAATATGAACGAATTTCGTTGAAGCAGACTAATCTAAATAATTTCAATATACAAATGGGATTAAATTAATTTTAAAAATATGAAAATAATTATTTTTTTAAATTTTTGATTTGGCTATTTAATTAGGTAGTTCCTATGACTGCTTAGTTTTTTTTTTCAGATAATAGATATGATTATTATAATATTACTGCACATGCACAATATTATAGAAATCATAAATGGAACAAATCAGGCACATCATTTAACATAATGCAATGATTTAAAGAAGGATCACAATGCTCATAATAAACATACTTCAGATGCAATTTTCAGTTGAAAAAATATTATTTTCAGTTGAATAAATATATCATTGTGTTTAACAATAGAAAACTATATCGTAAAACTTGATTTACTGCATTAAGATCTAATTTCACAGCAACAAACAAGCCTTGCAAAGACAATCCACTGGGTTTCTGTGCAAACAAGGTATACATGATAAATTTAATGTAAAAGTCATGCATTCCATAATAAAAAAAAGAAAGTGTGTGTACCTAAGTAAACGCGTTAGAAGTTATACTTCTTTGGCGTAACAAGATAAAAGTCTTTTTAAAAACTTTATTTTCATTTCACTCTCAATATTTTTTCATAACGCGCGTAAAGAAGTATAACTTCATAAATAACTTACTTGCAATCTGACTTTCGCCTGTAACCTCTCAAGGAAATCCATTTGTTTGACTGGACCCATAACTAACGCGTAGTTGTCATTTCCAGGGGCTTTCGATGCAGCTATACGCAGCTGGCTGAAATCCACATCTGCAGTCAGATCTGCTGCGCCGGGATCGTCTAATGGATTTACCACTTTATGCTTATGGAAGGCCTGCAATTGTAATGAAATTATATTAGACAATCAATGTGGTATTATATCAATGTGGAAAGTTTGGTGATATCATAGCTACAAAAACTTCAGACAACTACATCACAAGAAGCTTTGTTATAATAAAATAGAAATCAATAAAGTACTTTTTACATACATATGTACTAATTGACAGTGTGTTCTTCTTTTATAATACTGAAATAGAAAACAAGTATGCAGTCTATCTAAGGTTAAGTGGTCCGTGCCATCTATCTGTAAAGAACTTCTTATAAAACAGGAGGTTTATCCAAAATGGATTAAATTCACAGATAAAATTCAAGATAAACAATACATTTTTAATTAAAGATAAATTGCATTACCTATAGATCTAAGATCCTTATATTAATATGAGCTGACAATCAAACCTTGCAACACGTGAACAACTTTACGCTAGAAATAAGTGTGGTGATTGTACCTATTCCTATCATCTTGAATTTATCTTTCCACTACACTATAGATTTAAAAATATTTTATATATGAAGAGTCTGAAGAAAGAGGGCTTTGGGAGTGGGGAGGGATCGCGCACCCTGACCATACACGAAGCACAGGGATTAACGAGCGAGACGACGGTAATTGTGCGTGCCTCCACAAAGCACCTCCACTTGCACAACAGCGTCCCCCACGCAGTAATGGCAGTATCGCGTCATACCACCAGCTGCACTTACTACACCGACTACAGCGATGACGCCGTAACTCAGTTCATCCTAAGAGCTATGACTGCCACCGATGAAAGGCTGGAAGATTACAACATCTCCATGGCAATCCGTAGCAGGGACTCAAAAATCATAGATAAGGAAAATTGCACGTTCGAAGTGGCCTCCGGAAAGAATTAAATCGCAACTTACAGTAATAACAATGTAATTAGAGTGTAGTGTCCTTAGAATTATATACAATAGCTTAGCATTATACGTAAAAAAAAAAACAAAATTACAACACATATACATCTATGTACAATGCACTGAATAGTACATACCATGTAAATAAAAATGATGAATGGTCCTATATATATGTTACGGTAAATGTGAATAATGCGGTTATTATGTACAATTACCGGGAACTATGCATAATTACCAGTGCTCGTGGTAAAGGTTGTAAAAACTTTCGAATTAACCACATTTACCGGAAATTATACAAAATTACCATACTCTTTTAGTAAATGTAGTAAATAATTCGTTTCTTGAGTACAACTGGCTTAAAATTCCATATTTCATACCAAGTTTGTAAAGATTTTCATTCGCGATCGAAATTACAACGGCTATTATATTTCGGCCATCTGCTTTGGCTCGATCTACGTCTGGTACCTTAATCTTACGCATTGGCCTACTTCTATAGCAGGATAGCCTCATAGAGGCTACGGCTTATTCCTGAGTGATGAGCTTTATTTCTCATAAACTAAATAGATTTTATTCCTTCGGACCATTTCCCGCGCCGTTCGCTCTCCATTCCAAAGCTTAAATCAACATTTACCACGATCGCGCGGAAGTTTTATAAAATTACCGGTAAATGTGGATAATTTACTACGTTTACCATGTGCGTTGGTAATTATCTATAATAACCGGTAATTATAGATAATTACCGGTTACTCACATTTACCGTAACATATATATTAAGCGTAATTGTAAGATTTCTTTAATTGCCAACGTTGTCACCACCGCACACGACAGTGTGATGGTGACAGCGATGGCCTAACGTGGAGCTAAGAAATAAAGACTTATTGTAAAAAAAAAAAGAAGAACTATTGTGACAAAAGGCACGGACGATCAGTCTGTGGAGTTTTTGTGTTATAATAAAAAAAAAAAAAAAAAAAAAAAAAAATACATTTTTTATATTGTCTGAATAAATTATGCCTACCCTAAAAGTATCGCCCTTGTCCCCTTCATGGCCATAATCAGCGATCAACGCGAGGCCTCCATGCTCGTCCACCCTGTCTGCTAACTGCCTGGCAATTCCCAGACCCCTGGGACTTATCTCCAGCTCAGTTCTGTCACCAGCATCAAGGGGAGGTCGAACTAACATTCTAACTGATTGGGTTTCGTTTGCTGATATTCTGTAGAACAGCTTTCCATTTTCATCCAAGTCTATGAGAAGCTCTCTCCAACCATTTTCTGTTTTCTGTACGTCAAATGAAATATATTTCAATTAAAATATGTGGTATTTTACTTTTACACAATGTTATAAAGCAAACATTTATAATAACATTTATACTTGCTTCAAACTTGTGGATAGGCAACACATCAAAGAACTCATGTGCAATATACCAAGAGAAATTTTGTGGTACTTTTTTAAGGTCATTGTACCAATATATTTTTATTCCGCTAGCAGTTTCACCCTGGAAGAAAAGTTAAAATTCTAATAAGAAATTCTAAAAGCATTCACCTGGTTTATATTAATATTAATAGTAAATATCTCAAGTTATCATGCATGGGTAGTGGGTATAAATATGTAATACTTAAAAGCTTTTATCAAGATGTAGTAAGTATATTCTCTATACAACTTCTTTGAATCATTAGCAGTTACTTTCTTACCTCATAGTTATATGGCAACTCAATATCACAATCTTTATGAGACACACACAGTCTATTTGCTTGAAGCTTCTGCATAGCTGATGATATTTCCACAAGGTGAATTGTAAGATCCTTAGATTTATAGTTCAGACGGTTTAAAACCTATAAATTTTAAAACAAAATAAATAGTAACCCCGAAAACCACAGGCAATATAATTAATTACAATATTTTCATATAATAATCTTTTCTTCTTTATATAGAATATTTTATGATCTTGTTACTTTAACAGAGATATTCCTCTCCTGTTATGATTATTAGAGTGGTATGAGAAGAAAGGTACACAAAACAATTTGATATACATATATTTGATCCTAATAATAGATTAAATAATAATCATTTATTAGGAGATTCTTACCCTTAAAAAGTCTATCAAGAGAGTACCTTTTCCAGGACCCAGCTCAACTATTTGCAGCGGTTTCCCAGGACCCATCTTTTGTGTCTCAGCAAAGAACCAGATGGCAAGCACTTCACCAAACAACTGACTTATTTCTGGTGAGGTTATAAAGTCCCCTGTCTCCCCTATCACATCTTTCTTCATATAATATCCCTCCGTAGGGTTCGTAATAACTATATGCATGTATTCAGCGACAGTGATAGGACCGTTGAGACGCACTTTTTCCTTTATTATCTCCATTAAACTAGGAGCCGATGTTAGTGAAGGCATTTTGAGTGTTTTTGGATCTGGTCTTTTTATCACTTTATATCCCTTGTTTCTTCTACATATTACAGATAAAAGTGGTCTACTTAAACGAAATATATTACTCGAATTCATTGTCGATTTTTGTGTATGTAAATTAAAATTAAAAGGGAATAATTATTTGTTATTGCGCTTTTTGGTTATATTCGAAATTGACAATCAGCTGGGTGTCTACGATCGGATATTTTAACGTAATTCGATGTTAGAGTGTTACCGGTTTTTCAAAAATCATTTTTATTTTTAGCTTTAAAAATGGTTTACTATTTATTACACTGCTAATTATATAAGATTTTATTTAAAGTATTGATCAGTGCAAAATGTAGTAAAATCGCTTACAGTTTTTAAAATTTGAGACTGACAAATTGAGATTGTAATTTACGAAAAAATATGCCATGCTTGATAATTGTCAATGTCAAATGTCAATGTCGAAAACAATGTTTTTGAATTGAATTTTCAAAATTTAATTATAAAATTAAAACTAACTTAATAACTCCAGTTACAGTGTTTTATATGTGCGTTTGCTTTTTTAAAATATAAGTTTAATAATCACGGTATCTTGCGCACTAATCGTGTAATACATATTGCGCGGTATAGACAGCGCTTAGTTTAGGTTGTACACACGTGTTATTTTGGTTTTGCTTTGCACTCAAAATGACTGAAGGGAAAGCGGAAGATAGAGCGAACACTAAATTCAAAAATGGTGTCAATCGGAACGCCAGGCTGGTTGTCAAGAACATTTCATTCAAAGCAACAGAGGAGTCTTTTAGGTAGGAATACTGATTGTATTAAAATTTGGTGGTAAAACGTTGTTCCACCGGTTAGGTACCACTGCCACATATACTTGTTGAATCAAGTCTAAGGTTTTGGTAGAAGGGTGTGATTTACTTATTTTATTTCTTTATTTACTACAATTAAAATAGTATAAATAACCAATTATATTAATTGTAAACACCACAGTTATACTTCACACTCACGAAACTCCAAACATATAGCTAATAAACATATGGCTAAATAATTACCGACCATTCATCCAAAAACAGATCGCATTTAGGGTATGCATCCAGAAGATCGTTGAGTGAAGCAAGAACAAAGTGATGTTTCAAGCACAGATGTGTTGGTACTCCCAAGGTCTAAGATGTCTGCATAACCTGGCAGTGAGTCGGCAACCACAGTCATATCAAAATATACTAGAAAACCGACACTGGAAACACTAGCTAGAACCACTAGAAGGCTAGAAATAAGTGGTGGTGGTACCACCCGGGTTGAACTATGTAAGGACTACCACCTTGTAAAACTTCACTACGTAATATAAAACAAAGTCGCTTCACGCTGTCTGTCCCTATTTATGCTTAGATCTTTAAAACTACTCCATGGATTTCAATGCAGTTTTTTTTAATATATAACATGATTCAAGAAGAAGGTTTTTATGTATAATACATATGTAATATAGTGGAGAAACACTGATGAATTTAGATTTTTGACTTTTAGGTGAAACAAAGCTTGCAGGTGAACTAGTATCTAATAAAACACCTTTCTTACTTTTAGCCATATAATACTGTCTTTATAGCTTCTATATGTATGTCCAAACAATTGTAATGTTCAATAAATGACAATTATACTTTCAGAGCACATTTCACAGCATATGGCACAGTGGAAGAGGCCAAGCTCTTGAAAGGCACTGATGGAAGGCTCACTGGCACTGGCTTTGTGCACTATACACATGTCCCAATGGCTAATGCAGCTTTGCAGGCCACAAATGGGAAGGATTTTCTTGGTATGTTTTATTTTTTTTAAAACTCTTTGGTTTTATGTAGTGATAATACTGATATTATTGTGGTATAGCAAGTATTTAATAGTTTTCTAAGTTGCATTGTATATATAAAATGTTTGTGTCAATATGTACACTCTTTCCTATGCTAAAGACACAGAAAAAATGTACATTATGTAATGTTATTGCTACAAGTTTGATGTGCAATGTTTGATACATATTATCTTGTTTCATGTATAACATAAATGAATTTTTACATATTTACACTTTGCATATATTCCTAAAATTAGGACAAACATAGGCAGGAGGCAGTTAATAGAAATTCCAATTTATTTGTGTGATTAAATTTGCATGTTATTGAAACAACAAATTTAATTTAAGGTATTGAAGATATATTTCTTATCCATATCACAAGTTAACATGTAGGTTTCATTGATATCTGCACAGTCTAATATTGATTTATCTAAAGCTTTTCTTTTCTTCAAACTGTTCTATTATATAAATACATTTTACACTCATAACCCCTCAGAAGGATTTTTCTCCTGTGTGCCATGGACACAAAGATAAATACACAAGCACCCAGACCCGGAACAAGAATCTAACTTCATCATTCAAATGCATGTGGTGGCATTGCAATGCTGGGAACTGAACCTGGAACCCAATGTGTGTCACGCCAGTATCGTAACCGTGCTGCCATGCATTGTCAAATGAGTATTATGTGACCATATTTTTGCAGGTCGCCGCATCTTTGTCTCATGGGCTGTGCCAAAACACAAGTATGTGCAAGAGGAAGAGAAGAAAAAGATAATCAAAAATTCTATTAGTGAATCTGATGTAAAAGGTGGGTTCAACAAAACCTTATTTCTAAGAACAATTTAATAAAGCATAGTAATATTTATGTATATCATGTATATTACCAGGGTGGTAGAACCAGTGTAGTTTGACAGGGGTAGTACCACCATTACACCTATTTCTAGTGTGAATCATTTCTTGGGTTTTGATGGAAGGGTGTGGTTGCCGGCACACTTTTATATGAGGCAACCATCATAGTCCTCAGGAGTAGCAACGCATCTGTGATTGACTTCAGATAGATTCCATGTTCTATATGAAGTTGATTACACATGTCCATGGGCGGCATTAACCACTTACCATCAGGTGGACTGCATGCTCGTTTGCTACTTCAGTTTAAAGAAAAAAATAATAATTAGCTCATATTTAATGAATAATGATAATATCGAAATATTTAAACCATATTGATGGAATATGAAGGTACTTCTTTTGTGGTTCTACTTTGCAGTCATCATTGTCACTCCTATTTCTGTCTAATAATAGTAGTGTCAAGCTCTGCAGTGTTCTTGGTTGAAAGGAAAGGAGCACAGGTCGCCCCCCACCAGGTGGACCAATGACCTGAAGAAGATAGCAGGAAACTGTTGGATTCAGAAGGCGCAGGAACGGTTGAGTGGCGTGATTTAGGGGAGGCCTATGTCCAGCAGTGGACCTCAAAGGGCTGATGGATGGATGGATTGCATGATCATTTTCTACTTGAATATTATAAAAAAAATAATCATGTAATTTTGATACTATATTGTTTTTAAATGGTGGGTAATGTGGTAACTTGTACTCTATTATCCGTTTAAATCTATCTCACATTATATCCTATATCTGTTGTAGAAGAAGAATCTGATGATGAAACTAAACCAGAAGTAAAAGAAGAAGATAAGAAAAACAAGATTAGAATAAACCGCAATGCTCGTCTCATTGTCCGCAACATATCTTTTAAAGCCACAGAAGAAACACTGAAAGAGCATTTCGAACCATATGGAGTTGTGCAAGAGGTGAACTTGTTGAAAAAGCCGAACGGAAAGCTAGTAGGTTGCGCCTTTGTTCATTTCAAGAACGTCCCCATGGCGGCGAAAGCACTGGAAAACACAAACTTAAAACCATTCTTAGGTAAGTAATAACAGTTTTTGTGTAACTTGACTCCATATAGTGCTGCTGTGTTCTGTTATACACGCTTTCTACACTCATAGCCCCACACTAGGATTTTCTCTTGTGTCGTGGGTACCATGGACACACACAACAGAGAATACACAAACATCCAGACCCAGTACATTAATCCAAACTCATCATTCACCTGTCTGGCCGGGACCCGGCCGAATCGAACCCGGGACCCATTGCGCGTCAGACTGGTATGGTAACCGCTCCGCCACGCGGGTCGTCAAATTGTCGTCGTTATATTTCAACCATCGACCTATTGAGGTCCACTGCTAGACATAGGGCTCCTACAATGAGTGTAGCCTAGTCACCATGTCTGTCCTGCATGTTGGTGACAGTAGACACAAGAAGACATTGCTTGCCATCTCCTGGATTTTTCCCATAGACGCTTTCTACGACATCCACGAAAAGAGAGGGATTGGGGATATTCAAAACTGACTGCTCAGATAGACGCTGTCTATATCATACTAGCTGTACCCAGCAGCGTCGCCCGCGTTAAAAAATCGATGTATCGGTTGTCTCGTGGGATTAAGATATTTTCCGACGGTAAAAAGTAACCTATATGTTAATCCAGAGTGTCAGCTAACTCCCTACCAATTTTTTTGAAAATCGCTCCAGCCATTAAGACGTGAAGAAGTAACAAACATACACACTCACAAACTTTGGCCTTCATAATATTTCAATTTAGATCTGATGTACCATTTCCAGGTAGACCTATATCAGTGGACTGGGCTGTGGCTAAAGACAAATACATGCAACACAAGGTGAACCAGCAGATCGAGATGGAGGATCAGATCAAGAAGGAGGATTCTGATGATTCTGATGATGAGAACACTACTCCGCTGAATGTGTCTAGTGACGCGTTAAAAGATGAAATTAAAAGTAAGTGAAGGAAATTAGAAGTTAGCAAAATAGATTTCTTTTTTTAAGATAGTGGTGTGGTTAAGATGAAGTTTTTTTTTGTTTTTTTTTGTATGTGTTTAAAGTAGCAAACGAGCATGCAGTCCACTTGATGTTAAGTGTTCACTGCCGCCCATGGACAACTAAGCAACTTCATACAGAACACAGGTTCTATCTGAAGTCAATCACAAATGCGTTGCTACTTCCGAGGACTGAAATGGTCGCCTCATATACAAGTGTGCCGGCAAACACCCTACTATCGAAACGCAAGAGATGCTTCACGCTAGAAATAGGTGTGGCGGTGGTACTTTCCCGGTCGAACTACACTGGTTCTACCACCTTCAATAGTAAAACAGTTATGTCGTCAACCCATTATTGTCCCACTGCTGGGCACGGGTCTTCTCTCAGTATGAGAGAGTTTAGGCCATAGTCCACCGCGCTGGCCAAGTGCGAATTGGTGGACTTCACACACCTCTGAGAACTTTTTTTTTTAAATAACTCTCGGGTCTGTAGGTTTCCTCACGATGTTTTCCTTCATCGAAAAGCAGTGATAATTAATTTATAATACGCACATGAATCAGTGGTGCGTGCCTGGGTTTGAACCTCGGACCTCCCTATCGAGAGAGCAAGTTTCAACCATTAGGCTATCACTGCTCACGTTTAAACAGTAATAACAATCAACATTTTCTAGGTGAGAGTGAAGATACAGATGGTGATGATAACAATGGATCTGATGATTCGGACGACAAAAGTGATGAAGACGATAGTAATTCGGATGAGGATGGAGAAACACAAGATGCCAACGGAAATAGTGACGACGAGAGTCAAGAGGGTGATGAGGAGATGGACGGTGAAAATGAGGAATCAGATGATGAAGACCGTGGTGATCGGAAATTTTCCACAGATAAACAACGGTATGTGAAAATTACAGTATAATTTTTTTTTATCTGACTGAAGTAGCAAACGAGCATGCAGTCCACCTGATGGTATTGGCACTGCCGCCCATGGACATCTGTAATCAACTACATACAGAACAAGGGTTTCATCTGAAGTCAATCACAGATGCGTTGCTACTCCCGAGGACTACGATGGTCGCCTCATGTGAAAGTGTGCCGGCAACCACACCCTTCTATCGAAACGCAAGAAATGCTTCACGCTGGAAATAGGTGTGGCGGTGGTACGTCCCCGGTCGAATTACACTGGTTCTACCACCTGCAATAAATCATAATATGTAATTTTTGTATGAATGTTTTGACTGGTGAATCTAGGATTTTTGACATCCAAAAATCCTTAAAAGAGTACCTCACAGTGGAATAAATATACAATTTCCAAGATGACCAGCGTGGCCGAGCGGTTATCATACCGGGGTGACGCGCAGTGGGTCCCGGGTTCGATTCCCGGCCAGACAGGTGTCTGAATGATGAGTTTAGATACTTGTTCTGGGTCTGGGTGTTTGTGTATTCTGCTTTGTGTGTGTCCATGGCACCCACGACACCTGTGTCGTGGAAAAAAAAGTAGGATTTTCTCCTGAGAAAATCCTTCTTTTTTTCCTTTTCTTATGAAGCAACAAACAAGCTTGCCGTCAACTAATGCTACTAAAGATGACCACTTATTATGTCACTGCAATGCAGTAAAGAAAAAAAAAGGGGGGCGTGTACTAGCGTACACTCGTAAGAAGTGAAACTTCTTTATGACGTTATTTTTCAAAAATAATTTACTATATGCAACTTTACAGAAATTGGTTAAATAAAGTTAAATTATATAAAGTTTAATAAAAGGCTTTTAACTTTATCTAATAATCTAATCTATAATAATCTATCTAATATCACGCGTGGTAGGGATAAGAAAAAGATGGCGCGTAACGGAAAAAGAAAAGATGGCGCGTAACGAAAAAATGTTACACTAAATTTTTTTCCAACCCCGATAAAGAAGTTTCACTTCAACCAACCCCGATAAATAAGTTTCACTTCAAATGTACCACTTCGCACTTAGCAAGCGCAATGGACTGTAGCTTAAAACTCTCTTAGTCTGGGAGGAGACAGACACAGCAGTGGGACAATAATGTGTCGATGAAAATCATCAAATACTATTGCAGGATAAAACTAAACGATGCCGAGGACGGCTGCACGGTCTTCCTGACCAACGTCCCGTTCAGCGTGGACGACGACCAACTACGCACCTTCGCGGAGACCACCGGGCCGGTGAAGTACGCGCTCGTATGCGTCGATAAACTGACGGAACATAGCAAAGGGACGGGCTTTGTTAAGTTTGTTGTGAGTATATTTTACTTTTGTAAAAAGGGAAAACAAAATGTATATTTTACTAGATAACACCCGCGGTTTCGTTCGGTTAAATAAAGTTTACCTTTCGTGTGTCGCGATATGGAACCTAAAAAAAGGAAAGCGAACTAGACGTAGGGTAGATAGGTTAATTTACCACTAGTGCTTGTCAACGGTTTCTCCCCGCTACCACATTTTGGCCGTGACAATCCATGCAACTGGGTCGAAATATCGGCAAAAAGAATTCTATAAGAATTCATAAACCGCATATCGTGAGTACCCGTTAAGTATTAAAATGTTAAAAATAAAACGTTGACCTCGGTAATGAATAAAACTAAACGATGCCAAGGACGGCTGCAGTCGTCCTGACGAACGTCCCGTTTAGCGTGGACGACGACAAACTACGTGCTTTCGACAAACGACAAGCTGACCGAGCATACCATTTTTTTTTATACTTAAAACTAACGATAAGGCAGACGGGCTACCTGATGAAAGTAGTCACCGTCGCTTATGGACATTCGCAACACCAGAGGAGTCCCCAATGCTTCGCCGGCTTTGAAGGAGAGCTCTTTTCGCACCTTTTTTGAAGAGCCCCATGTCATAGCGCCCCGGGAATACCTCAGGAGGAAGCTCGTTCATGGTTATGAGTTTCCTGCCTGTATGTCAAATTTTAGCAAAATACGATCTATGGTTTTTGTATGACAGCAGACATCTTCAAGGTGGTAGAACCAGTGTAGTTCGACCGGGGAAGTACCACCGCCACACCTATGTCTAGCGTGAAGCATTTCTTGCGTTTCGAGAGAAGGGTGTGGTTGCCGGCACACTTTCACATGAGGCGATCACCATAGTCCTCAGGAGTAGCAACGCATTTGTGATTGAATTCAGATAGAACCCATGTTTGAATGCAGTTGATTACAGATGTTCGTGGGCGGCAGTGACCACTTAACATCAGTGGACTGCATGCGAAATATAAATGATAAAAAAAATGTGGAAACTCCTTAAGGCACATTGAGATTTTAAGTAAAAAAAAATGGAACTTGCGTCATCGTTATCAAACGCTTTTCATGAGTACGCTTTGAATGAGTCATATACAGTACATATATAATGTACTGTATATGTACATTGATATACCTCCATGCGGTTTTTTTTATGTTTTAATTTCTATGACAATTATAGCAAAGTATTAATATCATACAGTAGTCTAACTCTGCCGTGTCCTTGAATTTTATACCTACAGACGCGCTGGATGAGAGTTCGTGTTAGGGCTACCCGCCTAAAGTATTTTAATACTTGTATACTTTCTTACCCATTATGTATTTTATTTAGTAGATTAAGGTAAAAAACAACGCGTTCTTTTAATATTTAAGAGACTTAATAATAAATCGTACACAAATAATAGTTATAAATTTCACACTGAATAATGTTTTACCAACCAAAATAAAAATTATTAACACTGGACATGTTTATGCACAATTAAAGCAATCAAAAACAGCCTAATATAGTTTACAACTGCTCTTCGCTACATTATTATTTAAAAATAATTTAAATAAAAAGATCCACTGCTTAAAAACGTCACATCGCTCGCTCGCCACTACGGCACATTCGCTAGCTGTTGGGTACCGAGTGCATACCGAAATCGTGGCGCGTAGAAACTTGCGTTTTGTGCGCTTGTAAGAAGTTAGAATACTGTAGATACTAGTACTGTGGTTATAGTCATATGATGACATGACTTGTTTTTTATTTGAAATAGCTAACGTACATGCAGTCTGCCTGAAGACAGCACTCAGCAGTGTTATAGTACAGTGGACATATATTGCTATGAGGAAGCAATTAAGACAATATTAATACCTCACCATTAATCTGTTTTTTAACCGAAAATAACTATAATAATCTTCCCTTTTGTGATTGTGTATTGCTAATTGTGTTCTATATTTGTGTGTATATAAGGCTAAATAATTCAAAAGACCTGGTGAAGAAGCTGTAAAGACCAATATGGCCAACAGTTAAACATTTCAAAAAATAATACTATCCTATCCATATTTTTTTAGAACAAAGACGACGCAGACAAGTTTCTCGCTCGCCAACCTCCAGAGCTCAGGCTGGAAGGTCAGACGGTGCAGGTGAAGCCGGCCCTCAGGAAGGAGAATCTGCAGCAGCCGGGCGGCAAGAAGCAACCCAAGGACAACAGGAACCTGTACTTGGTTAAGGAGGGAGGTAAGAGAATCCAATCTAAATCAACTTAATCAAGAAAAGTAACTTGAATTTAACCTGGTTCATTTTGAATGAAATTTACTATATTTCGATCTAAAAAATAATTCGACACGAATATGGCTTCACGAATAAATAATTGTAAGGTGGTAGAACCAGTGTAGTTCGACCGGGGAAGTACCACCGCCACACCCGTTTCTAGCGTGAAGCACTTCTTGCGCGAGATGGAAGGGTGTGGTTGCCGGCACAATTTCACATGAGGCGACCATCATAGTCTTCGGGAGTACCAACGTATCTGTGATTGACTTCAGATGGAACCCATGTTCTGTATGAAGTTGGTTACAGGGTTCTCGGAGGTGTGTGAAGTCCACCAATTCGCACTTAGCCAGCGCGGTGGACTATGGCCTAAACTCTCTCACTCTGAGAGAAGATCCAGCAATGGGACAAATGTGCGGTGTCAACTTACTATCAATTACTCTTCTTCTTAAATTTAATTAAAAATTAAATTTCAGTCTTTATTTTTGGGTATCACAAAGATTTAGGTTGCAATTATATATTATAAATTTTATTATCAAATAATAATAATAATTGCTTCAAGTCGCCAACCAGGTGGACCGATGACCTGAATAAGACAGCGGGAAACCGTTGGATTCAGAGGGCACAGGACCGGTTGGAGTGGCGCCATTTAGGGGAGGCCTATGTTCAGCAGTGGACCTCAAAGGGCTGATGGATGGATTAATTAATAATTACTTTTTTGTTAACTTCATTCTTAATCAGTTTTCGATCCTTCAAACAAACTGATACTCGATCGAATGAAGTATAAAGAAATTTGTATTTTTTGTACAGTTATAGTGGCTGGGTCGAAGGCGGCGGTGGGCGTGTCCGCCGCGGACATGGCGAAGCGCCTGGCCTTGGAGCGCAGCAAGACGCAGGCGTTGAAGAACCTCAACAGGTACCAACTAATAATCATCGCTATATAATATAACTCAGTCCCGATAATTTTTGAAGAGCAAAAAAAAATATAGTAGGATGAAACCTATTGGAAAAGAAAGAGAATGTGAAATAATTGACTCGGCGAACTTCGTTTCGCTCGAAACTCGAAAAATCTCAAATTATCAGTGTTTCTCCACTATATTATACATGTATTATACATACAAACCTTTCTCTTGAAATCACTCTATCTAAAAATAAAAACTGCATTAAAATCCGTAGCGTAGTTTTAAAGATCTAAGCATACATAGGGACAGACAGCGGGAAGCGACTTTGTTTTCTACTATGTAGGAATATGACAAGTTCGTTTTCCTACGTCGACGATCCGCGTGGCGAAGCGGTTACCATACCGGTTTGACGCGCAAAGTGTCCCGGGTTCGATTCCCAGCAAAACAGGTATCTGAATGATGAGTTTAGATTTATGTTCAGGGTCTGGGTGTTTGTGTATTCGTCTTGTGTGTGTCCATGGTACCCACGACAACGGAGAAAATCCTAGTGTGTGTGTATCTTAATGAGTGTAGAAAACGTGATAAAAAATAAATAAATTCGTATATAAAAAGGTTCATAACAGTGCGGTTGTCCCAGGTTCGTGTCCCGCTACCGGCTGGTGGTGGCGAACCTGCCGGCGCGCTGCGCGGACGCGGCGCTGCGGGCGGCCTGCGTGAGGGCTGCGCCCCGCACCGCACACATCACGGAGGCCCGCGTCATGCGAGACCTCAGGGCTCCGCCCGGCCCCGACGGGAAGCATCCGTGAGTACGCTGTTGTGCCCTCTCCTTACCTGTACTTTAAACAACATGTCTCGATGATATTTTTTAACATTGTAGTATTAAAATATTAAGGATACAGGAGGTATTCAACCTCATTTAACGAGGTCAAGTGTCCTCCATAAAATACCCCTCCCCATTCTTGTCACATCTGGTCACATTTGATAAGACCTCTCAAATTTGTGTGATAAATGACACATATTTTATAATGTTACACATACAAAATATTAATTTAAAACAGTAATTATGAATTACTTGACTCGTTACGAAATCTATTATCGTGCCTCTTTGTCCCACAATGTCACACTTCTGCGACCGCCTTGCCCGCTTCGTAACGTGCGATGTAATTTATGTATAATCGCTTAAGAGGACACGACGCCCAGAAATCTTTGCCCATCGTCCTTATTCATATGTGATAGCATATGAGAGACCTGGCGGTTAAGATGTCCCAGTATACAAGATGTTACATGTTTATAATGACATATCAATCATAACTAGTCACCGTCGTAACGGTCGAAATTCGACCAAAATTTAAATTAAAAAATTAAACTTCATATTGTCCAAATTAGTACTAATATTTCTCTCATTTAAATAAAAATAATTTTGAAGTTATTTTGGAACACACCCGTTAAATATAAAAAAGAGGTTTAATTAGCTAAGCCGCATTTAAAATCAATAGCGGGTATTTTGATAAAGACACTGACATTTCTGACGTTATGTGTTTTCATAGTAAGACATTGAATGTTCTAAACTCTATTTGGGTAACTTTGAACATTTTTTACAATATTTGTGATATTATAATCTGTTTTATATTTATTGCACCTTGTTTTTATTAAATGAATAGTGTCCTTTTTAGCTGGTTTATTAATCTAACACAATAAATTTACGGAAAAAACAATTAAACTATCCACAATTACCCCTAAAACTCAAATTCAAAGTTATCCTTAGTTTTGGGTAACTTTGAATATAATTTTTTGAGGATATAAAATCCGTCATTAATCGAATATTTTAAGGTCTGGGTAAAATTAATTAACATGTTTTTGTTAATTAAAACCAAATCTATAAAAAATACATTTATTTTGACATATAAATACAATAGACAACTTGGTCTTGCCATATGAATCAAGGTCGACCAATTTGGTGGTAAAATAAGATACTAGTTTTTTTTGATTATTTATTCCATCCATCCATAGGATGGACGGAACATGGACATAACATAGGCCTCCCCTAAATGGCGCCACTCCAACCAGTCCTGTGTCCTCTGAATCCAACGGTTTCCCGCTGTCTTCTTCAGGTCACCGGTCCATCTGGTAGGGGGCGACCGGTACTCCTTTTGCTTAAACATGGTTGCCACTCGAGGACCTTTCTTCCCCATCGGTTATCGGTCCTACGAGCGATGTGGCGGTCCATTGCCACTTCAGCCTGCTAATTTTGAGAGCTATGTCGGTAAGCTTCGTTCGTCTACGGATTTCATCGTTGCGAATCATGTCTCGTAGCGAAATTCCGAGCATAACCCTCTCCATAGCACGCTGAGCGACCCTGAGCCTCCGAAAAAATTTTTTTTTTATGATACAGGTAACTTTGAACCGTTCAAAGTTACCCGTATTACATCCAATTTCGACGTCGTCAAAAGTTTAACAGTTTTACGCAATATTCAACATGGGATACGGATAGTACAGTTTCAAAATAATAATATACAATATACATTTTAAAGATTAAACACCAAAACATACCTGTTTACGATAAGTTTTATATTATAATTGCTATTTCAAAACGGAGCATCAAACACTTGCAACAACTTCACTACGGAAAAGGCGGTATTTTTTAAAATTATGACATTGACAGGTACCTTTTTTTTACTTTCATTGCTATTACAACATTTTGGCAATCCATTTTACGCAGGTACGATATTGAAACAACAAGAAGTTTCCATGTAATAAATTAATATATTTTTTTCACAACTTTGTTCAAAGTTACACCGCAGTTCAATGTTACCCAAATTGATGTTATTTCGTTTATTATTTACGTGTTTGTGACTAATGCACAGTAGTGTGTAATATGATTTTAGTTGATTTTATGTATGTCATATGCAGTATTTGAAAAAAATATTAACATTCTGCACTCCTTCTCTACGTCCACTATAACCATGCAAAATTTCATACTAATCCGTCCGCGGCATATTATTTAAAAATGCTTCACAGGTTTTTTCGTCACGTATTAATATATAGATAATAATTGCAGGTCGAAAGGATTCGGCTTCGTAATGTTTACGCGGCACGAGGACGCGCTGGCTTGTTTGCGGAAACTTAACAACAATCCCGACGTGTTCGGCAAGAATAACGTGAGAATATCATTATCTACGTTTTTATAACATTGAAGTAGGTAGGTAGGTTTTTCAAGGTGGTAGAACCAGTGTACTTCGACCGGAAGTACCACCGCCACACCTATTTCTAGCGTGAAGCGAGATGGAACGGCGTGGTTGCCGGCACACTTTCATATGAGGCGACCATTATAGTCCTCAGGAGTAGCAACGCTTCTGTGATTGACTTCAGATGGAACCCATGTTCTGTATGCAGTTGATAACAGATGTTACAGGGCGGCAGTGACCACTTACCATCAGGTGGACTACATGATCGTTTGCTACTTCAGTCAAATAAAAAAAAGGTAGCATACTGGCATGTATTCACATGGTAAGTTTTTACTGCCGCCCATTGATATACGTAAGCATTTTTATATAGAACAAGGATTGTACCTGAGAACAACTGCACCCTTCTACCGAAGGGTGTGGTTGAAAGAAGTTTCATAAATAAAAAGTCGATCGTAAATGATCGATGTAAATTGTAACAAAATTATATTAAGTAAGGAAGTACCACCGCTACACCTATTTCCAACATTTTTTGCGTCTCGATGGAAGGGTGTGGTTGCCAGCAAACTTTCACATGAGGCGACCATTATAGTCCTCGGGAGTAGCAACGCATCTGTGATTGACTTCAGATAAAACCTATGTTCTGTTTGAAGTTGATTACAGATGTCAATGGGCGGCAGTGACCACTTACCATCAGGTGGAATGCATGCTCGTTTGCTACTACAGTTAGATAATAAAAATGAAAGAACCGCTCGGACCGTATACGTCAATATCTCTTACGTGAGTCAATGGCATCAGCTGGCACAAATGGTTAACTAGTGTATTAAATTTATTCTAAACCTACGCTTAGATGCGAGAATAAATGACTCCGACTTAAAGGTACTTCAAAAACCTCTAACAAGTATGTACTCGACCAAAACAATTAGGCGCACGACAGTTGAAACGTCATTAGAACTAGGGATTTCCCATCCCGATACGAAATATATTATATTACCAAAAACCAAAAGTATGTAGGTATACCATTATTAAAACATACACCATAGTGGTGTATTTTCAATAGTCGGGTATTTATTAAAGCACTTTCATGTGTTTAATATAGGTATTCGCAGACATGGAATATTTTCTTTCTTTTTTATGTATGTAAGAGACTAATGCCTGTTGCAGCACACATTCGATTTTCGACTTTAGAGACAGGAGTACTGAGCCCAATACTCTTCTCTTGTTAAAAAAATGCATATTTTGAATGTAAGAGTCCTTTCTCCTCCACGAATAGTCTTTTTCCTACCCATTTTGAGGTTTATTGACAAATAATCAACTAATTTAATAATACCTTTAAAAAATTCAACAATCACTCCTTAAACTGCCATTATAACGAAATAACATTAAACACGTGCTGGCTAACGTAAACCCAGACGATAAACGACTGCACGTCACTAGGGGACGCGCGGGGACAGAAGCGCGGTGCGGGGTACGGAACCGCTTTTGTTTCATGCGCCTAATTGTTGTGGTCACGTAATACACATATATCTCTTTGTCAGTCTAAGTATTTGTAATTTTATTTGCAAAATGTATGCGATGCACAAACACGACGTATCCAACAAAATAGTGTGCACTCAGCTGTGTGGCAAACAAGTTACATTATGTTAATTGCTTAATTTAATTCATTATCCGATATATAAATTATATTGTTAATTTCAACAATGTAAAATTGTGTGAACATCATGATTTTGTTAATTGTATACATAATATTGTTAAACATTTGTAATTCGAAACGTATTCTTATATTTTTACAGAGGCCAATAGTTTCCTTCTCAATAGAAGACCGAGCGGCTTTAAACGCGAGGAAAAAGAGATTAGAGAAGTCAATAGCGAACAATCCAACAGCGAAGAAGAACGAAGAGAATGAACAAAACAATCCCAAGAACAAAAAGAACAGGAAACGGAAACTGAACGCACCGGACGAGAGTTACATGAAGAAGAGAAGATTTGAGAAGGAGAAAAAACCAACGTCGAACGGAGAAGTGGGGAAGTTCGTTAAGATGCCAAAAGAATTTGATAATGAGGGGACCGAAGATGATTACACGGGGTTAACTGCTAAAGAAGGAAACCAGCATAAGATAAGAAGTAACCAGAAGTTGAGGAAGCAAGCAGAACTTCACAAGCAGAACGTTAAAATGGAAAAGAAGAAGAGTAAGAGATCATTGCAATTAAAGAAGGCGGCGCGAGAGAGAGTTAAGCAGCCGAAACAGAAGATTAACAAGAACAAAACAGCGAAGAGAAATAAGCACAGGAATAGAAGTAGGATTGATATAAGATGAAATGACAGTTTTTAAAATAATTACGTTTAGATTACTTTTATTAAATTTTGTGATCGCTCTGATAACTTTAATTTAAAATTTTAGATTAATATTATCGCGGACATAATACATTTTAATATATAAGGAATAGTTTGATGATGAGAATAGGTAGATGACGATGGTAAGTGGTCACCGCCGCCCATGGACATCTATAAGCGACTTCATACAGAGCTTCTATCTGAAGTTAATCACAAATGCGTTGCTAAAAGTGTGCCGGCAACCACACTTTTTCATCGAAATCTTCCATAAAAAATCTTTATAAATAATATTATATTATTGCTTTTTTGTCATTTTGAATACTCAATATGCTGGTTATTTTTTAAAACCAGTTTGCTTCTGGACGTTCTTTTGTCCATCCAAAGACCAAGTGCAGTAGTTATTTTATATAACGCTTCAAAATAAGATACTAGAAAAATGTGTGCGTGTACTAGCGTACACTCGTAGGAAGTGGAACTTTTTTATGACGTTATTTTTCAAAAAATATTTTACTATATGCAACTTTACAGAAATTGGTTAAATAAAGTTAAATCAGATAAAGTTTAATAAAAGGCTTTTATTAAACTTTATCTAATAATCTAATCTATAATAATCTATCTAATATCACGCGTGGTAGGGATAAGAAAAAGATGGCCCGTAACAGAAAAAGATGGCGCGTAACGAAAAAATGTTACACTAAATTTTTTTCCAACCCCGATAAAGAAGTATCACTTAAGTTTCACTTCAACAACCCCGATAAAGAAGTTTCACTTCAAAAATTACTTTAAAGCAATAATTTATTTCCAATTTTTTTTCAATCATGACGGCTCCGCCATATGTTAATCATATAACCTAAGCCCCTCCCTTCTTCTCCATTTCTGCACCCCACAGGAGAGGTGTAGGGCTCTCCTCACCGTTCCCTCATGCCACGTCTCCTCTCGCCTCTGGTGGTACACTTATGGCTGCATTCTAATTTGGTTAAAATAAACCTGTATATAAATATAAGTATTTCTTAGTCAAGTGGATATAAATGTAAATAATTGTTCAATTAAATAAAACAAAAAGGAAGTATAAAAATATATTAAAAGCTCTTTTATTTCTCAATTTTTTTTCGTTGTTTTACAAAAAAGATCCTATTGTATTTAAAATGAAATTGATTGACAAAAACCTTGCACCTTTACTATTTAATTATATTTACCGCGACATTTTAATTATGCTAATTAGTTGAAGCTAGTAATTTAAACTTTTAAATACTTAAATTAATGAAATCATTGTATTCAGATACGATATTGTATATTAAGAGATACAGCGAACGTCATCTCAATGATATATCCCCTACCGACCGACATTTTGTATTCAATATTCAATTAAACAATATGTATGTATACAATATTGTATATGTACGCGACACCGCGTATTTATGAAAAACACGTCACCGAAAATAATTATTTTAGTTTAAAGATCGAAAATTGTTTGTTTATTGAATTAGCAATATTTAATTATTTTTGGAATTGTAATTTAGTTTACCCTCCATAAATTTGTTATTGTCACCTCACCAAACATTGTTATAAAAAGGCGAGCGAACGCCGGTTGAGAGGGATTTCTTGTTTAACCGTCGAAGCGATCCGACCTCCTCAAATGTGAATAAATCGAAGAAGTTTACTCCTGTGTTTTTACTTCAAATCTTCAAGAAAGGACAATAATGAAGACTCCTCGACCATCCTGATGTCACACTTCACGCATCCTCTTCGTTATATACATACATATTGTATAATTTGTGTATTTTTTTATTTCATGTCCTGACGGTAGGTGGTCACTGCCTTCGTGGTTGAATGCGAAAGCGTGCCCGTGTTCCCGCCGCACGGTGCGAGGAAGACACAGACGGGGTTAAGCTGGTGAAAGTCCGGCATAACCCAGCTGCTTCCCTGGGCGGTATCCAAAGGATTATCCACTTAAAAAAGGTAGTCACTGCCGCGTATGGAAATCTGTAAGCAATTTACTATAGAATAGGGGTGATATCTGAAGTCAATTGCAGATGCGTTGCTACTCCCGAGGATTAAGATGGTCGCCTCATATAAAAATAAGCTCACTACAACACTTTCATCGAAACAAGAACTGTTTCACGATAAAAATAGGTGTCCGGGTGGTACATTGCCGAGAGAATCATAAGTTTAGTCAAGCTTTTCTGAGGATTAAAAAGCTCGCTATTTATGAAAATAAGCCGGCAACCACACTATTATCAATACAAGAATTGCTGCACGATAAAAATAGGTGTGCCGGCGGTATTTGCTGGTGGAACTATATTCATTGTACACATTTTTTGTTAATTTACTACTGCAACTCAACATGGCGCTGTGTGACGACATTGCAGGATAAAATCGTTCTTATATCTTATTAGTTGACCCGGGGAACTTCGTTTCGCCTAAAAGTCAAAAATCTTAAATATCAGTGTTTCTCCACTACATAGGTACACGTGTGTACATAAAAGCCGTCCTCTTGAATCACTATCTAATAAAAACACTGCATTAAAATCCGTAGTGTAGTTTTAAAGATCTAAGCATAATAGGGAGAAGCGACAGACAGCGAGAAGCGACTTTGTTTTATTCTATGTAGTGAAGCTTCGCATTATAACTATGTATAAAATTATCGCATTTGTACCTATTTTTCAACTACTACAACTACATTCTCTACGCAACAGCGCGCATCCTTCGAGTGTCCGTTTCTTGTTCTCTGGCGATTGGCATGTTGTCATGTATGTGATTCTTGACCAAATGGAGGTATTCTTTAGGATGCTTCAGGTAGTGCGTAAGATGGGCGGAGCGCTCCCAGCATTGCCATGTGCACTGCGGACAAACATTTCTTCAAATTAATGTAGGTACTTCCAAAAAGTAGTTAGTCAGCAGACCAGCATCGTGATATCACAAGAATGGTAACTCTTAAGAAAAAAAAACATAAAGACCATTTTTGTAGAAAATTTAAAGTTCTACAACATTGGCTTGAAGTTTTTTTTTTATAAAACGTTCCGTTTTCGATAGAAATTCAAAGAACCTCAAATTTTGACACTTGACCTCGATTAACTTTTGAAGCACACATAGGATCGATGGGGATTTTTTAAAAAATATTTGTTTTTCGTTTTCCGGTTTTTACCATTTTTTGGTTTTCCGGGCATTAATGTTATTTGACCACTACTTTTATGTCTAAATTGGTCGGACTATAGTTTTTGATGGTATTTTTTATGAAATGTTTATAATGTAATTATGTTTATTATTTTACTTTATTGCCTTCGGATCGCATAACTAAGTCAATTATATCAACTATTGATAAAGTAACAAATAGACCATTAATGCAAGTACTTTCTGGCTTTACAGTTATTAAATCTTAGTCCCACTTTGTTATCGCGACAATTCAAAGAAACTTGCATCAAAATATTTCATATGGGTCTATTTCAATATTTCGCTAAAGTTGGACGGTGACCCCACTAAGTATATATTAAATCAACGTCTATCTTAGTAAAGGGAACACACTATCTGACTTTCTCTTTGTAAAAATTAATAAGACCCCAAAGCCACGTAGTCTTTTGCAATGTGAAAATGCAAGGTCGTGAGGATGGATTTTCTGCCGCCCCAGAAACAAATATTGCCGCCCTCCTATACTTAGATTATAAGTAGCCCCTCATGCTGGGGCCCCGGGTAGGTCACATACTCGGTACATCTACCTTCTTCGTTTACTAACAATAGAAACATAATAGTTAAAATAAATGTAATAAATAATTAAAAAACTGTGTAGTGGTATAGTAAATAGTTAAATAAACAGATAAATAAATAAATAGTTACCTATAGTCTGCTACGAAATTTGTGAGTCGAATACAGGTAATTACCTACACGAAATTTCGCATTCGCCTAAATTATCATAAATTACACGCAATTTATTTCCAATAAATATATTTTATTTTTAAATAGTTTCATAAGTCACGTTAACCTAAAAACAAGTTAAGTTTTTAGTTTTTGTCGCGGAATTGATACATATTTAATATGCAAGCTGTACTTACGCAATCATGCGGTTCTTTTATTGTATTTAAATTATTTTTGCCGATATAATTGTTCATTTTCAGTAACCACGTTCCGTAGGTCGAAAATTCGAAATATCGGCAAAAATAATTGAAAACCAATTAGGGTGAGTCGGAGTAATATTGGAGATAGGGTAGATATAAACGTAAAATTGAAATTGTAGGCTAATGGAGCCATTTTTATTAAGATATCAACGATATACAAGCCCAACATGTTTGTAGCATGGCGTGTCGGATGAAGTCACCCATAAAAAGAAAATGCCCGCATGTCTACAAAAGTAATCTTACGGTTGCACCCCATCTTCTATGTTACTCCCTCTCATCTTATTGTACATATTATTTAGATATTAAAAAGAAGTTATTGCTTAAAAATGCTACACCTTTACCTATAGGTAATGCATTTTGGATCAATTTTTTTTTTTTTCGAGGGGGAAACCTTGAAAAGGTACCCGACGCCGTGGGAACGACGCAGGGTTATGTAGGATTTTTACCGCACTAAATCTCCCCGGCCGCCGTCCTCGGCGCTCTTCGGGAACGCAACCGGCGAAAAATACAAAATTCGATTACAAAAATAATTTCCTACTCGTACCTTAATTCCCATTTTTCGCCAGTCTTCGCATGCATTCCTGATGTTACTCTCTGCCCCGACGGGATCAGTGCTGGACAGCAGGAAGAGGCACGGCGCGCGGCAAGGAGTCGCGTAATACGTCTCTGATGCCAACTTGTAGTGTTTCGTTGCTATGTACCAGAATGCGGAGAGATAGAACCTGAGTAAAATGGGAGATGGAAATTGGTTTAGTTTTTGAAGTTGTATACAGCCATGGACAGAGAGAGATTCGTAACAGTTTTTAAAAGTGGTGAACAGGGATGCGTAACCGTTTTTTTCGTAAGTTGTGAACAGGGGTACGTAACAGTTTTTCGTAAGTTGTGAACAGGATGCTAGAATGTTACGCGGCAGCCCCTGATTGTCCTTTTAAATAAAACACTGAGTGTCACTGCACAAGAGTTTATTAGAAAACTTTCACAGAAAACTGTCCCTCACTTTTCTTTTAAAAATGTAATATTTTACCACGGATTTGTTGCAACTGCCGGTAAAATGGTTGCACGCTGTTTATATTGATTAAAATTGATAACGTCGGCGGTATTGAATATAACAGTACGTAACAGTTTTTTCCGAAGTCGTGAACAGACGTTTATAACATTTTTTCTATTGCTAGTGTTGTTTTTTTACAAATCTTGTTACGCCAAAGAAGTATAACTTCTAAGTCAATCACAGACGCTTTGCTAATTCCTATTCCGAAAACGAAGATGGTCCTCTCATATCAAATTGAGCCAACAACCACACCCTTCCATCGAAACGTAAGAAGTGCTTCTTGCTAAAAAGAATTGTGGCAGTAGTCCGTCTCTTGTCAAAACATATCTACCCCTTCTACATACTTGATACACAGATAATGAAAGGTGAATACCTACTTCAAGGGATGATTATTTCTGCTTTGGAACTGAGGTATTTACTAATCGTTGCTGTATCATTTGAAGTCGTAAAGGAGAGTCCGACTATGATTGGAATCAACTAGGACAATTTTATTTAAGGTTTATATATGCGTGATTACCTATTATCATTCTAAAATCTACAATTAAAATTTTGGACCATAGTATCATAATAATCTGAATATCAAACAATTTCAGCTCACGAGTCATCAATATAATATAGTATCGCGATACTGGTACCTTTTAAATCCAAATTAATGACGACGAGAAATTAAAATCGTTAGCACCAGTTAAGTGCTTAGGTATTAAAATGACTTACCTAAGAAAGCCCTTGACCACCGTCTGCATCAGTGGGCTGTCGGGGAACAAGGCAAGTGGAACACCAATGGGGACGGCGGTGATGTCCGCCACCGAGTCCCACACCTGCGCGGACACGCGGTCCAGCGCTGGCTGATACCTGTGTCAACAAGCTTAGTTTCATTTTTTTTATCAGACTGAAGTAGCAAACGAACATGCAGTCCACGTGATGGTAAGTGGTCACTGCTGCCCATGGACATCTGTAAGTAACTTCGTATAGAACATAGGTTCTATCTGAACTCAATTACAGATGCGTTGCTACTCCCGAGAAATAAGATGGTCGCCTCATATTAAAGTGTGCCGGCAACCACACCCTTCCATCGAAATGCAAGAAATGCTTCACGCTAGAAATAGGTGTGGCGGTGATACCTACCTGGTCGAACTACACTGGTTCTGCTACCTTAAGACTAAGAGCTCTTTCGACCTTTGGAAAGCTGTATAGTTTCGAAAACCACTTTATACTAGCTTATTCCCACACTCCGCCCGCTTTGATCACTTTTGCTATTATAATGAGTACCTACCTATCCCATGTGTTAATTCAGGTAATAAACTGTGAGCCTTTAATTGAAATACGATAATATGTTGTTTTTGCGTAAAAGAGTAACAAACACACATACATTCTTACAAATTTTCACAAATATAAAATTAATAAATAAGATTTATAATTTGTATAAAAGAGGTCTCTAATATAAATCTAACATAAATGATTAATATTTATAAAATGTTTGCTATACAGCATTTAAAACGGACAACGTGTTAAATTATTAAATGTCAAAAAACGTTAAATAAACTGAACAGTTTTATGCAAATTACTAACTTTTCGGTAAGTAGCTATTCATTTTGTATATAAAAACTCCATGCGAATCAAGCAACTTTATAAAAAACGGTGCGGAATAACATGGTTTTAATTTCCACTGTGAATACTGAATACAAAAGAACTTCTTCGAGATGTCTGAAATAACCTTCATGAAAAACGTATAAGTACATGACGAATAAATACCCTTTAATATATGTAATTGATAGGTAGAACTAGTGTAGTTCGACCGGGGAAGTACTTACTACCGCCACACCTATTTCTAGCGTGAAGCATTTTTTTGCGTTTCGATGGAAGTGTGTGGTTGCCGGCACACTTTTATATGAGGCGACCATCATAGTCCTCGGCAGTAGCAACGCAACTGTGATTGACTTCAGATAGAACCTATGTTTTATATAAAGTTGCTTACAGATGTCCATGGGCGGCAGTGACCACTTGCCATCAGGTGGACTGTAGGTATGCTTGTTTGCCACTTCAATCAGATAAAAAAATAGAATTATTTTAATACCAATTAATCTTAGGTAGGTATATATAGAATAAATATCTTTTGAAAATTGAATACTCAAAGTCAAGTATTACACATTTTTTGTAAATATTAACATGCATTTCAAGAGAACAGCTTGTAAATAAATATTAATAAGCTTTCGAAATTAACAATGGTTATAAATTAATAAATCTTACTTATTTAAATCCTTGGCAGCGTGGACCAGTGCCTCCGACCACACGTATCCGCCCACTGAGAATCCATGCACCATAAAGTTTGTGTCGTTGGCAGCCATCAGCCTCAAGATGTCCCATCCGATCATCTGGTTCAATATCATAGTTTCAACTATTTTGAAATTTCGATAAAACGAAACATTAAAGTTAAAAATTAAAATAACGGTTTGTTATATTCGATTTTCAATTAAGTATAAAACTGTTGATGCAAGCAACGCCAAGCGCGGCCTTATTTCTACAATGCCATTTTACACGTGTTTTAAGACAGTCGATAATTGGAAGCCTTTGATGTACTCTGTGATGTACTCTTTTGATCAATAAACTTTCTTAAGTGTAGTGATCTCCTCTTTTCTTTTAAAAGAACCTCACGGAACGCCATCCTAACAGGTTGTAAAACCTCAACGTCAAAACTCGTACAAGCAGTGGCGTAACTACCTATACCGTGAGAGGCCCGTATAAATGTTGGGAGTTAGGATTCTCCTCTGTCCGGAGGCCCTTTAAAGCTGGGGCTCTTAGCATTTTGCCGACCTGCCACCCTGTAGTTACGCCACTGCGTATAAGTAAACTTATTCATTGAAATTGTGCACAACCGTCGTGGCAGAGGGTATATACCGCTTAATTAAATCCGACTCTTTATTCGGTTGACTCTACTTATTTGAGTTCTATTCAACAGTTTTAGGATACTATCAAATATATGTATACATACAATAACAGTTGCGTTATGGTAATGCAGTGACTCAATTTTATTTTTAGATTCTAATCTTATACTAATTAGTTAAAACTTAGTTATATCTACGTTTGTCATGCAGTACCTACCTTTAAATAAAATAAAATTAGCAATTTAATTATAAAGTACCTACTTATTTTTCTCTTTCAGTTTAAGCGTTTGGGTTTGTGTTTTTACAATAATTTATTTTATTGCTTGATCTATTGTAATATAAACATGTCAGATAATAGCAGGAAATAATGTCGGTCAGTTTTGTCAGTTAAAAGCAAGGCCACATAGAATTATTATTGTATAAGTACACAATGGGTAACGTAAACTATACATACAATTATATTTAAATATTTATCTGTACTAGTCATCCGTTGCAACAGTCTAAATTCGATCGTAATTTAAATTAAAAAACTAAACTTCATATTATTGTCCAATGTAACACAAATTATGAAGTTGAATACAGATGTACATGGACGGCAATTGCTCCCTTCGATGACACTAATGCTCAACCTTCTACGCGTCAGTGTTAATATCTTGCGGATGTCCCTTATGGAACTACGCTAAAGCCCCTTGTCAACCCCTTGGAGTTTTGTCCGATGAAGGCTTTAAGGCCTCAAAGGCCATAGGCAACTCCTGTTGGTGTTTAGTGGGTAGGCACGTAGGTCTTTCGCGAGTCCTACATAACCAATACGGACGGCGGCATTAGTATGCATGAGCATTCACCACCATCCTCCCGCATGGAAGGTAGCCCATTTTCAATTTTGTCTGGGCGCAAAAAACAAAACTTACCATCAGGTGGACTGCATGCTCATTGCTGAAATATTACTTCAATCATGTAAATAATAACCCCTTAATTAATTATCAAAGCACAAATGTTCCCACGCACCTGTGCACCCTTCTTCGGCCACATGAGCTGCCAGGGTTTGATGGTGACGGTGACCACGTTGAAGCCCTCCTCCAGGTAGAGGGTCGCGTACTTTAGCGTGTGTTTCCGTCGAGCCATCAACCAATTTAACATAATGCATATTGGCTTGTCAGTTTTGCTTAACCTGATGTAAATAGGGTATAATGAGAATGAAAGAATAGGCGCGAATACTATCACATTGAAGAGGACAGCGGGAAACCGTTGGATTCAGAAGGCACAGGACCGGTTGGAGTGGCGTCATTTAGGGGAGGCCTACGTCTTGCAGTGGACCTCAAAGGGCTGATGGATGGATGGATGACTATCAAATAAGAAGGATAATAGCCACGAAACGACAGGGAAAGATAGGTAAGTAATCCGCTGTCCCCGGAGCTCATCTGTGACTTTAGAAAGAAAGAACCATTGTTCTGTATAAATTTGCTCACATATGTCCATGAGTGGCAGCTGCCACTTACCACTAGGTGTTAAAGGGCACCTATCGCCAATTGACGGCACACATGAATCGACGTCGATCTGCAAATCAACGTTCAGCGAAGGATTAATATGTGAACATACTAAGTGTATGAGATCAAATTTTCTGTTCTTTGGGAACGTTTAAGTATTACGTAATGCAATTTCAGAGGGGGGGGGGGGGGGAATATTACGATGCGTTACGATGCTTACAACATATTACGTAACACTGTTTTTTATGACCAATACACGTACAAGAATAAGAATGTTAAAGTTAGATAAATGGATGTAATAAAATATTTTACGTGAAGCGCTTAACTCACTTCATGGTTTTGGGGTCTATTTTGATTTGTTCTTCCTCGTTTGTAATGTATTCCAAGTTTTTGGTTAAAGCCTGTGTGTGGGCACATCGTTCGCCGCATATCGTACTCGTAATTGATATGTTTGTGAAGACGGGGCGAAGTAGCTGTGAACAAAGAACAATTATTATTTTAATTGACTTTATAATTATGTAGATACTTACTATAAGAATTATAATACGTTTATACTAATTATTTCTAAATCGCATCTATCTTAATATTATATGTTAAACTTTCATTTAAAATATTTAGAATTATAAGATTGAAGCACAAAGCAAACATGCAATCCACCTGATGGTAAGTGGCAATTGCCGTCCATGGATATCTTAACCACTTTAGCTATGAATTTCTCAAAGTCAATAACAGATGCAATGTCATTTCCGATAACTAATTTCAGTGGCATAACTATACTGTTCGAGGCCCGTAGCAAATTTATCGGATGGGCCCCCTCTCCACGATATAAAAACCAGTATATATAAAAAGAAGTAACCCAGTTCTAAAAGTACGTTACAACTTATTTTTACAATACTTTGAATTTTAATAGTTGGGCTTCTCCTCTGGCCGGGGGCCCCTTCGGGCTCGGGGCCCGTGGCATTTTGCTGATTTGCCACCCGGTAGTTACGCCACTGACTAAGATGGTTGCCTCATGTACCAAAAAGTGAGCCGACAACCCATGGATGTAAAAAGAACTATTTCACGCTAAAAATAACAGAGGCGGTGGCATAGAAACAAAAGTAGTCTTGTTATTCTATAAAAAAGTAGAAACACTATCGCAAGAAACTAGTCGCGAACAATAAAAACGGTGGAAAATTTAAAAAAAAAACCTGATTTAATTTCTCTCTGAGGTGTAGAAGATATTAAAATGTCATGTGCTAAATTAAAATGTCAGTAAATATTTATTTCTCCGTTTTATATCATTTTTATGTTCCAATTATAGTATATGACCTTGGTCATTAGACCGCTAAAATTCAGTTAATTATCTGTTTTTTTGTGTTTTGGCGTCGACGTAGTGGAAAAGGCAGTATTTCCAAAATGATAATTATCAGATAAACGCGTTAGTGTGTTTCCATTCCTACTTCATCTGATTGATACTGCTGTAAAACTATAAATGTTGTTTTACAACCAACGATATTTTATATATAAAGGTTGTATTTTCTTCTTACAAATGAGTTTACTGCACTAAGGTTGACAACGATAAGTTACACCATACAGTTACTCACCTTACAATCATTACCTAATCTAGCGTAAGTAATGCATTTTTCGTTTCATCATTCGTTTCAAAAAAAAAAATCAACTGTTTTCTTGTTATTGTAATTCTACAAACAACGCAACAATTTGTAATTCTTTAAATCAAGACAAGTATTTTGACATTTGTACGCCAATATTAGGCAAGCGTCTTCCACTATTGTAAACATCTACTATAATTATTCCTTACTGACAAATAAACGATTATGATTTATGACCTACTCACGTAAGTAGATATCATTCTTATAACGCAATTACCGCAAAATACTTAAATTCGCTAAAATAGCGATTACTGCTTTTTTACGTGAGCAGAGCAGATAATTATCAGAGTTTTGGCGGCTTACTGCCTGGTTTTGTCTGTTTGTTAGTTACCTGTAGTGTAGGCTACCTACGTCTGAGTTTAGATAAGTTTATTTATTAACAATTACCTCTCAAGGGCAATAATTTCTCGTACCTACTTGTAAATATTATCATAACTTGTGTATTCAAAACTTATTTTGTTTGTTTAAATATGTTTGACCGGGTTTCGATTCTACATAGAGGGGGGATACTCCTGTGTTCGAAAATCGTTGCCCACCGCCTTCATGTTGATTTAGTCGTAGAATGTGAGGGACTCGGGAAATATGACATCCAAATCTATGCAATTTTATAGATATGTTATTATTAACCGACTTCCCAAAGGAAAGAGGTTATCTATTCGGACTTCGGAACTATGTACTAAGTACTGTGTTTGCTCTAAACCAACATGTATTTAAATTATTTTTTACTTTTATGTGGCATGGAAGTCGGTTGTATATTTTGTTTAATTTTTTTTTCATTACTCTAAAAATGTTTATATTATAAAATTATATAGGTATATCTACATCTACAAGAGCAGTGATAGCCTAATGGTTGAAACTTGCCCTCTCAACATTGGGAGGTCCGAGGTTCAAACCCAGGCACGCACCACTGTTTTTTCTAAATTATGTGCGTATTAGAAATTAATTATCACTGATTTTCGATGAAAGAAAACATCGTGACGAAACCTACACACCCGAGAGTTCTTAAAAAAAAATTCTCGGAGGTGTATGAAGTCCACCAATTCACACTTCTCCAGCGCGGTGAACTATGGCCTACAACTCTCTCATTCTGAAAGAAGACCCGTGCCAAGCAGTGGGACAATAATGGGTTGTCACCACATCTTTGATATTAATACAATACATTGTTTCAAGGACTCAACCCTAAGCCAAGCAATGTTATGTATATCAACTTGTTCAAAAAATTTGTCAAATTTTGCCTGTTTCCCAATTTCTCATTATATGTTGGTGTTGTCATAAATATTTATTTTAGCGTATATTAAAGCGATAAAGCATATGCAAATATGGTATCTAACTGTATAAGTTTGGATCCTTTAGAATGCAGACACATTAAATGGTTCTTTGAAAGATATTTCTTCACTCCATAAATGTCATCCATAAAATATTCATGTCATCATGTCTAAATCCATAAACAGCCGAAGTTAACTAACTTTTATGGATAACAATATCTATTTCCATTATATACCGTCACATGCCATAATCTTCTCTATCTATTTTAGCCAAAATAGTTAATTTTTTTTATACTTTTTTGGTACTTTTTGTACATCGGTTCCCATTTTCCCCACGACGATGTAGTCTCAATAACCGCTTTACATCTGTAGAGTGTAGATTGTAGCGTCTCAATAAAAACTTCGTATTTTGCTCTTCAGTCTTATTTATTGATGTATGCCAAGTACCCAACACTCGACAATGCATTAGGCGTGCTTAAGTACTATTAAGATTCTAACAATATCTATACAAAACTTATATGTTTTGGATTTAAACCATGCAAGCAGATAATTTCTATAAAGGTTTTTTTTTTATTTTGGTTTATGTTTTACTTTGGCTTTGGAGACAACCCTACAGATTTTTTGTCAATGTATGAAGATTGCACAAAATTGTGTCCAAACATTGCCTTGATACTTTTAGCTACTAAAACACTAACACAAGGTGTGTTAGTGTTTTAGTAGCCACTGAAAGTTTATTTGTATCCTTTAGATATTAATTAAGGCTTTAGTTTGTCTCAATATGAGGGTAAACTAATTTATTTTGGTGTAAGAGTATTAGGCAATTTTACGCATTAAGACAATTACTTTGCTTTTTTTTTATTAAAATTTAATCATTTACAAATAACAATTCCATAAAAAAATGTTAAAATTATAAAATATCCGTTGTTTTTTATACTATAATGGGTCAAATCATTTTTTATCCCACTTTTAAACCGCAAAATATCAAAATCCATGAAAAGTTAAGGCATTTGACGGTTCCTCCGTCTTCAGATGGATGGGACATTTTAGAAAGATAGTTTACCTAAAAACTTAGTAGTAAGTAATAAGTTAGTAATAAATAAGATATTTTTCGTGCGATAAGAAAGTAAAAATATGACTATCCCAAATTGGGAATACCTACCTACTAATTGAAATATGTGCTCCTAACGAAGACACAATTTAAATATCAATAATTTTAAGTTACAGAAATAGTTTGATTCAAAAAAAGCCTAGAAATAAAAACTTGATGCTTCATGCACGCTGACATTAATGGCCATTTATTTTTATATTTCTATTATTTTAATTTAACTCATGAAAAAGATAAAAACAATAAGAATTGTCTAATTTTAACTGGCACTTAAAAATTAACGTTTTTGTGCCTCGCTGTCTTCGAAATAAACTTTTTGTCTTGTGTTTTTATTCAATTCAAGCAGCTACATATTACCACAATATAAATAGATATTTGTACCGTGATATTACCTATATGTGTAAAGGTACTAAAGTTAGTTAATAGAGTAGTTGAATTGAAATAAAATAAAGTATAAGTGTTAATGCAAGATACGGACTATAAATATATCAAATCCCTTATATCAGAATTTATTAGTTATTTATTTTCTAATACATAGATGTTAAAAAGTTTTAATAATAATGGAAATTAATTAATTAGTCCTCCGAATTACACAGCAAATTTTTACACATTTGCTGTGTTAAGACACACAGAATTTTGCTATTTATTAAACACTAGTTGACCTGGCGAACTTCGTTATGCGTAAAGGTCAAAAATCATAAATTATCAGCTTTTCTCTACACATACATTGATAAAAACCTTCCTTTTAAATCACCCTATCTATTAAAAAACTGCATTAAAATCCGTAGCGTACTTTTAAAGATCTAAGCATACATAGGGCGTCCCTGTAGCCTCGGGGTCAGAATAGGGCTACGGTATCCCCTGCCTGTCGTAAGAGGCGACTAAAAGGGGCTTCCGGGGTTGCAGACGGCTAGAGTGGGAGCTCGAACCGTTCGGTCAGGCAGTCCCGGGAAGGACGGCGGTATGTGTGGTCGCGTACCGTCGTAAAGACTAGACGGAGCGGTGGGCCCAGCCGCCCATCTGGGAGGAGCCCGATGGGGCAGCGCGCTCGGAGGATTCCGGTTGAAGCCGTTTCGAAATCCCGGAGTCCTCCTTTTTAGCGCCGAGGACGGCCACCGGGGGGGTTTTAGTGCGGTAAAAATCCCACATAACCCTGCGTCGCTCCCACGGCGTCGGGTTCCTTTTGAAGTTTCCCCCTCGAAAACAAAAAAAAAAGCATACATAGGTACAGACAGCGTAAAGCGACTTTGTTTTATACTATGTAGTGATATAGACAATACTTACATGATTGCTAGATTTTATGGACACTCTCCCGAAGCTAACAGCAACAGAAATGCTGCGCCAGCAACTCATATTAAACGATTTGTCGTGGACGAATCTGAAATTATATTGGAGACTTGTAGTTACTCGCAGTTTCACCAGCGTTTAAAAAGTAATAGTAATTTATAATGAAAAAGGAAAGCCGAATCCAAAATTTTGGTAAATTGAATTGATTACGTTTTTAATTCAATTAGCTATTTTTTACATGTATTTTTTTATTTTATGACGTCCAGGGCTCTGACTTTTTTAAAATTGATATAAAATGCACACTTGGCAGACTTGAATTATTCGATAAAAAACAATGAGAAGGGCCACAGAAAAATAGTCTGCCATCATGTTGCCTCTGCGTATGCTGTTGAGAGCGCATCGAAAATGTTAAAGAATAAAGGTTTGCTATATAATGCGCACGTGTCTGCCTCTTCGACAAGACTAGAGCCTAGACTAGAGCCTAGGAGTGTTCCTACATATTTCGCAGAAATAAAACGTGATTGAAATAAGTTAGATTCAGCAAATCCTATTACGTCAATCTTAAACCAATTCTTCGTTTCTGGTTTGTATTTAAAAAAAGGAATCCATAGATTTCAGCTCCAGCAGTGGATTAGCTGCGGTAACCAGTTCAGCGTTAAATAAAATATTATAAAAGAAACTGTTACGAAACACAACAGTGCCATGGTATAACCGCTTTCCCGTGATTCCGTGAATTCAAACAGTTGTACAATTAAAAATCACTGACCAAATTGTCTGCCAAATGTTTTTTCGTATCCGGGAGTCGTAATGAATGGAAAGGGTAAAATGAGAAACGTGTGCTAATGACTTAATAGAGTTTTTTTTCTAACATTTTTATTACTCCGTCCTATGGTAACGCAGCGCACTGATCGTCTGCCTCTTCGATTTTCTTCGTTTTCAGGATGATTGTGACCACGAACCGCGGAGGCAGATGTGTGCATTTGATACCCCCATTTTTAAATCAACTTTAATCCGTTGTGACGCGGAAACGCAGCAACGTAGAACTTCAATTGACTGAACCAAATCAATTTGTACTGATCTAAACTACAATTAACCCAAATATTTAACTCGTGTAAATCATATAACAAAATGTTCACCAGCTCCCTAACTATATGCTTTGATCCCAAAAACTTTGTACCTTGTATACAGCTGTAATAGCTATGCTGTGAGCAATTAAAGACAAATTGTTACAACCGACCCCGGTCTACCCTATAGAGGAATATAACAAAGTATCGACAAAGGGAAGTTCTTTTTTTATTACAAATATTAACGATGCGATGGTTCGGTACGTGAATAAGTAATAAACTTGAGGCCACCATCAAAAGACAATAACTAATTAACCTATGAAGGAATAATGTGTTAATAGACTTACATATTAGTTACAATGTAATGTATTATTTAGATATTAACTGTACTTAATTCTGTCAATTTCTTATAGTAAAACTGTAGAACATGCCAACATTACTTCGTCCACGATCCGTATATCAAACAAGTCATGCGCATTGCACTAAAATATTACGGATGAGTTGTTTTTTAAGTAAGTACGTGCTATTAAAACTTAGAAAAACTTGTCTTGTGGTGTTAATTACGTACTTAGTATGCTCAAAACTAAGTCCGACATTACATACCTGGATTTAGATTTACAAAAGTATTCAAAAGGAAGTACACAAATGCAAGGTTTGCCTTATCTTTATTTTTTATCAGTCTGGGCACGGTCTGAGAATATTTATTATATTATAATATACACGACACGTCAGTTAGACAAGGACGTTTTATAAAGGACTTATAAAGGACTTTCCTTGTTAAACGAAGTAATTAAAATAAAAATTAAGTTTAACTTTGAAGGTACTTGGCCACAGAAGAAGAGAAAAAAAGTAACACATGGTACAAGAAAACATTCTAACTGCTCAAAAACGATTTCTTCGTCAACTCATTATTGTCCCACTGCTGGGCACGGGTCTTCTCTCGGAATGAGAGAGTTATAGGCCATATCTCGGGTGTGTAGGTTTTCTCACGATGTTTTCCTTTACCGAAAAGCAGTGATAATTAATTTCTAATACGCACAATCTGTGGTGCGTGCCTGGGTTTGAACCTCGGACCTCCCGATCGAGAGGGCAAGTTTCAACCATTAGGCTATCACTTCTATCAAAAACGATTAATTTCCTTTAATTTTTTTTTTTAGGTAGTCAAGTTTCTTTGTTTTTAAAATATTTTACTTAAATAAACGCTTTTTAGGTTTAGCGTCAAAACAGTACCTCAAATAATTAGTGTTATTTGTACTTTTGAAATTTTACACGGTACAAAAAATAAGTAATATTAGGTATACAGGGACTTCGCCTTTTCCTAATGCGAGGTTTGATGAGAGGCGACTAGAACCCCCTTCTTAGACCCATCCTCTAAATGTCGCACGTAATAAATGAATGTCCCCTCCGATGCAAGGCGATTATAGTAAATCTACACTATAAAGAGCATGGCGATGAAAATTCAGAAATAGGACCTTTTTAGCCGACTTTTCTACACATTTGGAGACTCCTTGAGACATATAAAGTCTAAGGTTAAGAAGAAAACTAGCAATCTAGACCCGTTAGTGACTCGACTTAGACATAGTATCTATATTACGAAGCTTCCTAGACAGAAAGAAAAGGCAGTGACCTCACCCACGCAATTTCAATATTGGCCTAGTATTTGGGTAACAATAAATAGACCAACCGACACAAAATTAGAAGCACTGAATACAATTCCTGTATAAAAAGATTACTTACCGACTGAAACACTGGCAAATATTTTAAAACAAAATAATTAACGTACACGTTAATAAAAAATCTGTACGTTTCATTTATTTACATAAAAATCTGTTTTCATGGCATTTATCATTATAAATCTGCTAACATAATAGAATAATTAGAATATAATGTAGGTAGGTAATTCTCTAATAAAATTACTTACGTTTTTACTTGGTATCAAAAATATTTAAAGAAATTTATGCACAACTCCGGAATGGCGTATTTCTCCACTAAAGATTCGAGTTCAAGTCCCCGCGCAGACAGAATGCCGAAATTCGCAAAAAAATATGTTACATTTTAATATCTAATGATCTCGTTAGTAACAGTTTACGGAATCAATTAAAACCGCGTCATATACTTAAGTTATTTATCACATTTAAATCGCGTATATTTCGTATTCAACTGTGACTTTCCAAAATTTTTATTAATGAGTGTACGCAATGTTTTGGCGATCTAAACGCGACTGACTTGTTGCGTGGTGTCACCACGCTCACCATGCATGCGCATGCATGATTGTTTTGAACTCCCACGCTACAAATATTTCGGCAGGTATTTTATGTAAGCTACAACGGTAAACAAACACAGATAAAGATACCTACCTCATTTTACATATTGTACCTACATGAAATCGAATGTCTCCATTTTGTATGTTTAGGTACCTCAGATACATTAATACGTAGGGTTCTATCGGGATATCCCTGTAGTTCCGGGACCAGCACTGGCCACAGTATTCCCTGCATGTCATAGGAGGCGACAAAAGCGTGGTTTTCGAGGTTGCGCGCGGCAAGAGTGGGAGCTCAAACTATCCAACTGACCCCGGGAATGTCGGCCGCATGTGTTACAAAGCCGTCGTATAGAACAGAAAGTGCGGTGGGCGTATTTGCTCACCGGGGCAAAGCTCGAAAGAGACATCGTGCTCGGAGGACTCCGGTTGTGTTCCGTTGACATCCCGGAGTCCTCCACGTAGCGCTGAGGATGTCCGTCAGAGGGGTTTTATTGTAGTGAAATTCCGACAACCTGGCGTTGATTCCAAGGCGTCTCTTGCCGTGGAAGGTACTTCTAGGTATTTCTAGGTACATGTACGTGTGTTTCGTGGCTACGGTGTTGATACACCTTAAACGGCTGTCTTAAACACGAGTCAGTCTAGTCTAGTTAGATGTTAGTCGTCAGGTATGGAAACGCATCTTTTATTGTTTGCTTATAGATCCGATGTTGCATCGTTGGTTAGGTACAGATGTCCATGGATGGGGGTGTCCACTTACCGTTAACTGAAAAGCATGCTCATTTGCTACTTCACGTTTGTAGAAAAGGCAAAAATATGTAAAAAACTTAAAAGTAATGTTAATTTAATGTAATAGGTAGGTATTACCTAACTTTGATATGCGCTGACCGTGAGCTTAAAATTAGTCAAAAATAGTATGCAAGGCTCATAGGAACCATGTGTGCAAAATTATTATTATTATTATTATGCGGATACACATTTTTTGTCTGCTCAAAAATCGTTCTGCACTGGAGAACGACTTTTATATAGACAAAAAATACCTACCTGCATTATATTCTAAAAGTAGTTCTGCATTGCAGGACGACATAGATTTCGCGACCTTTTTTTTGGTCTAAAAACTGCTGCGGGACTGAACTTTAATTTCGATATAGTACTAAAGTTTTTAACGTGAAAGAAAATCGGGAGAACTACAAAATAACGAATTTTCAAAGGGGGCTTTAGATGAACTAAGTTTAGGAACCTCTGACCTAGAGTAAAAAAGTATAGGACTAATTAGAAAGAAGAATTGACACACTCTCTGGTTCCTTTATGATCAATGTCTAGACATTTTTAGATGTATTAGTTACTAGCCTTTGCCCGCGGCTTCGCTCGCGTGGAATTTAGTCTGCCACATAAAGTTTGCAAGGTGGTAGAGCAATGGTTTAACCAGGGAGGCATCACCGCCGCACCTATTTCTACCGTGAAGCAGTTCTTGTGTTTCATTTGAAGGGTGTGCCTGCCGGCTCACTTTTATATGAGGCGATCATCATAGTCCTCGGGAGTAGCAACGCATCTGTGATTTACTTCAGATTGAACCCTTGCCCTACTTCCTAAGGCGATTAACATACGGTACGGCTCACTGCCACGGTAGGCGGTGAAGCAGATCTCATGTTGTATTGGGGTCTAATAAATCCGTTGATGCCTCACAAACGTACACCGACTGGCCGCGCGGTCCAACGGTGTTTTCATTACCACCGTGTCTCCGCGCGAACGACAGTGCGAGGGGTCGGCGCCTCACACACGGGCTGGCGCCTAACCGCGCGGATCATCGTTGAAGCAAAAATGCATTTCGATGTCGAAAAGTTTATTTTGATGATCGGTCCATCCGCGCGTACAGGTGCGTAAACCGCCTTACCGCGCGGGGCACCGCTATTCGCGGCGGTGCGCGGTGCCGTGTGTTAATCGCCTAAATCAGCGTGTTCAAATTTCAAATCACAGGCACGTATATTAATTTGAATTAGTTTTGTCGGCAACAGATATTAATGCTTACTCTGAAATTAAAAGTTTTAAGAAAGGGTCTCAAAACGCGTGACGGTTACCAACGCGCAGTTGGCTAGCGTGGTCAACTACGACCTAAACTACTGCTAATCTGACATATGTGCCGAGTTGTGTTACATTAAAAGGCCGATGACGATTGAATAACATATTTAACCTTTCCGCTGTTTCATTTTCATTGACTTTTTTCTTTTTTGTCGAGTGAGAAACCTTCAAAAGGTACGCCGTGGGAGCGACCCAGGGTTATCTGGGATTCTTATAGCACCAGGACACCGGGATCTTCAAAGGAACGTAACTGGAGTCCTCTGAGTGCATTGCCCCATCGGGCTCCTCCCAAGTGAGCGGCTGGGCCCACCATTACCTACATCTGGTCTTTACCACGATATTCGACCACAAGTATGCCATCGTCCTTCCCGGGATCGCCTGGCTGGACGGTTCAAGCTCCGTCCATCCTGGCTCTCACGATAGCATGCGACCACACATGCTGACATCTTTCCCGAAGTTGCTGACTGGGTGTTTGGAGCTCTCCGTCTAGCCGCCCGCAACCCCGAAAGCTCCCTTTTAGTTGCCTCTTACCACAGACAGGGGATACCTTAGCCTTATTCCCGGAATTACAGAGACGTCATTGACCTTTCACATTTTGCTCCGTGTTTTATAACCATTCAAATATTAATTTCATAGAACTTCGTTGTTTACGGCGGCGGCGGACGGCGCGTACTGCCGGTCAATCAATTGACTACGCAATATGTTATACTCGTAATATCTTCTAAACTACTTATCCAATTTACATGGTGTAAAAGGCAGATTCAATCTTTATTAGATGCTTGATTTTTTGAAATCATTTATTTTGATAAGGATTAATATTTAGTTTGTATAAAACCGATGGAAACATCAACTTGATATTTTTAAAATTTTCAAAGTATAAAAAGAGTTATTGTGGGTTATACATAAAATATAGACATATGCTGTCGCGGACTTTTATTTAGATCTATGTGAGCCAAACAATCCCACGGTACATTATATTTGGATATCTCCAACGGTTTAGGCAGCGTACGCGAAGATAGCTCTCAGAGCATAACTTTTTTTCCGACCATCCTGATATTTCTCGTTATATTATAACCTTATAAAAAAAATTCATTATAAATTATAGCCCATGTGTGATTCTGATGTATAACCTATACTACTGTAAAGTTTCAACCTAATCCGTTGAGTAGTTTTTGCGTGAAAGAATAACAAATACACATACATCCTCACAAACTTTCGCATTTATAATATTAGTAGGATAGGATGCATAGTTAATAGGTTATTGTTTACTAAATATAATAATAAATAAAATGTATAGTAATAGAGAAAACTGTCTCTCGATGATTAATTCTGGAGCAATATGGATATGATAAAAATTATCGACCGCAAATATTATCGCCTTGTGGTGTGAGTCAGATGGATTAAATATCATTGATTTGCGGCGTGAACGAGCTGGATTAAAAAAATTATACTAAAATGTGTCTTCACTGTCTTCATTTTGACAGCACTTGCCAAGGTTTTCCCCCAAATTTAGGGAAAAAATATGTAGGATGGGGATTTTTAGGGGCGTAATATTTTGGGAGGGCTTTTAGGGGTTTTTATAACTTCAACTTATATGTGTTTTTAAGGGAAATGTCCCGTCATGCACTACACCCGATGATCTATTTTTTCTTCGTTGTCAGAGAAAAACCTACTACCTGATTCAGAAATACCGGAAGTGGCCAGAAATAATTCCAATTCATGTGAGAATCTTAGCTATTATTATGGAGGCTTTAGGGAGATACATTTTTGAGAGTCGGTAACCCTGGCACTACTGGCCTGGCCTCTTTCAAGTTGGAACCAAAAATACAGACTTAATAAAAACATCGAAACCGGTTTAGTAGTTTTGAAGATAAAGCGTGTACATGCACGTTATTTATAATACTATTATAAATTACTATTATTAACGTATTCCCACGGCTTAGCACAGTCTGATCACATTTACCAAGATAATGAGTATCTATCCTATCCCCTGTGTTAGTTTAAATCAATAACTGTAGTTTTTGCATGAAAGAGTAACAAACACAATCATGTGCCCATGACTAATTTGCTTCAGGGAAGGATAGTTTCGTACATTTAATTTTTCATTGCTAAAACTGCTCTACGTTTTTTTCATATTATTTTGAGTAGGTATAATAATAAATTTGGTCCGTATATGTAACGTTTTTTACGCAATAAACAGAGGGCTAAAATTTAAATTTCTTAAAAACTCCCAATGCCCTCATATGGCTTAGGGTATGGGTGAGTGATTATTGGTGGTAGGCAGTGAAGTCGTTTTTTTTGTACTCCAATAGTTATATATTACAATTAATCAAAACATTTATTCATAGAATTTTATTTTAATAAAACAACGAATAAATTAAGAAAAATAAATCGCCCCACGGTGGGCGGAGAAATACGGCTCGTACGGTGACATCCTTTTTTTAATGGAAAGTGTACCTACGTAAGAAATAATTAAAACAAAAATAAAAATACCATACTGGTGCATTTGTTACCTGCTCCATAAAACGTATAAAATACTTACGGAACAATAACAGAAGATCTGTAAAACTAATCAAACTCTGAATATTAAACACAAAACAAACGAGTCTCTAAATAATTGACACAATTTTCAGTAACCAATCCACAGACTTTGAACGACAGCAACAAAATAAATCCAAGATTTTTATAAATCTTCAACAAGAATCGCTCAACACGTCTTCTATGTGTGATAGATAATCTTATCTATTGCGAATTTTTGCAACGTCTTTATTGTACGGAATACTCGATATGTCTGCCAAATTCATAGTAGGTAAACTATGATAAAGTACACGCAGCCAAGTTTAAACATGAATTTACAAAAATACTAAATTAGTATACGAGGATTTTATGAGCACATGTCGCACCTATGCATATTTATAAGTTTCGCGTGACTGTTACTAGGTAGACGCTTCCTTTATATTTTGTTCGTTACACGGGTATTTTTTTGGACTGAACTGGATATTAACTACATTCCCGGGTGTAACTATCGATAAAAATATGGATTGGGGACAGCAAATTAAAAATGTTTTTCCATTCATTTATCAGTTTAAATATGATCGCATGAACCAATTTGCGAGTCTCTACATCTTACTTACTGCTTTAAATGGTTTCCATTTTGAAATATATTCTAATATTGTAATTTTAGAAGGTAAAAGTAAATAGAGAACGCGGTGTAACTATATAGTTGATCCAATGAAATTTGTTGATTTAGATGATCTATTTTAAATGCCTAATATACTATTCATACTTTTAAAAAACATTTTTTTAGATGACATTTATTTAGAATCGTGATTTGAAACTTGATGGAAAGACGATGCGTTACGATAGTAGTTTTCGACGCTACAACTAGATGGCGCTGTACCCCTTAATCACGGTATGGAGGTTATGGGTCCGGGAAATAACACTTCCATTTAAATAATAACGTTCCCGTTTATTCGGTGCTCACTTGATATTGGTACAAATAGTTAATATACTTTTCGGCGACATAAGTGATAATTATGATTAAGTATAAAAGGCGAGCGTCTAGCCGCGACAGCGATAGGATCACAAAGAGGTCGTCTCGCGGTGTTTTTCGCTCTCGCCACGGGCAATACAAAAAGCTACAGGTTCAGACGTGTCTGGACCTGTATTATGTATTATTTCTTATATGTAAATAGGTAATATTTTGCTCGATACATGCAATGGCAAGTGACGTCTGGCACAATGACATCTGACAAGTGTCAGTCATAGATAAATACTAATGGTGTCAGTTCAGAAACTGTATTGTGCCAAACGCCACACCACCCCCCCACGGAGAGGAATAAATTAATCATTAAAAGTTTTAAATTTAACACGCCTGCCAGATCGCGTAGTATAAGGCGGTACGGACGGTGGAGAAGGTGAAACTACTGTTGCAGGAATTGGTCGCGTTACAGAAGGCTGAGCAATAGTACCAGGTGTAGGGGTAGTGGCTGCGGGTTGAATATAAGGTTCAACGAAAGCAGGCTTAACTCTGTCAACGCTTACTGTCACACTTTTTTCCTTGAAATTTATGGTTAACGTTTTCCCGTCACTGCTCCTTGAAATTACTTGATAGGGACCGCTATATGGCGGCTGCAAGGAACGACGTGCAGCATCATCGCGAAGATAGACGTGTGAGGAAGAAACAAGATCTTTAAAAATAAAAGAAGACGTTTGGGTATGTCTAGATGCCGGGACAGGTCGAATATTCGACATATGTCGACGGAATCGCATGACTAAATCAGCAGGGTCATTTAGATTTGCAGTGCTGGGAGCAGACGTGAGGATTTCACCCGGGAGACGTAGAGTTTCGCCATAGAGCATCTCGGCAGTGGAAGCTTTTAAATCTTCTTTGTAAGCCGAACGCATCCCCAAAAGGACTAGAGGCAGAGCGCTTACCCACTCACCACCATGGCACATAAGAGATGCTTTTAACTGCCGGTGGACACGCTCAATCATGCCATTAGCTTTGGGATGGTATGACGTTGTTCTGACACGCTTAGTGGCAAAAATCTGCATCAGGCGACGAAAGAGGTCGGACTCAAACTGAGTGCCCTGATCAGTTGTTATAATGGATGGTACGCCAAAACGGGAAATCCAACCTGTGACCAGAGTTTCAACTACTTCTTCAGCCGTAATAGTTTGCATTGGCCAAACTTCTGGCATCTTGATCTATTGGCCAACTTCTGTCAATCTTGATCTGACACCTGGGGTCCCGAACGGTATTGCAGTTAAACAATATCGGAAACCTTTACAGTGTGGCAGTGGTCCAACAATGTCAATGTGGACATGCATGAAACGACCAGAAGGGGTGTCAAAACTACCAAGTGGAGCGGAATTGTGTCTGGATACTTTACTGCGCTGACATGCATCGCATGTGCGAGCCCAATCCCTGCAGTCTTTGTTAATAGCTGGCCACACGTAACGATCAGCTACTAAGCGCACCGTGGCTCTTATGCCAGGGTGGCTTAAATTGTGTAATTTGTTGAAAATTGTACGACGCATGTTCGCAGGAACGTAAGGGCGTGGTTTGTTGGTTGTTAGGTCGCAATATAAGGAGATACTAGTCCCAGGAATACTGATTTTGTTAAGCTCAAGACTGGAATCTTTTAATTGATGGATCTCCTCATCCTCTTCCTGCGCCTTAGCTAGCGCCTCGTATTCTTCTTCCAGAGAAATTGCATCTACGCGAGACATAGCGTCGGCAACAATATTATCTTCACCCTTAATATATTTTATGTCAGTAGTGAACTGGCTGATAAAAGAAAGCTGGTTGAGTTGTGCTGGCGGTAACTTCTCGCGACGTTGGATGAAAGCGTACAACAACGGTTTGTGGTCCGTGAAAATAGTCGCATGTTGGACTTCTAGGATATATCTGAAATGCTGTACACTCTCATATACGGCCAAAAGCTCGCGGTAATACGCCGGCCACTCAGATTGCCGTGAGGTTAGCTTTTTACTGAAGAATGCAAGAGGACACCAATGTCCGTCCACAAATTGTTCCAAGCATGACCCGATGTGGACGCTGGATGCATCGGTAAATAATCCAAGCGGGGCATCAGCAATTGGGTGATGGAGCAAGGTTGCTTCTGACAAGTTCCTTTTGCAGTCCTCGAAATTTTTTACAAGCTCAGGTGTCCATGTGTATGGTTTCGACCCTTTACTCTTGGTAGCCACCAGAGCATCAATGAGTGGTGCCTGAAATTTTGCAGCCTGGGGTATGAAACGCCTATAGTAGTTAAGCATACCCAGGAACCTACGCATACCTTGAACTGTTTCTGGTGGCGGAAAATCTATTAGAGCTTGGATACGCGTCTGGGGAGGAGAAGTACCATGTGCGTTGATGTGGTACCCGAGGAAAATTACCTCGCTAGCCCCAAGGACGCATTTCGATGAATTGATGACGACACCGTATTCCTGAAGTCGCTGGAAAAGGACTCGCAGGTGTTGTTTATGGGCTATTTCATTATCCGAGTAAACTAGTATATCGTCAATATAGGGAAAACAGAAATCGAGACCCCGAGTGACCTCATCGATAAACCTTTGGAAGGTCTGTCCTGCGTTCCGCAAACCAAAAGTCATAAAAGGAAACTCAAAGAGGCCAAACGGGGTAACGATGGCTGTCTTAGGGATGTCACTTTCAAACACTGGTATCTGGTGATATGCTTTCGCTAAATCTAATACGCTGAAAACTTTAGCTCCGGTTAGGTTGTGAGCGAAGTCATTGATGTGTCGGACAGGGTATTTGTCCGGGATAGTCCTGGCGTTCAGGGCGCGATAATCGCCACATGGACGCCAGGTGTTGTCTTTTTTGGTGGTCATGTGCAGAGGTGATGACCAATCACTCTTAGATGGCCTCGCAGTACCGCATCGGACCATGTCCTCAAACTCTTTCTTAGCAGACACAAGTTTGTGTGGAGCTAAGCGGCGAGGGCGACAAGATACCGGAGGACCATTGGTGGTCTTTATGAAGTGCACGGTGTTGTGCTTAACAACCCTCGGTAGTCCAGGCGGGCGTAATATGTCAGGAAATTCAGCGAGTATGGATGCATACGATGAACTTTCGGCGACCACAGTTTTTACACTTAGCTGATCCATATTGGCTGATGATGCTGTTGACGTTAGACCGGTAGTACTGTCGATTAGCTTTTTGTTCCTGCAGTCCGGCAAAAGGTGATAATGTGCCAGGAAGTCGGCTCCTATTATCGCCTTTTGGACGTCGGCGACAGTAAACTGCCAAACAAAATCGCGGCGCAACCCCAGGTTCAGTCGCAAGTTCACGGTACCGAAGGTTCTGATCTTGCTTCCATTTGCAGCGCTGAGCTCGTAGTCGGTGTTTTCTCGCCGGCTGGCAAGCCAACTATGCGGATAACAGCATAAATCAGACCCGGTGTCGACAAGAAATTGCCGTTTAGTATACTTGTCGGTAATGAACAGGCGGCGGCTGGATGGGTAGCAATCAGTGGCCGCCTCTACTGACTGCTTCCTGGGTTTTCCGTAGACCGTGTATCAAAGTTGCAAGGAGAGACACATTTCGCAGCCCGGTTACCAAATTTTTTGTGGTACCAGCAGAGTTTGCTGGTACATGGTGAGGAAGCACGCGAAGGACGTCTGCTAGGTTTGGACCGGCTTCGTGACTTCGAACGGTCACGAGTTGAAAGTGCGTGGACTTGTTTAGTAAGCTCTTCCACTTTGAATACCAGATTTTGGATAACTTCTGGAGGTGCCGTAGAAGCATAGCAGACTGGACTCTGTGGTGCGGAGAGCTCAACAATTTTGTCGGCCAGTTCTGCTAATTTTTCTAAAGAGAGCTCTTGTTGTGACGCTAGAATTGCCTGAACATTTTGAGGCAAGCGACGCATCCATAATTGCCTTAATATCTTCTGGTCTGAGAGAGAGGCCCCAGCCAGAGACTTTAAGTGACGGAGGAATTGGGAGGGTTTCCTGTCTCCAAGTACCTCATCGCTTAGTAAGTGTCGGACCTTCTGTGCTTCTGATAATGATAGCCGATTTATGAGTTCGGTTTTTAAGGTCTGGTATTTTGTGCCTACTTCCAAAGGTTTGGTGATCAGGTCTTCAATTTCACCAGCCAGCTTGTGATCGAGCTGTCCAACTACATAATTATACTTAGTGGAATCGGAGACAATTCCAGCAATATCGAATTGTGCCTCCACCTGGGCAAACCACACCGCAGGTTTATCGATCCAAAATGGAGGTAACTTCACAGACACTTTGCAAACATCAGAAGCACTCAGTAGCTGTTTCTGAAGCTCATCTCTCTCAGCCAGTATTTTTTTGTATTGCTCTTCTAATTCCTCGGCCATGTTTAAATATCTATAAATTTATACTACACGACCTGGCAGCAATAATACAAAATAATAAACAAAATAACAATCCCTTACACTAACAATAAAACTTGTAAAAATAAGATCAACTGCACAAAAACAAAAACAACATATCCTAAACACAGTGGTAAAATATTAAAGCATTAATAAAAACAAATATAAATTTACACAATACACAATATCATGCAACATAACATATCCAATCCACAATATTCAGGCTGTCACAACACAAATGCAAAGAAAAACAAATAATAATAGGTTTACATAACAGGTTAAACAAACAAAATGCAAAAATCCTTATGTAATGCAACAAAATAACTGAACATGTGCAAAATAGAAAAACCTAGGCATAGTTAGTGTTAATAAGTAGGTATTAATATTAGTAAATGAGTTACAAGGATTATATTAAGTATTAGAATTATATTTAACACTTAGCTTAATTGTTAACCAAATAATGTTATATTATTATATTATGGAATAAGAGATATTATTATATTATGTACTAAATTGTCTTTGTTATATTAAATAAGCCAAAATGCACTGGCTACATTAGAATGTGGATGCACTGAAACTTTAGTTAATTGTTATTATGGATGCACAGTTCAGGTTGAGTCTGTTCTTCTTGAGAGTATTATTTAGTGATGATGGCCAAATACCTTGTGAGTTGTGAAAGGGTTACCATGCAAGCAACAAACGCCGAGCACCAAGACACTGCAGGCAAGGGTGGACACTGGCCACTGAAGCTTCACACCGGGCAGCAGGCTACGATGTAACCCTCATGCAATCCGCGGAGCAGGCACCATGCAGCGTGCTGTTTGAGCACCACAAGCACTTGACGATCACGTCGGGGTCACCAGTATGGAGGTTATGGGTCCGGGAAATAACACTTCCATTTAAATAATAACGTTCCCGTTTATTCGGTGCTCACTTGATATTGGTACAAATAGTTAATATACTTTTCGGCGACATAAGTGATAATTATGATTAAGTATAAAAGGCGAGCGTCTAGCCGCGACAGCGATAGGATCACAAAGAGGTCGTCTCGCGGTGTTTTTCGCTCTCGCCACGGGCAATACAAAAAGCTACAGGTTCAGACGTGTCTGGACCTGTATTATGTATTATTTCTTATATGTAAATAGGTAATATTTTGCTCGATACATGCAATGGCAAGTGACGTCTGGCACAATGACATCTGACAAGTGTCAGTCATAGATAAATACTAATGGTGTCAGTTCAGAAACTGTATTGTGCCAAACGCCACAACGGCAATGATTTTACTTCGAAGTTTGATTATCAGTTCAAGTTTGACATAAGTAAATTATTGATTATTATCATAATATTATTTATCGCTGCTGTGTGTGTATTGCACACATATTTATATGTTTTTCTTTTTTATAGAACATCGAAGTTATACTACTTCGATATAGATTAAAAAATAATAATTTGACAACTATTAAAAATCAATTACAAGATGGCCGCTAGCAAATAACGGCGGTTTACATATTTTCGTAATAACCCTCTCAAAACGAAAGGGTTTTATGTCCAGGAAAATAAATTAATATTAGAAGTCTTATTCTTATCGAATCGAAGTAGCAACGAGCACGCAGTCTGCCTGATGGTAAGTAATCACTGCTTCTCATCATCTGTGTAACTTACGGGTGTAACCAGGTTTAGGTTTTGTGGGGGTCTCAAAAATGTGAAACGGATGTACCAGTGGTAACTCCCTGGGTGAATCATACACGTTCTACCACCTTGAGAGCATGAGAGCTTATTATTAAAATCCAATCCTAAATTAATATTTTAATATTATGAATATTTAGAATAATTTTTAAATTTTTCGCGGTTACGCCCTTAGTTTGGCTGACTTGGTGAACAACTTAATAGACAACATGTTCTATCAGAAGTCTATCATACAGGCGTTGCTATGTAACGTTTCCAATGAAACGCAAAAATTGATTAACGCTAGAAATAAGTGTGGTGGTATGATCTCCCTGGTCAACTATATTAGTTCTACCACCTGTTAAATCTGGTATTTCTAAAAACCTGAATCTATTTCAATACACTACAAAAAAAAGTAAACATTGCAGCCGTCAAACCTACAATTTTGTTACACTAAGAATCTGCAAATCAGAGACCAAAACCCGAATAAACCGAATGCGGAAAATCTAGTGATAAGGTCTTACATTATATAGTACTATGTAAGAAAATACACGTATGTATACGTAAATATGTAAGAAATTACATAATACTAAGTATGAAACGTAGGGCACGTTTCGGGAGATCCGAGGTTCACGCACGCAGGGCCGCACCACAGATTTTTCAGAAATTATGTGCGTATTATTAATTAATTATCACTGCTTTTCGGTGAAGGAAAGCATCGTGAGGAAACCTACACACCCGAGAGAAGACGGGTGCCCAGCAGTGGGACAATAATGGGTTGTAGAGATATATTAATATGCCTGTGAATTTGCGCGTTGATGCAACATATGAATTTTGATATAGTTATTGGGAAAACATAAAATAAAAATTAATAATGTAAAAGTACTTTATTAAAAATAGTTATTGCTATTCTTTGAGATTGTCATATCGTAGTTAAGTGTTTTTGTTTACAGTAGTGTTTACATAATACCTTTATAAAAGCCTTAGGAACAATGGTATATATTTATTTTTCTTATTTATATAATATTTTCCTGTTTTAATGAACCTTTCGCCATCTGAAACTTCATACAATTTCCACAATTCTCTTGCGGCATGGGTTGAAAAATTAATATCAAAAATACGAATAATACTTCGATCAACAATTAGTACTAGTTTTCTTTATTGTACCTTTTAATTTGATTATTCTTTTCTTTTTTTATTTCGTAACTAAAAATAATATATAACTTTTCAAACATTCAAAACTACCGTTTATTATAATTCTTATAATTATAATTATAATTTAAAAGTTTCACCAATAAAGTTAAGTCACTGTAGCAATTCCATTTGTCGTCGTTTTGAATTTTAAATGCATTCTTTGTAGTAATTTAAAATGGGGCGACTCAAGATTTAGTGGCCCAATTATGTTGTGTATTTGTGGACAATTTATCAATAATGGTACTATTGATGTTCGAAGGATTAATAAATTAGGCGATCAATATGTAAAACTGTCTATATCTGCCTTTGTGAGCTATTTATCAAATAATAAAATTGTCGTTCGAAGGAATATTAATTGGGCTATCAATATACCAAACTATCAATATTTCACATTGACATTACACAATAACAACCCTGCTACGAAAGTTTTGAATTATGTAAATAGCCTTCAGAATATGAAATATATGTATAAAAATAGTCAATGTATATTACCTAATTCTTTATATAGTTACGACAAATTCATTGATATGTATTTATATAATCGCATCCTTTTATGCCATATTTTTTTAACAAACATACACATTAATGAAAAAAATAAACACGATAGAACCAAATAACATTATAATAGAGCGTCATAGGGCTTTAGGACAACATTTATACCTCGTGATAAATCATAGAAATGGAATAATTTATGCAGATTTTTATTGAAACAGAACTTTCGAACGAGCAAATAAATAATTCTTTATTTTGTTACATTAACTTTATTTTTTGTGACAAATCAGAAGGTTCAGAAGTTACAGCTTTACTAAAGGCTTTTCGGTATAAAAAGATAACTCTTACTTGACAATAAAATTATCTATTTACCCGAACACGTTGCAAAATAGTATTTAGAAAGCTTTCTATATTTTTTCAGATATATTATAAACATATTTATACATAATTCTTTCAGATATTATACACAAATATATTTATATACAATTATATATAATTAAATTATACACTAAACATGCATTAACACGTTGATATTTTGTAACAAAGTGCGATAGGATATTTTTTATTTTAATAATTATCATTTATAGCATCAGTGTATGAGTGCTACGATTTGAAGCGGTCCTAAAACCCTTCTAACTGTATCAAAAAACCTTGCACCTAAACACGCATAGTTAAATTATTCGCTAATATGTATACAATGGCATTATATTTTGTCTATGAGTTTGAAGGAGAGTATGCCTGTATTTAAATTGCTATTAAATATTACTATTACAAATTAAATATAACGCCCTTGATACCTCCATAACTTATCACTGTTGTGTCTCAAAACGGAAAATTTGGGCGATAGTCCGCCATGTATCGTCCGACTTGAATTATATTGGAAAATTAGGCATATTGGTTTAATTCCTGTAATTGTATATATTTTCTAATACAAAATATCAGAGACACTTGTTTCGTGTAGCTTAATACTTCTATCACACGCAATTTACCATCTTATACACGAATAACAGCAATTATACATAATATATTCCAATTATACAGCAATATATGTTTATAGAGTGGCGTGTGCCCGTTGCTGGGTTCTCTCTTGCTTCTTGGTCTTGGTGTTACGTTGTTTCGTAGACGTGCCCTGACGATATACACTTGCGATAGCCCACGAAACTAGCTATGATAGAATTGAAATATTTTTTTTAATTTATCCTATATAGAGAACATATAAGTGTAGCTTTATTTCCTGCAAGTGTTAATTATACAAAATATCAAAGACACTTGTCTAGAGCAGTTTAATGCTCCTACCACACTTAATATACCATCTCATACACGAATAACAGTAATTATACACTAATATATTGTAATTATACACTAATATATCCTAATTATACAGCACACGTTTACACAGTGGCGTGTGCCCGTTGCTGGGTTCGCTCCTGTTCCTTGGCGAGCGGTACATTTTCTCGTAGATGTGTGCGGAGGAGGGAAATGTACTCGTCGCGATGCTTCGTGAAGTGCTGCACGTGGGGCGAGCGGTCCCAGCATTGCCATGTGCACTGGGGATGTACAATTGTATAAATTAATGTTATATAATTGTGTCAATTGTGTATAATGGTGTTGTACGTGGGGCGACCGATCCCAACATTGCCATATGCACTGGAGATGTTTAACTTAAAGATGTATAATTGCGTCAATTATTTATAATACACGATTTCTATACTCATAGCCCGCTTGAGGATTTTCTCCTGAGTCGTGGGTACCATAGGCACACACAAGACGAATACATAAACACCCAGACCCAGAACATGAATCTAAACTACTATACATACATACCACATTTACATATACATATACTATACGTAATTATTATTGTAATACGTACAATTTAGTGTTCTAATATAATCTTAAGTATGTATTAATATGTATCACAATATGATTACTAGGCAACTTTATGCCCCTTTTGAACCAGGAATTCTTAGTCATCAAACCTATATTAACTTAAGAGTTCTACCATCTTCAGTGTACGCTCGTCCAAAACGATCGTCAACTGTTCCTACTGCCTCTATACCTATCTTGTTTGAGGAGTTCCTTTACATCTTACTTCCTTTACCTCTTATCTTACTTTACCTCTTACCTTCATGCTCATCTTGACCCAGCAATCGTCCACACTGTGATTACTGCGTTCAGCCGCAACGGGGTTGCTGGCCGAAAGCAGGAAGAGCGCGTGGCACAAATTCGTGTGGAATAGTAAACGCTTTTAAACGCTTAAACGCTTTCTACACTCATAGCCCCACAGTAGGATTTTCTCCTGTGTCGTGGGTGCCATGGACACACACAAAGACGAATACACAAACACCCAGACCCAGAACAAGAATCTAAACTCATCATTCAGATACCTTGTCTGGCCGGGAATCGAACCCGGGACTCACTGCGTGTCAGACCGGTACGGTAACCATTGTCCACGCGGGTCGTCCATCGTCGTCCAATAGTGACGTGAAGCGGATGGTTACAAACTGAATCTATATTTTCTTAAAGAGTTCTACCACCTTTGATCAATGGTCGTCCAACACGATGATTCAAAAATGGTTTCCATTTCAATACCAATCTGTTTTGAGGAGTTCCCTCACATCCTTTGGCATCTCACCTTCATGCCCATCTTGACCTAGATGTCGTACACGCTGCGGATACTGCGCTCCGCCCCCACGGGATCGCTAAGAGCAGGAAGAGCGCAGGCGCGTGGCACTGGTTCGTGTGGAACAATGGTGACAAGCGGATACATAGAAACTAATCCTATGACTTAGCAGTTTTACCACGTTTAGTATCCTCGCCCAACACGATGATTTTAATCTGCATCCACCTCCATACCCATACTTGTTGAGAAGTTCCTTTACATTCATTGGCAACTCACCTTCAAGCCCGTCTTGAGCTGTCATAGACCCTGCGGTTACTGCCCTCAATTTCCAGGGGATCGCTGGCCTGGAGCAGGAAGGGCGCGTGGCACAGTGGCGAGAAGCGGATGGTTACAAACTGAACCTATGATAACTTGGGAGTTCTACCACCTTTGGCCTAGGCTCGTCCAACACAATGAGGAAAAACTGTTCCCACCTCAATACCAAGCGTTTTTGAGGAGTTCCCTCACATCCTATGGAAACTCACCTTCATGCCCATCTTGACCCAGCTGTCGTACACACTGCGGTTACTGCGCTCTGCCCCCACGGGATCGCTGGCCGACAGCAGGAAGAGCGCTGGCGCGTGGCACAGGTTCGTGTGGAACAACTGCGAGGAGCGGATGTAGTGGGACGTCGCCGCATCATGGAACGTCTTCAAGTGGTATCTGGAAACAGTACATAATTTCTAAATAACAACTATTTCATTAATCCGATTAAAGCAGCAAACGAACACGCAGTCCACCTAATAGTGATTGGTCACTGCCACCCGTAACTTCATATACAACATGTTTTCTATCTGAGGTCAATCACAAATGCGTTGCCGTTTCCGAGGACTAAGATGATCGCGTTATATAAAAGTGAGCCTTTTTTTTATTTTTTCCGATGCCGTGGGAGCAACGAAGGATTTTGTGGGATTTTTACCGCACTAAATCCCCCCCCTCCCCGGGGCCCGTCCTCAGCGCTACAAAGAGGACTCCGGGATCTCCAAAGAAACGCAACCGGGGTCCTCTAAACGCGTTGCCTAATTGGGCTCCTCTCAGGTGAGTGGCGGGCCCACCACTCCGTCTGGTTTTTATGACGATATGCGACCATGCGACATGCCACCGTCTTTCCCGGGGTCGTCTGACCGAACGGTTCCAGTTCCTACTCTAGCCGCCCGCGACCCCGGAAGCCCCTTTCAGTCGCCTCTTACGACAGGCAAGGGACACCGTAGCCCTATACTGATCCCGAAACTACAGGGACGATATAAAAGTGAGCCTGCAACGACGCACTTTTAAAGAAACGTCAAAAACTGTAAACTCGTTTTGCTATTTCCATTATATAATACAAATATCGTTATATCTATTTATGATATATAAGAAAATATGTTTGTCAGTATGTCTTTATAGAATGTTACACTTGTACTTGCATTTGATCATGTGATGATCTTTAGCAAAGTGGTTGTGCGTAAGCTCACGAAGGTTTCTGTTTTTTTTTTTGCGGTAGCGTAGCAACTCGTGCAGGGTACCGCTAGTTGAAAAATAAGAATTGTATTTATTTATGCTCATCAATGATAGCTGATCTAAACATTCATTACTTTTCCTAAAATTGTAGGCAATAACTAGCTTGGTGCTTGTCAACGCATGTGCATATGCATTCGATAAGTTATCGGTGAACAAGAGGAAAATTTTGTAGGTCAAATATGATTTAATCGTCATAATACCTTATCGACGATCCTTCAGATAGCGCTGTGACGTTAAAGTTAATATATTACAAGGATTATGACTTAGCATTAATTTATCAAGGGTATTAAATTTAGATAGAGATAATCCACAAAACAAAATCCATCCTTCGCCACTTTAATATCACTGGTGTGTTTTGTCACCTTCAGCTCTGTTGCTGAAGAAGCATATGTATAAATAAAGATTTATTAAGAAAAAATAATAAAAAATGGGATAATATATAAGCCTAATACTACAAGTATTTTTCCAGTTCACAACAACAACAATGTATATGTCGGCGGGACACAGCGAATTTATGAAAAACACGTCGCCGAAAGTGATTATTTTAGTTAGTTTAAAGATCGAAAATTGTTTGTTTATTGAATTAGCAATATTTAGTGATTTTTAGAATTGTAATTTAGTTTACCCTCCATAAATTTGTTATTGTCACCTCACCAAACATTGTTATAAAAAGGCGAGCAAACGCCGGTATAAAAAGATTCTTGTTTAAACGTCGAAGCAATCGCACCTCCTAAACTGTGAATAAATCGAAGAAGTAACTCCTGTGTTTTACTTGAAATCTTCAAGAATGGACAGTAATGAAGACACCTCGACCATTCCGATATCACACTACCACTTCGTTATATATGTATACAAGCTTAAAAAAACTTTATTAAAATAAAAAAGGCCGTTATGAGGACCGTTCATAAAAGTGAAAACTTAAAAAAATGCATGTAGGTATATCTTAGTACATACATCTAGCATAGAATACATATGGGTCACGAAAACCGTTCGGTGACGATGATGCGACTTCCATGATTTTAATTCACCCAAAAATTCAACAAGCCTAAAGAAGTTTCCTTTCAAAAAACAATTACAAATGGACACTTCAATGACATTATTTTATATAGATAAACTATCAACCGATCATTCGCAATGATTCGCGATGATGTTAAACGACCGATACGGTCACGGTCAATGTTATCGGAGAAGGCCACACGTGCTTTGTTGCTATTTGTGACAGGGTTACCAACTTTCAAAAATGTATGCCCCTCTCCTCCTCCTGTAAGCCCCCATAAAAAAAACCTTAAAATCCCCTAAAGTTGGAATTACTGGTGACCTCCCTTATTTCTGAATCAGGTCGTAGGTGTCCCCGACGACGAAAAAAAAAGGTCATCGGGTGTAGTGCATTACCTTTTTTTTGGTCTTGCTGGCTTACACTTGACGGAAGATATCGACCCGTGAAACTCCCCCGGCATGATCATGTAGCGTGGCGGGAGATTTCTCTTTAAAAACACAACCCCTAAAAAAACCCCATCCTACTTTTTCCCCCCTAAATTTGGGGGAATAACTCCTAACTTGGCAACATTGTTTGTGTATTCGCTGTACGACTTATGGTCTCACACTCTTACCTGAGGGCCACGAAACTTGTTTGGCGTTGCAAGCGTTAGTGTTGAGCGACATTCATCTAATTTATATAGATAATCTATCAAGCTTTCATTTTAATCGACCGATACGGTCACGGTCAATGTTATCAGAGTAGGCCACAGGTGCTTTGTTGCTATTTGTGAATTCGCAATGTCTAAGGCCTCTTGTAGACACACGTTTTTTCGGCGTCATAATTCGCCGTGACACGGTTTTCAGTGTTGTATGGATCACTGCCGTGCACTGATCTTTGCCGTGCCATGTACATGCTAGCACGTTTTTTTGTCGGTAAGGTAAAGACGTACGGTCAAAAAACGTGCCATGTACAACAGGCCTTAGGCTCTCACTTGAGGTCTATGCAAACTCGCTTAGCGTTGCCAGCGATAATTTTGAGCAGATTTTACTATAAAATGCCTCGTGACTTTCTAAGCGGGATAAGATAGATAGATTTTTAGAAAAACGAAGGTCTGTCGAAGATCTTCGTTTTCCAGAAAAAAACAAATCAAATCGGTTCAGGTTCCCAGCCAAGTCTAATTGAGAACCTCCTCTTTTTTGGAAGTCAGTTAAATAAGAAATTTATATCTGTTTTTATTAGAGGCACAGAATTATGTTATTAAGTTAAATAAATAAATCGTAATGTCTTCTGGTGACTATTACGTACGAGTAAATTATGAGGTAATTAAAATTACTTTTAATTTTATAGGTAGAATATAAAACTGTTCGACCTTTGATCCTTATTCATCTAGTCACGAGGAAATTTATATATGTATAGTGTTTGAAGCTATAATATAAGAATATTTGCATTTCTGTCCTTATATCAATCTTTACTTAATACCATACCATACCGGTCCGACGCGCAATGGGTCCCTGGTTCGATTCCCGGTCAGACAGGTATCTGAATGATGAGTTTAGATTCATTTTCAGGGTCTGGGTGTTTGTGTATTCGTCTTGTGTGTGTCCGTGGTACCCACGACGCAGGAGAAAATCCTAGTGTGGGGTTATGTGTAGAATGCGTGTGCGTGTTTTACTTAATAACGCTTAGGATGCTATCTGTTGAAATTTCGATGACATATCCACATAAAATGTTTTCTCTATCATTTTATTGAAGATCTCTTTCCCTTGCCTATGTCCTATGTAAGTGGAATCAATTTTTGTTTTATTTATTAGCCCGTGCAGTTACAAATACGACATATCATATTAACATCATCAACGTCAATTTATTGTTGTCCCATAAAGAGGGTTCATGCCATTCTCATAGCGCTAGCGAAACGGAAATAGACTCTTTCCCAACTTTTTGGTAGAATTCTCACACCTTTAAGAACTGTTGAAGTAACGCTCAAGTTATCTCCGGTGAGACTTAGAAAATGTTATTTTTATTATGGTAGCATAGAAAAAATACTTGTTTTATAATTACAGATAGACAATTCATTTCTACTAGTCGCCCGTCGCAACGGTCGAAATTCGACCGTAATTCAACTCAAAAACTAAACTTGATATTGTCCAGTGTTTCATAAATTCAGTTTTTATTAATTTTCAAGTTATTTTAATACACCCGAAAGGTCTCTTTTTACCTTTTTACATTTACATGAGAAACCTGCATTTAAAATCAATAACGGGTATTTTGATAAAGACATCTGACATTTTTGACGTTCTGTGTTTCCATACGTTGAATTTTTAGTTTCGTTTATTATTTATGCGTTTGTGACAAATGCTCGGTAGTGTGTGTAGTATGTTTTTAGTTTTTGATTTTATGTACGTTATATGAATTATTTGAAAAAAAATATTAATATTCTGCACTCCTCTACGTCCACTATAACCGTGCAATATTTCATAATAATCCGTCCGCGGCACATTACTTAAAAATGCACCACAATTTTTTCCTTCACGTATATAGAGATTTATCAGCGCAGACAGAACATTACAGTACCATGTTCAATATCCTCTCACATTGAGTTCAAGGCCACGTGCTGCCACCGACCAATTTCGTGCTCATTTTTTATACGCCATCCTGATACACTTTTTGTACTCAGTTCAGAGCTTCTGAACATTAAGACTATTATTAATCACGCTATTGTGAAGTACAACAACGTCATAGTACGGTGGCACGCATGCAACGCATGTTGTTATTGTGAGACAAGCGCATTTTATAATCAAATCGATAATATTTATGCAATAATCCGCATTGGTGATATTCTTCACCAAGTAGGATCCACAGTAAAGAATATTTGTACCTATATTTATATACAAGTAACTTACAATTCACATCGGGTATCTAAAATGGCATGATATTATGAAAAATTGAACCTTCAACTCCTCGACGCTGATAATGCAGAGGTATTTTAAGCCTAAACCTAAAAGGATTAATAAGCAGACTTGATGAAAAATTTTACGTTCAATTCTTGAACCCTGATAAACGCATTCAAATTATGGTAACTGCTCCACCACGCGGGTCGACGTCTTATGTGTTGACAACCCGCGTAACGGAGCGATCACCACAGCGGTCTGACACGCAGTGGGTTCCGAGTTCGAACTCTGGCCCAAACACATATGTGAATGATGAGGTAAGGTTCTTGTTCTGAGTCCGCGTGTTTGTCGTCTTTGTGTGTATGGCACCCACGACACAAGAGTAAATCCTAGTGTCAGACTATGAGTGTAGAAAGCGTTTATTCTTAGTCCATAATTCTCCTACTTCCTTTTTCTTTTTTCTGATATCTCTTAGAAACAAGACATGACTCACTCCATATAAGCCCTGAGGGTCTTCTGCATGATCTTGTTCTTGGGGAAGACTGCCGCGGGGACCCCGATGGTGATCTCCGTGATGTCGGCGGCGGAGTCCCACACCTGCGCCGCGATGCGGTCCAGGACTGGTTGGTACCTGGAAGATGGATTTGTTGGTGTTATGAGAGGAATATACTGTTTTGTTAATTGAAACAGCAAACGAGTACGCAACTCACCTGGTAAGTGATTGCTGCTCATAGAATAAATAACTTTTTATCCGTTTAATGTAACAAACGAGTATGCAGTCCAATTGATGAAAAATGGCTACTGCCTCCCATATAGATCTTTAAACAACTTCATAGGGACTAAGTACTATCTAAAGTCACAGATGTACCGAGTATTAAAATGGTCGCCTAATACTACTGTCTGGAGGTGGACTGCATGCTCATTTGCTACTTCAATCTTATAAAGAAAATGTGACAGAAGATTCTGGAAGACCCTGCAAGTGTCCTTGCGGTGTTTCATCATAATAAGACATAATTTAGGGCTTATCTTCTCCGCTTGATATATGCTTCTTTAAAATCGAAAGCAGGACGCCACCGATAAATTAGCATATCCGTTACCGAGTAAAGGATCCTTCAATGTAAGGTTAGTGATAACTAAATTTGTAATGTACAAGTACAAGTCTTCGTAAGTTCTTGAAAATGTCGTTAACGTACAATTGTATGGCAGAAATACTAAAGTTGCCGATGACTCAACAAAGTCATTGTCAACAATGGATAGCAACATGCTAATATTGGTGGGGCCAGGATTACCTAATAATTGTTGGACTCTGGAAAAAAAAACTGATTTCCAGTGGTTGGTTTTAAATATTAAATACTTCTCCCGTTTTGTTTTCAAGGGGGTGTGAAATCAACCAAATCGCTCTTGACTAACGCGGTGGAAAAAAGTCCGAAACTCTGTCATTCTGAAAGAAAAGCTACGAGAATAGACACACTCACCGGCTTCTGTCCTTCATGACGTGCGCGCAGACTTCGCCCCACAGGTAGCCACCAACAGAGAACCCGTGCACCACCATCGGCTGGTCGTTCTCGTTCACCCCCATCAACTTGATCAGACCATCCGATTGACGACGGCCCCTGTTGTGACTAAATCCCAGACTGGCTCTGGGTATGAGTGTGAACCACTCACCGGCTCCTATCCTTCATGACGTGCGCGCAGACTTCACCCCACAGGTAGCCACCCACAGAGAACCCGTGGACCACCATCGGCTGGTCGTTCTCGTTCGCCGCCATCAACTTGATCAGATCATCCGCTACCAACTAGGGAGATACCAAAGTGAATTGGTAAAAAAACGTGTTAGTATGCACTATATAATGAGCATAAGCAAATCATCTATACTTCTGGGACTGTAGAAAACGTTATCTCTGATATTCAACAACCTCTGGGAGTAAAGGTTATGTGACCGTGCGTGACAGAGGTAATTCCGTACCGATCTGACACGAAGTGGGTTTTGTCTCCAGTAAGACAGTCAAGATTTTTATCCTGGATTCGGGATTTTGTTTGTTCAACATTCACGAGAAAGGAGGAAAATCCGTAGTCGTGTGTTCTCTCTTACCTGCGAGCCCTTCAGCGGCCACATGAGCTGCCACGGCGTGCACGACACGGAGACGACGTCGAAGCCCTGCTCCAGATATAGGGCCGCGTACTTCATCACGTGCTTCTGCCGCGCAAGCAGCCAGTTGATCATAATGCAGGTCGGCCTGTTCAGCTGCTTGTCGAACCTGGGAACAACACATCTATAAGATAATTCCGTTAAGAGGTATGATGGACTCGATTGAACCCTTACATAACAACATTCATCCATTATCCCTTGGAAGTCCACTGCTGGACATAGGCCTACCCTGATTTGCGCCTCTTTGACCAGTCCTGAGCCATCGGAATCCAGCGGTTACACCGACTTCCGCAAAATTCGGATTGACGAGTATTTTGTTTAATTCTAATGGTGCAAATGACTCGGAAGCCATCTTGACTTCGTCCAAAAATAATGCATATAGTAATATTATAAATGCGAAACTTTGTGAGGATGTATGTAAGTTTGTTACTCTTTTATGCAAAAACTATCGGTCCGATTTATGACCCAGATTTATACATAGGTTATTCATTACCGTTCTTATGTGACCGAAGAAGGCGGAGACGTGGAAAGGTATTAAAGGTTAAAAAAGAAAAGTTATGACAAGTATATAACTGTCTGTAGTAAAGTCTGTACTAACTGTACTGACTTACTATACAATTTCAAAAGTAACAAAATTATTACTTTCTCATTTCGGTTCGGAATTATGACGGATATTTTTTTCTCCCCTTAACTTTGGAGGAATCGTAAGAGCCTCCCTGCCCCTAAAACTCCTATGTTTAGGTGAATTGAAGAAAGCACAGTGCTTTTTATGTTTATGAGTTGTAATTTGTTTTTTCACAGACAAAAAGTTTTGAGAACAGTTTAATACCAACATAAATACACAATTCCATTTAAATAGGCTAAGTATTTAGTTTAGTGTACGATTAAAGAAGCACATGGGGCCATAAAAACCACGGGTTCTGAGAAAATGCTACTAATTATTATCTCCGCTATGTTCCCGTTACGGCGACGGGAAGTCATGATTACAGGGATAATAGTACTGGGATTACAGGGACTGGGGTACTTCGTGTATATAGTACGGTGAGAAGAAAAGGAATCTTAAGCGAAAAGTGCTTAGATTAGCATATTTCTCTTACTACATTATTGAAGGCTAAAACCAGAGTGCTAAAGCAATTGTTACATTTTATCATTATTATTAGTCAGAAACAACTGTTTTGGTGGTGTGTCTTAAGCCTAACCACAACCATCTACAACTATATATTTACAATAAGTTTTTTAAGTTTTTTATTTTATGTGTACTAGGAAAGGCTTTTTGAAGCTACCCATAATGCATTTAAGTTCTCATAACTAGATTTTCTATAACCTTAAAATCTTCATTTAATTAGTTATATTACATGACAGAAAATTTGCATTTTTTGGGTAGTAAATTTATGTTCACTTTTTGGAGTTTCCTTAAACATATTATTAAAAGGACGTAACATTTACATATGTTATTTCTTTGAAAGGTGGTAGAACATTCGAGAGGGCAGGTACCACCGTCACATCTATTTCTAGCGTGAAGCATTTCTTTCGTTTCAATGGAAAGGTGTGCTTGCCGGCATACTTTTATATGAGGCGACCATCTCAGTCCTCGAGAGTAGAAACGCATCTGTGATTGACTTCAGATAGAATCTATATTCTATATGTAGTTGCTTACAGATGTCCATGGGCGGCAGTGACCACAGACCATCTGGACTGCATGCTCGGTTGCTACTTCAATCATATAAAAAGGCCTTTTCTAAACCAAAATCGACGTTGGATACAAGCTGTATTAACTTGCAATGATTGTAAATGAATGTTGATAATGTTACTAGATGAATTTGACCTACTTCGTATCCGATTTTTGATTAACTCCGATTAACTCAATGTCAACGCAGAGTGGATTCTACAAATAAATCAAATAAAACACAAATTCCAGAATAAATCTGGAAATAACAGACCTAAAAAATTATATAATATCGACAATCCAACAAAATCATAGGTTTGATTGCTACAACGTTGATGTTCATCTGTTTAGTATGTTGAAATAAAATCTTGGCAGCTTAAAAACTAGTGAAGCGAGTCGTCGCCGGCAGTGTGAACAGTCAGCGATCAACTATTTGTATATGTATCTCTTTTATTGGCCGTGTGGTGTCGGTCTTGTGAATAGCACCACTCCGTCTCTTCCCGTGGATGTCGTAAGAGGCGACTAAGGGATCTTAAACCAGGTGATGGGCAGCAGCATCACCCTGAGAACTTTAAACATACTGCGGTCGCCAACACGCACAGCCAAGCGCGGTGACTATGGCAAAACCCCCTAATGGCAGCTCAGACGAAATCATGGCCCCCAGTCCCCGGCAGCCCCGCTATTCCTGGCTATGGTAGCGGTCACGGTTACGGCGGGGCAGGGGGTGCTAAGAATCTCCGGCAGGGATCGCGCTACCACAACCGACGACTTCTGCACCTGGCAACATATAACACCAGGACTCTGAGGAATGATGAGAAGATATATGAGCTGGAAGAAGAGGTAGACAAGCTAAACTGGAGTATTATAGGATTATCTGAAGTCCGAAGACAGGGGGAGGACACGATGATCCTAAAATCTGGTAACTTGTTCTACCACCGGGAGGGTGAACATCTGTCCCAAGGTGGTGTCGGGTTCCTCGTCAACAAGTCCCTTGTCAACAACGTTGTGGAGATCAAGAGTGTGTCGCCCAGGGTAGCATACCTTATATTCAGAGTATCCAAGAGGTACTCGCTGAAGGTCATACAGGTATATGCGCCGACATCGATGCACTCTGATGACGAGGTTGAGGTTATGTATGAGGACATATCTAAAGCCATACATACCTCAAAATCGTACTTCACGGTTGTGATGGGGGACTTCAACGCAAAGCTGGGCGTTCAATGTGGCGATGAGTTGAAGGTAGGGCCCTTTGGCATTGGTAATCGGAACCATCGAGGCCATTTGCTGGCTAACTTCTTGGAAAAGGAAGGATTCTATATGATGAACTCCTTCTTCAAGAAGAAGCCTCAAAGGAAATGGACCTGGATGAGTCCCGATGGTTCTACCAAAAACGAGATTGACTTCATACTGGCGGACAAGCGGCACATATTTAACGATGTCTCTGTGATCAACAGGTTTAAGACCGGAAGCGATCACCGGATGGTAAGAGGCACGTTAAATATCAAGATCAAGCTGGAACGGTCCCGCCTTATGAAGTCGATACTCCGTCCAAGATCTTGTCAAATCCAGGGCTCTGAAGACTTTCAACTCGAGCTACGCAATCGCCTGGAATGCCTAGAAAATTGCGTTGATGTTGACGAAATGAACACCAAGTTGGTAGAAACTGCCCACGAGGTAGGGTCGAAATACTATAAGACCCCCTCCAATAGAAGTACTCAAAGACTTTCGGTCCAAACTCTCGAACTTATGGCAAAACGGCGGGCAATGTGTGTGCAGTCTCCAGCTTCACTGTCGCAGCTTAGGCGGCTCAACGCGCAAATCTCTAACAGGATGCGACGTGACCTCCGCCTCTTTAATGCAAATCGCATTAAAGAGCAAATTGAGCGGAACAAGGGCTCCAAGGTCTTCGCAAGTGATTTGCGTGTTGGGCATAGCTTATTAACGAAGCTGAAGACGGAAGACGGCACCACAGTTGCCGCGAGGCCTGAAGTTCAGAGAGAAATTGAGCGCTTCTATGGGCAGTTATATACCGCTTCACGTGGCCCTTTGCCGCCTGTCAATGACAAGCGAGCCACGCTAACCCGACACTATACCGAAGATATCCCGGACGTCAGCCTATACGAGATTAGATTGGCCCTCAAACAGCTCAAAAACAACCGAGCGCCCGGCGAAGACGGAATCACAACTGAATTGCTTAAAGCAGGAGGGAGGCCTATTTTGAAAGCGCTCCAACTGTTGTTCGATTCCGTCATAAGCCAGGGTATAGCACCGGAGGCGTGGAGCAGAAGCGTGGTGATACTGTTCTTCAAAAAAGGCGATAGGTCTTTGCTGAAGAATTACAGGCCCATCGCGCTTCTGAGCCACGTCTACAAGGTGTTTTCGAGGGTCATCAATAATCGAATAGCTCGCAGGCTCGACGACTTCCAGCCTCCCGAACAAGCCGGATTCCGAAAAGGCTTTAGTACCATGGACCACATACACACACTGCGGCAGATAGTAGAGAAGGCCGAGGAGTACAATCTGCCGTTGTGTGTGGCCTATGTGGACTATGAGAAAGCCTTCGATTCTATCGAGACATGGGCGGTGTTGGAGTCGCTCCAGCGGTGCCAGATTGACTATCGGTACATCGAAGTGTTGAAGTGTATATATAAGGCAGCCTCAATGTCGATCCGATTACACGACGGATGTACGAACCCGATCCAATTGCAGCGCGGTGTAAGACAGGGGGATGTATTATCCCCGAAACTGTTTACCGCTGCATTGGAAGACGTGTTCAAACTGATGGAGTGGAAAGGATTTGGCATCAACATCGATGGCGAATATATCACTCACCTTCGATTCGCAGACGACATAGTCATCATGGCGGAGTCGATGGAGCACCTCAACACCATGCTCAGCGACCTCTCTGGTGCCTCTCAACGGGTGGGTCTTAAGATGAACATGGACAAGACAAAGATCATGTCTAACGTCCATGTCACACCCGTACCGGTCGTTGTAGACGGCACCACCCTCGAAGTTGTTGACGAATATATTTACCTGGGGCAGGTGGTGCAGATGGGTAAGTCCAACTTCGAGAAAGAGGTCACTCGTAGAATCCAACTCGGCTGGGCAGCGTTCGGGAAACTGCGCCATATCTTCTCATCCGATATACCTCAGAGACTGAAGTCGAAGATGTTCGAGCAGTGTGTGTTACCAGTGATGACATACGGCGCCGAGACGTGGTCCTTTACTGTGAGCCTCGTGCGTAAGCTCAAAGTCGCTCAGCGAGCTATGGAGAGAGCTATGCTTGGTATTTCCCTGCGCGACAGAATTCGTAATGATGAAATCCGTAGGAGAACGAAAGTTACCGACATAGCTCTCAGAATTAGTAGGCTGAAGTGGCAATGGGCAGGCCACATCGTTCGTAGGACAGATAACCGATGGGGTAGAAGAGTCCTCGAATGGAGACCACGCCTCGGCAAAAGGAGTGCAGGCCGCCCCCCGACCCGGTGGACTGATGACCTGAAGAAGACGGCGGGTAACCGCTGGATTCAGATGGCTCAGGACCGGTCGAATTGGCGCAGATTAGGGGAGGCCTATGTCCAGCAGTGGACTTTCAAGGGCTGATGGATCTCTTTTATTTACACGGAATGTTATATCTATTGTACGTTTCTTGAGCGAGAAAATAGTCGATAGTTAATCGTTTACTCGCCGTTGGTGGGACCACTGCCTTAAAATGTATTTTTAATATGAATTTGACGTTTATAAAAATTACTTTCAAATTATTTAACTCAATTGCATTGCCGAAATTTTGAGTTCAGTACATTGCGTTCTGAGCGATATTCATCTGACTTAAAACATATACAGACTATAAATTATCGTAAAACCCGTTTCAAACCACCTATTCAACAACTAGCTAGATAAATATATACGTAGGTATATAATTTTCTATATTAATCACTAGCGCCCAGTGCTTCTTTGTATACAATTCGAAAGAGGTGACTAATCATCAGTCATTCAAGTAATTATTTGTAGTTTTTTCTCTTTTTTGTCCTTACTTTATATCTTCAGAAGTAGTAATGCATCTAAGGCCAACACAGACAAGATGACAACTCTATGTGGGTTGAATTACATGTATCTATGGATAGTCATTTAACATTGAATGGATCTCAAGAAATTAGTTTTCAATTATTTTATAGAGCAGTTAGTAAAAAGTTGTAAATTATTTATATATAATTATCTGTGTAAGAAACAATAGTATAAATATTTACACCCACACATATTCGAAACATAGTAAACACACACAAAAGAACATAATTAAATGAAGACCAACTTTAATACTTGTAGGTAATTGCTCTTTTACTTGAAACTGTTATAAAGGGCAAAGTACGCCTATTAGCAATTAAGATTACTCTAATTAGAGCACATCCCTACACCTCGTGTATAGAATAATTAAAGTTCTATTGACCGCACATCTGATTGTCTTACAATTTATTTAAATCAGGCTTATAAACCAGCACCGTGTATTTATGTCGAAACACCTGACAATACAACTATTGACCTTATTTCTGTCTCTAATGATAATTTGTACAAGTTTGATTTATGCCAAATTGGCTTTATATAAAAGGAAATACATTCCATCCATCCATCAGCCCTTTAAGGTCCACTGCTGGACATAGGACACACTGCTGCTCCCCTAAATGACGCCAGTCCAACGGGTCCTGTGCCTTCTGAGTCCAACGGTTTCCCGCTGTCTTCTTCAGGTCATCGGTCCACCTGGTGGTGGGGCGACCTGTGCTCCTTTTACCGATGATATTATTCTACTTTAAATGTTACGTATAACGTGGAAAAAAGTTATTGCCGATTCACTTTAATATGGGGCGACCATCTTGGTCCTCGGGCAATGCAACGTATCTAAAGAACCCTTGTTCAGCATAATCGGCATTAAATTACTCACAGATGTCCTTGAACGTCAGCGATCACTTATCATCAGGACTGCCTGCTCGTTTAGTACCTCAATCTTTAAAAAAAATACAGACTTGAGAACCTCCTCCTTTTTTAAAGTCGGTTAAAAAGAGAACTTTGAAGAGAACTTGAAAAATTGAAAGTAGTTCGACCGGAGAAGTACCACCGCCACACCTATTTCTAGCGTAAAGCATTTCTAGCGTTTCGATAGAAGGGTGTGGTTGCCGGCATACTTTTATATGAGGCGACCATCATAGTCCTCGTGAGTGGCAACGCATCTGTAATTGACTTCAGATAGAACCCATGTCCTGTATGAAGTTGATTACGGATGACCATGAGCGGCAGTGACCACTTACCATCAGGTGGACTGCATGCTCGTTTGCTACTTAATTCAATTAAAAAAAAAACTTACCTCATAGTCTTTGGGTCGGTAGTAAGCTTGACCTTATCGTTAGTTATGTACTGGATGTTCTTAGTGATGTCCTGCGAATGTGCGTTACGTTCACCGCAGACCATCGCCACGGGCGCGCACGACAGCAACGGACGGAGGGACACCTGGTGGCAATAAATCACATATTGTTACATACTTTGAAAGTGGTAGAACCAATGTAGTACGACTGGGGGAGTACCACCGCCACACCTATTTCTAGCGCGAAGCAGTTCGTGCGTTTCGATGGAAGGGTGTGTTTGCCGGTGCACTTTTATATGACACGACCATCTTAGCCCTCGGGAGTATCAACGCATCTGTGATTGACTTCAGATAAAACCCATGTTCTCTATGAAATTGATTACAGATGCCCATGTGCGGCCACTTACCATCAGGTGGACTGCATGCTCGTTTGGTACTTAAATCAAAACATTTAATAATAAAAAAAATAGCAAGAAAATAGAAATTTGCAAGTTTCTACAACGTATATGATTCGATCGGGCGATACCGCTACTTGTGAAGCAGTCCTTGCGGTTCGCGGGGAAGGGTGTGACTACCGGCTCAGTTTCATATGAGACGACCTTTTAGACTTCGGGAGTAGCAACGCGTCTGTAATTGACATCAGATAGAACCCTCGTTCTGTATAAATTTACTTAAAAGTCTATGGGCGGCAGTAACAGCTTACAATCAGGTGGACCGCGAGTTGTTTGTTACTTCAATCTAATAGAAAAATGTTTTTTCTGTGATATAGTACAAAAAATCCGGTGTGTCGCCATCACCAGTTACCCCAGGATTGTAGGATCCGAATATTGCATGCATTCAGAAGTATTCGTCATAAACTCCTTTGAAAACCTACCAACAGCTGGCCAATCCCCTTCCCCCTCTTAACAAAAATCGCAAGTCTTAAAAACCTACACTCACCATTAGGGGCTGTCCATTAATCACGTGAGGCTCAAAAGGGGGGGAGGGGTCCATAAAAAAATCACGAAATATCACAAGGGGGGAGGGGGGTAAAGTAATAAATCACGTGTACTTATTTTTCGGCAAGCGCGCCTGCCTTTTTCGTACCTACAAAGAATCTATTTTTTTATTTTTAAAAAAATACTGGTACAAGTATGCTCAACCGATGTTGATCTTCAACAAAGCACTGTGCCAACAACTGACTTGCAAGATGTTTATCTAGTTATTGGTATTGAAGAAAGTCTCGCTACTCCGTGGTCCGAAAATATTGTACATTAAATAATGTTCATGTAGTACTAGTACAATAAACGTTTTCGCATTTCTTTCATTATTTTTATGTCAGTCAAAAACAAACTACAACCTTTCTGTCTACCTCTGAACGTTATTATTTAATTTTAATTTAATATAATTTCATTTAAGTTTTAATTTTCTATAATAAAATTAGATAATACTTGTACCAGTATTTTTTTTTAAATAAAAATAGATTTTTTGCAGGTACGAAAAAATACACGTGATATAGGGGGGGGGGAGGGCTAGTCTCAAACCTCACCACGTATCACTAAGGGGGAGGGGGGGTCAAAAAATGCCAAAAAAAACATCACGTGATTAATGGATGGCCCCTTACCTACATTGCCGCCCATGAAAAAATAAAGTGTAGTGACCTTATGATGTTATAAATCTTGCCATTTTTATATATTGATAACTTCCTCCGTATCTATGTTTTGACGGTGGTTTGTTATCTGTTTACAAATAGTTTGGACTTTGGACTTCACCTGAAACTACTGATAAAACTGTAAGTTTTGTCGTCAGTTGTAGTTTTATTGAAGACATACTTTCTACACTCATAGCCCCACATTAGGATTTTCTCCTGTGTTGTGGATACCATGGACACACACAAGACGAATACACAAACACCCAGATCCAGAACAGGAATATAAACTAATCATTCAGAGACCTGGCCGGGAATCGAGCCCGGGACCCATAGCGCGTCAGACCGGTATGGTAACCGCTGCGCCACGCGGGTCGAGTTTATCAATAAAGAATCAAAATACAACGTTCCTACTGAAGTTATCAAAACAAAACTGCAGTGGCGTTGTACCGTGCTAGTTGAGCTAAAAGCTAAAACAGCTGAATTGATTTTTTGAAGTGAAACTTCTTTAGGCGCATGAGGGTAAAATTTTTACAGATGAAACGTCACGCCGGTATGCAACGGAAGTGTCGGAAAAGAGAGAGAGAGTGATCGAGACCGATTGAGAGAGAGTAAGACATGACGAACGTAGCATGAGCAACTAGCCGTGGAGTGAGAGTAGGGAGCAAGCGAGTGAGAAAGATTGAGAGAAAAAGTGAGACAGAGCGAACGTCGTATCAGTCATAGTGCTATGGAGCCAACGACAACACAGCCTATGTTGTCGCTGTATGGAGCTAATAATCCAAACACACCAACTACAAATTCAGGAACGACAATAGATGCTATTTTTACAAGATATTTAGATAATGTTGAAACACGAACTTATGTTGCATATTTTACCTATCATAATGCTTTAGTCACAATAATACCAATACAAACAACGTCAACAATGTAAATATTGAAGAAATAAATTGAAAAAAATAAATTTATAATTTACATTAATTTTCAACACTTTTTTTATTTTAATGACAATTAAATTCCCAACCTATCTTCCTTTTTCCCTTCCTCTTAATCTTGGAAATTTAAAGTTTTAGATTTGTATAAATATAAACAAGATTTAGGTATAAATTAGTTCGCCAAAGAAGTTTCACTTCTGACATGTGTACTTTGTACGCACGCATGTTTTTTTTTGTTATTGAGGGGGAAACCTTCAAAATGTACCCGACGTCGTGGGAACCGGATTATGTGGGATTTTTACCTCACTAAAACCCGGTGGCCATCCTCAGGCTGCGTGGAGGACTCTGGGATCTCCAATGGAACACAACCGGAGTCTTCCAAGCGCGATGCCCCCTTCGGGCTCTTCCCAGTGAGCATTGGTACTCACTGGCGCCTCCTGGCGTTTACGACGGCGTGTCACACATACCAGGGGTTGCTTGGCTAGACGGTTCGAGCTTCCACTCTAGCCGCTTGCAACCCCGAAAGCCCCTTTTAGTTGCCTCTTACGACAGGCAGGTGATACCGTTGCCCTATTCTGATCCAGGAACTACAGGGATAAGCTGAATTTACCTAAGTTTTCCTTTTTTTACTCTACGTCAGAACGAGGGTAATATTTTTCGAGCGTATGTATGACATCACGACGAAATGTATGTACCATTAAAAAAGAAATTAAAAACTATATTCAATTATATTTATCAACTATATTTAATTATATGTTTAATACACTCTAGTGGCTTGTTAACATATACATATACTGTTGTTACCTATATTAAAATTAAAATACATATATTTTTACATCGGAAAAACTATAAAATGTTTAACGGAGTGTGGTATTTCACGCTGGTATCAAGTTATCGCTGTTTTACACTTTTTTAAAGGTGTGTAGGTGTTATTATTCCTGCTCTACCGCGTCTTTATGACAACTTTTTGAGGTTCTACTCTGAAGGCACCATCGTCACACCTATTTTTGCGTAACGACAGCAATGGTCAGCGCTGTGATTCTGGTATGAAGAATGTAAGGGAGACTCCTCAATAATTATCCTCAAGAGTAGCAGCGCTTCTTCATAGGCCCAATCAATGACTGATGTTATCTGGACTTAATCACAGATATGTATGGATGGCAGTGGTCACTTTCCATCAGTTGGACTGCATGCTCCTTTGCAAGTTCTATTTTTAAAAAAATGATTTAAAAAAAATTGTTTGAAGATTTAAAAAAATATTATCGCCAAAAACAATTATTAGTTAGTTAACAATTTCTGCTATCTGTAAAAACTGTGGTTTGTTAGAATAATTTGTAAAGAATGATTATATTAGAAATTAAAATAATAAACGAATTTATGGTTTTGTACTATTCTTATCTTTTCTAACGTATAAATCAATGTAGGTAACACGTGCCGTGACGCTATCTATAATAGATAAACATAGAAACTGAGATAACATATAAATAATGAACTATGTATAATGTTTCTACAAACATTGCTGCACATAAATATACGAACGCAGGAATCCAGAACAAAAATCTAAATTAATAATTGAGATATCTGTCTAACCGGTAATCGAACCACGAACCAGGAAAACACTGCTTGCAGACCTGTATCTCACTGCTTCGCCATGCGTATACATAGTCAACATTATGAAACTAATTCAAAACTACGACTGCGAGTCTTATCAGACAAGGTCATCGGGTGAAGTGCATGATCTTTTTTTTCCGTCGTGAGGCATGATCGTGTAGCCTGGCGGGAGATTTCCCTTTAAAAAACCTATATGTTGAAGTTATAAAAACCCCTAAAAGTACCTACCCCTAAAAATATAACACCCCAAAAAAAACTCCATCCTACTTTTTACACCCTAAATTTAGGGGAAAAACCAATAACTTGGCAACCCTGGATTCAAATTTTCCTCCCTAAGAATTACATTACAAACAAACGCTAATTCTATACATTTATTTGAACAGTCATTGTCTAGCGAACGGTCCGTCTGCTACATTTCCCATGTGGACTTTCCCACAGAGGTCAAGGAAAGCACGCTAGTATCAACGTCTAACAATAATACCAGTACATTGAACACGTTCAAGGTCCAATTTCATAGAGTAGTTTCTATAACCACTGACTAGCCTTATCTTGTCTCTAACGGCTTGTAAATAATGAATCATACAATCGGTTTATTCACAACGCACGTTGGGTTTGCGATGCATCACTTCCTATTGGCCGAAACGCAGTTTGCTGCGACAGAAATAGTTGTAGGACAATGTAATCTGCAACCCAACCTTGGATGCAAATTTTGTTCAAAGGATTAATGTGTTTGAGAGAATTAGTCAATTAATAATTGCTTGCTATAACGATGAAAGAGAACATGACTAATAAATCTACAGACTGATTCGAGAAATGTGCATGTACAGATACATACATATATGTACGTAAACAGCTCTGTTAAAACGCAAGTCTAAAAGCCGTGGTCGACAAGAAAGATTATCAGGTAGTATCTGAATTTTTGTCTCACCCTATGCAGAGGGGGATGCACCCTAGAGGGAAAAGAATTCAGAATAAATCCCCTCAACCCTACATACACCCATGATATAATGTCTGCTAATTCTCACTCATCATCAGAGCAGTGATAGCCTAATGGTTAAACTTGCCCTCTCAATCAGGGGTCCGAGGTTCAAACCCAGGCACGCACCACTGATTTATGTGCGTATTGTAATTAATTATCACTGCTCTTCGGTGAAGGAAAACATCGTGAAGAAACCTACACACCCGAGAGTTCTTAAAAAAAGTTCTCGGAGGTGTGTGACCTCCAAGAACTTTTTTCCACCAATTTCCACAAATTTCCTACAAACACATTACACAAAATCCACCAATTCGAACTTAGCCAGCGCGGTGGACTATGGCCTAAAAAACTCTCTCATTCTGAGAGAAGACCCATGCCCAGCAATGGGACAATAATGGGTTGTACCCAATCCTCACTTAGTAGGCGCGCTGCCTACCCTCAGCCTGGGCACAGATGTCTGATCTGGACTGTCTTAAACCTATCGTATTCTGAGACGAACCCTATCCATGTAGGTTCTTTTAATTAAAAACGCCAAATAAATTATGGGTGCTATATTCTCATTGGAAGATGCCGCTACAATCGAACCACAAACATTTTATCAAATTTCTACCAACCTCACAGAAAGGATGAGGCACTAAGTTAGACTGTATTTTTTATTTTTTTACTATTCGATTCATCAGTCAGTCATAAGTTTCGAAATAGAAATAGAATAGAAAAATAATAGAAATAGAATGGAAATAGAATAGAAATAGAAATATAATATATAGTTTGAATAACTATTTTTCGTACGAAGTGGTATGCTTCCCATGTGGACCTATTTAAAATACTATTCAGAAGTGTGGGAAATAAAGGAAATTAATGTTTATTTCTTTGGGCTTGACCTTAAATTTTAATTACATAGAATTAATATCTATGACGTCGGTTTTTTGTTTGTTAAAAAATCTCTAAATTATTTATTCAAATTACGTCAGAATATTAATAAATTTTATTTATATGATTATGAATAGTTATAAATTAAAAAACAATACGTCATACTACAATATTTGTGTAATAACGATGTCTGACCAAGTATAACCTCAATTTATAAGAAAAATAAAATTAATTTCCAGAAAATCCAGTCAACCGGTGGAAGAACTAGTGTAGTTCGACCGGATGTTATCACCGCTTCACTTATATGTAGCGAGAAGCAGTTCTTGCGGTGGAAGTGTGGTGGCCAGCTCTCTTTCATATGAAGCAACCGTACCAGACCTCAGGAGTAGCAACGTATCTGTGATTGACTTTAGATAGAACCGTTGTTTGACATGAAGTTGTTTTCAGATATATTTTTTTTATCTGACTGTAGCAAAGGAGCATGCAACCCACCTGATGGTAAGTGGTCACTGCCGCTCATGGACATCTGTAATCAACTTCATACAGAACATGGGTTCTATCTGAAGTCAATCACAGATGCGTTGCTACCCCGAGGACTATGATGGTCGCCACATAAAAAAGGGTGCTGGCAACCACACGCTTCCATCGAAACACAAGAAATGCTTCACGCTAGAAATAGGTGTGGCAGTGGTACAGTGGCGCCGGTCACACTACACTGGTTCTACCACCTTCATATCCATGGGCGACAGTAACCATTTACAACCGTTACTTTATTTGGGTAAATAAAATCCATCTTTCTGAACAAATGTGGCCACCCTGCTTGTAAACGATATAACTCATATCACAAAATGCATAACAAAGAGCACGAGTGTACAACGTGCGTCCCATTCTACTCATAATACTCGAGTGTGGATATCCGTGACAATGGACCTTGAGATTGTAATGAAAACATTAACTTAAGCTAATATTGTACCCATATTACCATAGACGTTTGTTGCATGGGAGCCCTCAATATATTGTACCCTAAGACGTTTGTTGTATGGGAGCCCTCATTACATTGTACCCAGAAACGTTTGTTGTATGGAAGTCCTCATTACATTGTACCCAAAGACGTTTTATTTTTATTTTTAACCGACTTCCAAAAAGGAGGAGGTTATCAATTCGTCTGTATTTTTTTTTTTTTTTTTTTTTTTTTTTTTATATTTGTTACCTCATTTCTCCGGACTGGGTGAACCGATTTAGATGATTTTTTTTTTATTTGAAAGGTAGTGCGTGTCATAGGGTCCCATTTTTTTTTAGTATTTTTTTGACTAGGGCATCCATAAGAAAAACGCATAAGTCTTAAATTTGCATTTTCAATGTACGCGATAAATGTATGAATAACTCAATATCCCGCCAACCGATTTTGATGATTCTTTTTTTATTAGAAAGGATGTACTCCAGGGGTAGTCTGATAAGAGTTTGATAAGGTTCTAATCATAGGATCTTCAACTTTTTGGAGCAAAATAATAAAATTAGTGATAGTCGGCCGAACCTTAGCTGGAGAAGTCCAATTGAGTAAAATATAGAATAAAATTACTATGTAGGTATTTACTATGAAAAATTTGACCTTCAACTCTTCAATCCTGATGATGCAGGGGTACTGCTAGCCTGAACTATAAAAGTTGGTCGTTTGATGTTTGCGAATATATAATGAAATTGTTAAGCAAATTCATGGGACAAAAATTTGACCTTCAACTCCTCAACCCTGATGATGCAGGGGTACTTAAAGCCAAAACCATAGGAATAAGCCATTTGGTGCTTACGTATATGTTATAAGATTACTGAGCAAAAACATAAGATGAAAAATTTGACCTTCAACTCCTCAACCCTGATGATGGAGGGGTACTTCAATCCTAAACCATAGAAGTTGGCAATTTGGTGCTTACGGTTATGTAAAGAAAATACTAAGCAAAAATATAAAATCAAAAATTTGACCTTCAACTCCTCAACCCTGATGATGAAGGGGTACTTCAATCCTAAACCATAGGAGTTGGCAATTTGGTGCTTACGGTTATGTAAAAATAATACTAAGCAGAGGCACAAAATTAAAATTTTGACCTTCAACTCCTCGACCCTGATGATGAAGGGGTACTTCAATTCTAAACCATAGGAGTTGGCAATTTGGTGCTTACGGGTATGTAAAAATAATACCAAACAGAGGCACAAAATTAAAATTTTGACCTTCAACTCCTAAACCCTGATGATGCAGGGTACTGCAAGCCTGAGCCATAGAAGTTAGCCACCTGGTACTAACGTATATGTTATAAGATTACTAAGCAACAATATAAGATGAAAAATTTGACCTTCAACTCCTCAACCCTGATGATGGAGGGGTACTTCCAGAGGGGGCGCCCTGTTTGTATGAATTGTAAAAGTGTTTTATGTTTAATTTTTGTGAATATGTAGATGCACAAAGCAAACTTAGAGGCTTTATTTAAATACAAACATAAAAATATAGTCACTAAAAAGTGTAAAATAAAAACTTTTTAACAAAAAATATCTACCGACTTCCATGTCACAAAAAAGTAAAAAATAATTTAAATATATTTTGGTCTAGAACATACTCAGTACTTAGTACATAGTTCTGAAGTCGGTGCTCATATAGGACGTAGTTACCGTCGTCCAGCGAAATATGTCGAGCACCGACTTCAGGACTATGTACTAAGTACTGAGTATGTTCTAGACCAAAATATATTTAAATTATTTTTTACTTTTTTGTGACATGGAAGTCGGTAGATATTTTTTGTTAAAAAGTTTTTATATTTATTTAATTCACCAACGATTATAACATTTAAATTTGACATTTAAATTAAAGTTAACTTTTGTTGTATGGGAGCCTCCATTACATTGTACCCTTACACGTTTGTTGTATGGGAGCCCCCATTACATGTTTTTTTCAGTTTTTATTGTTTGTTGCTATAGCAGCAACAGAAATACAACATCTGTGATTTCAAGTTCCTGTCATGGTTCATGACATACAGTCTGGTGACAGACAGACGGACAGACGTACAGCGAAGTCTTAGTGATAGGGTTGCGTTTTTACCTTTTTGGTACGGAACCCCAAAAACGTAAGGGTATTAACATACCTATAAGAACATATAAGAACCAAAGTATGTCATTTATTGATGGCAATCAACTCTAGCAGACCACTTGTCTCTGTAAACAGTCATTAGCTTACATTCCAATATCATTGTGAGGATGTCTGTGTTTGTTACTCTTTCACACAAAAACACAGCTTGGCTTCATCGTTTGGCTAATATGCTGAATTAACCCATAAGATTCTCGTTAGCGTGCTAGTCGTGGCTGACAGCGCAAGGATAACGGAGTTCTCAATAAATTCTCCACTACATTCACAGCTCTTATGCCAGGCGTGGTGACTATTGGTAAAAATCACATACCCACAATTCCGCACACCACAATCACATACCCACAAACCCACAAAGTCCAGGACTTCTCTGACCTATGCTCAACTGTGATTTTTTATCACATTGAAGTAGCAAACGAGCATGCAGTCCACCTGGTGAGTGGTCACTGCCGCCCTAGGACATCTGTAAACAACTTCATATAGAACTTGGGCTCTACCCAAAGTCAATCACACATGCATTGAGTAGCACAGATGAGTTGCTACTCCGCGTACTAAGATGGCCGCCTCATACAAAAGGAAGAATGGGTTTTATTATAGTTAACACGAAGTCGCGAGTACTTCTAGTCCAGAGTTTCGCAAAGTGGGGTACGCGAACCCCTAGGGGATCGCCATTCGATGCCAGGGGGTTCGCGACAAAATTTACGTAATGGTGGCGTGATAACTGGTAGCCACGTGGGGCACACATGGTGGCTTGGCAAGTGGCATGCTAGAAATCGGCTTGATGCCGAGTCAGAATTAAGGTTAACCAAAATTGTCTAAAATTATTCCTGAACTTGACTCCATTTGTGACAACAAACAAGCACACCCATAACACTTATAGTAGTAAAAGTATATTTCTTATAGCACTTCATTGATATCTTTTTTTAAAATAAAAACATTATTTTCTTCAACAGTCAACTTTATTGCTTTCTTTGTTAGGGAGGGATTTAGCTAGTTAAGGGGGTCGCTGTCACTTAAAAACTTTAACAGGGGTATGTGAAGCCGACAGTTTGAGAAACCCTGTGTAAGAATGGATCTTAATACACTTACGGCGAAAGAAGTCGGGTATTTCTAGTCAATTAATTCTCTAATTATGAAGCTATAACAAAATATACATTACAACATTTCACCGTCCACGCTATATATAATAAAGTCGTCACCACATCACGACCTTAACCTACACGAATGTTATCGATATACAACCTATGTATTGTGCGGCAATTTCCACTGCCGACCACGTGAGCCTGCAATTACCCATGCACCTATGTGTTTGTGCGCACTCACAAGAAACGCATGTACCTATATTATGAGAGCATACACACCCAAAGAAACGCATGTATATGTACTACACACTCACAAACTTATATGGATACACACACATGGTTATGATGGCGCTTGCGTGGCGTTCGTTGCCAACCGACACTTATAAAGGCGCGTGTACCTCAGCCTACCAATTCCTACTAGGTCAGAGACTGCGGCCTAAAACTCTTTCACAAAGAACACACGTAAAGGTTTTACCCGGCAATGGTCGTAAAAAAGTCAGAAGTGTTTTTTTGCACACGAAAACGGTTTAAATTAGATAAAAAAGTTCAAATAAATATGTGTAGAGCTTAAAATTTTACCTAATAAACGTTACATATTTTTTCCTCCGGTTAAAATTAACTGATTTCGTGATTTTAAGTTAGGCAAGTTTAGTAGTACAAAAATAAGGGTGTTTAGTAAGTAGTTTAAAAAAATCTAATGTTTAATTTTAGAGATGCAGATTTTTGAGACTGTTAAAAATAAATATGTTAATATAATAACCATTTGAAAATCTCAATTATAAAATTTCGATACTTATAAATTAATGATTTTTTGCCATATGTCGAAAGATCTTGATTTCTGAGATTCTAATTCAAAGTTCAATTTTTCAAAAATGACACCACTCTAAGAGGCACAGTTATGCTTCGAGTACATACGCCCACGGGAAACATGAACCATCATTGACCAGCGCAAGTACTTAAGCAATGTTGCTGGTTTCATGTGAGTACGCCTTACTGCGCTACAATTCAATAGTAATGAGTGCATATGAATGCTATGAATTGTACGGATGACTCTAGTAATCTAAATCGCAGTCAGCAATTAAAAAATGCTACGCTTTCTACAAACAAATACTACACTATAAATGTTGCGGAGGTTAGACAGTGTCGTAGAATTAAAACCTACGTCAAAATCCCAGCAACATCTAAATATTCATCTGGAATTGATCTTGGTTCTTTCTAAGTTTCAAACCAGCTAAATACTGTATTACACCGGGTAAGTTTTGTAATACAAATATAGAATTAAAATATAGTTAATACCTAATCATATAATAAAATATAGTACAAAATTAGAATTACATTACCATAAATTATTACATAGTTGTTGATGGCTGTAATTAATTAAGGACATTATATATGTCGGCGGGACACCGCGTAATTATGAAAAACACCTTGACGAAAATAATTATTTTAGTTAATTTAAAGATCGAAAATTGTTTGTTTGTTAAATTAGCAATATTTAGTGATTTGTAAAGATGTAAATTTAGTGTACCCTCCATAAATTTGTTATTGTCACCTCACCCAACTTAATTATAAAAAGGCAAGCGCCTACCAGTAGAAAAAGATTCTTGTTTAACCGTCGAAGCGATCGGACCTCCTCAAGTGTGAATAAATCGAAGAAGTTTACTCCTGTGTTTTACTTGAAATCTTCAAGAATGGACAGTAATGAAGACTCCTGGCCTTCTTGACCTCACGCCCACTTCGTTATATACAATGTGATGTAGTGTAACATCACTACATATTATAAAACAAAGTCGCTTCCCGGTGTCTGTCCCTATATAAGCTTTAGATCTTTTAAACTATAAAAAGATAAATTTGTTCATGATAGCTTTATACATAATTATCACTACATAGTATAAAACGTAGTAGCTTCCCGTTGTCTGTCCTTATGTATGCTTAGGTCTTTAAAACTACGCTACGGACTTTAATGCAGTTTTTGTCAAAGATAGAGTGATTCAAGGGGCAGGTTTTTATGTATAATACATATATAACATAGTAGAGAAACACTGATAATTATACTTTTTACTTTTAGGCGGAACAAAGTTCGCCAGGTTAAGTAGTTGTATGTAATGTCCATAATCTCTTTGTTACTGCCAATTATACAATACTAGCTGAGCCGGCGAACTTCATACATACATAAAAACCTTCCTCTTGAATCATTTTATTTATTAAAAATCTGTATTAAAATCCGTAGCGTAGTTTTAAAGACCTAAGCATACATAGGGACAGACAACGGGAAGCTACTACGTTTTATACTATGTAGTGATAATTATGTATAAAGCTATCATGAACACATTTATGTACATTTCCATATATTACAGGCATTGAATTTGCCAATAGAAAACGGAAAGTCAATTACCAACTAATAATATGACTGGGCTAATTAAATAATTACAACATTGTACACAGTATTTAATTGGTTGGCAATGGCTGAAAGAAACTTTTATGTTTTATTCGTTACTGATACGTAGAGGAGCATAAACGACAAACATACTCCAATCCTTTTGAGCGAGAATCAATCATCTTATTGTAAAATATTAAGATTTCTATTTACCCCAGAGCCGGATTAGCCATATAGCAAGAACAGCAAATGCTACGGGCCGCGCGACTAGAGGTGCCCCGCGGCCCAACACCTACCTGCTACTTATATTTACTATCTTTCGTCGTCAACCCATTATTATCCCACTGCTGGGCACGGGTTTTCTATCAGAATGAGAGAGTTATATGCCATAGCCCACCGTTGACCAAGTGCGAATTAATGGACTTACTATCTTTGCTATCCTAAAAATCTTAAACTGAAAGAAGATATAGAAAGTGTCAACTCTAAATTTTTCCAGATTAAATGTAGAAAAGTTGACTGGTAACAGTTTTATTTAATACCCTTACTTAAGGCACACTATGGGCCACCTGTCAGAATTTGCTACAGGGCCCGCGCTGGTTTAATCCGACACTGATTTACCCGCCTGCGTCGGGAAAGGGTTGCCCCTTATTATCTGGCATGCGTGTATGTGTATGGTATGACTGATGTAACGAATTCCTCAATTGGTCCTGGAAATGAGCCTGGAATGGAATGGGTCCTGGTGTTGGTGAAAAAGCGCTCAGAGGATTCCGGTTGTATTCCTTCGGATATCCCGGATTCCTCTTTGTAGCGCCGAGGACGGCCACCAAATAACCCTACGTCGCTCCCACGACAATGGGTGCTTTTTGAAGGTTTCCCCTCGAGAACAAAAAAAAATCGAAAATTGTAAGGCCTTTCGAATTTTATTTTGTCGCACAGCAAGCTGTGATGAGCTATGTTTAGAATTTCGCTACGAGACATGTGTCGCAATTATTATATCTGTAGGCGAAGCAAACTTTCCGATGTAGCTTAAAAACTAATAAGCAGGAGCGGCCATGGACAGGCCTCAGCACTCGAAAGACCGATAACTAATGTAAAAGAAAGGCCCTCGACTGGCGACTACATTTAGGCAAAAGGAGCACAGGTCGCACCCCGACATAGACGACCGATGACCTGAAGAAGGGAGTAAAACCCCTATGGATTTAGATGGCACAGGGCAGACCGCGCCAATTATGGAAGGTCTATGCCCAGAAATGGAACTCCAAAGGCTGATGAATTAATGGAATGAATATTCTGTTTATTTTCGTTAGTTGCGCAAAGTATTATGTGCCGGATAAATCCATTATACGTATAAATGTGTTGCATTTGTAACGTATTATAAAACAATTAATTTCTTTGTAGAACCAGGTGTTAGTATTATTTGAAGTCATCGTCATATTATCATGTATAATCACTACAAAGTATAAAACAAAGTCGCTTCACGCAGCCTGTCCCTGTGTATGCTTAGATCTTTAAAACTACGCAACGGATTTTAACGCAATTTTTTTAATAGATAGAGTGATTCAAAAGCAAGGTTTATGTATAAATATTTTATGAAAAATACATGCATAATGTATTGTAGGAACACTGCTAATTTTAGATTTTTTACTTTTACGCGGAACGAAGTTCGCCGGGTCAGCAAGTATTATATAAATATCGCTTATATACAAGACTGCAGTATAGCCGTCATTCTGCGTACGTGCCTAACAACATAGAAGCTAATGTTATAATATATTAATATTATTGGCAAGATATACTTGCAACTGTGTAGGTTTAATACATAACAACTATGTACAGTATGTTGGCACCGTATAACTAATCCAGTTTTAGAATGAGATTTTATATGACAAACATACGTACATACATAATACAAACGTACATTCGCTGCTTGGGTAGAATAATAGCACAACAAAACGCTAAGTATACAAGAGCGCAAAGCAAAAATTAAATGTTCTTTTGTTTATATCCAGTTTTTGCATGAAAGAGTAATAATTGCAACAAACACACATAAATATATGCATTTCTATATTTTTGGCAAAGAATTTTTTTATCCGATTAAAATAACAAATGGTCCTCCCTGGTCGAACTACATTGGTTCTACCACCGGGTAAAATAGAAGTATTTAATACCAGTTCAGTACCCAATACAAGCAGTGATAGCCTAATGGTTGGAACTTGCCCTCTCGATCGGGAGGTCCGAGGTTCAAACCCAGGCACGCACCACGGATTTTTCTTAAATTATGTGCGTATTAGAAATTAATTATCACTGCTTTCCGGTGAAGGAAAACATCGTAAGGAAACCTACACATCCGAGAGTTATTTAAAAAAAGTTCTCGGAGGTGTAAAGTCCACCAATTCGCAGTTGACCAGTGCGGTGGACTATGGCCTAAAACTCTCTCATTCTGAGAGAAGACCCGTGCCCAGCAGTGTGACAAAAATGGGTTGGTTTATTTTTGTGAAACGATATAAGAATATTTTCGGTACAATGGGCTTATTAAAAGGCTGGAAATCGCCGGTATTGCTAGGGTAGGGCCAACGTCACGCAGGATGACGAACATATAAAACGGCCTTCATAACAATGCTACACGCATTTACGCATTCATATCTAATGTAGTTTCTAAACACTACTAATAATCATTATCATTGCATAGTATAAAACAAAGTCGCTTCCCGCTCTGTCCCTATGCTTAGATGTTTAAAACTACGCTACGGATTTTAATGCAGTAATATTTTTATTAGATAGAATGATTCAAGAGGAAAGTTTCTATGTATAATACATGCGTAATATAGTGGAGAAAAGTGGAGTATGTGTATAGTGGAGTATAGTGGAGAAATATGGCCGTGTGGTGTCGGTCTCTTGAATAGCACCACTCCCTCTCTTCCCGTGGATGTCGTAGGAGGCGACTAAGGGACATTAAACCAGATGATGGGCAGCAGCATCACTCTGAGAACTTTTAAATATACTGCGGTCACCAACACGCACAGCCAAGCGCGGTGACTATGGCAAAACCCCTTAATGGCAGCTCCAATAAAACCACGGCCCCCAGTCCCCGGCAGCCCCGCTATTCCTGGCTATGGTAGCGGTCACGGTTACGGCGGGGCAGGGGGTGCTAAGAATCTCCGGCAGAGATCGAGCTACCACAACCGACGACTTCTGCACCTGGCAACATATAACACCAGGACTCTGAGAAGTGATGAGAAAATATATGAGCTGGAAGAAGAGGTAGACAAGCTAAACTGGAGTATTATAGGATTGTCTGAAGTCCGAAGACAGGGGGAGGACACGATGATCCTTAAATCTGGTAACTTGTTCTACCACCGGGAGGGCGAACATCTGTCCCAAGGTGGTGTCGGGTTCTTCGTCAACAGGTCCCTTGTCAACAACGTCGTGGAGATCAAGAGTGTGTCGTCCAGGGTAGCATACCTTATACTCAGAGTATCCAAGAGGTACTCGTTGAAGGTCATACAGGTATATGCGCCGACATCGACTCACTCCGACGACGAGGTTGAGGTTATGTATGAGGATATATCCAAAGCCATACATACCTCAAAATCGTACTTCACAGTTGTGATGGGGGATTTCAACGCAAAGCTGGGCGTTCAATGTGGCGATGAGTTGAAGGTAGGGCCCTTTGGCATTGGTAATCGGAACCATCGAGGCCATTTGCTGGCTAACTTCTTGGAAAAGGAGGGATTCTACATGATGAACTCCTTCTTCAAGAAGAAGCCTCAAAGGAAATGGACCTGGATGAGTCCCGATGGTACTACCAAAAACGAGATTGACTTCATACTGGCAGACAAGCGGCACATATTTAACGATGTCTCTGTGATCAACAGGTTCAAGACCGGAAGCGATCACCGGATGGTTAGGGGCACGTTAAATATCAAGATCAAGCTGGAACGGTCCCGCCTTATGAGGTCAATACTCCGTCCAAGATCTTGTCAAATCCAGGGCTCTGAAGACTTTCAACTCGAGCTACGCAATCGCCTGGAATGCCTAGACAATTGCGTTGATGTTGACGAAATAAACACCAAGTTGGTAGAAACTGCCCATGAGGTAGGGTCGAAGTACTATGAGACCCCCTCCAATAGAAGTACTCAAAGACTGTCGGTCCAAACTCTGGAACTCATGGCACAACGGCGGGCAATGTGTGTGCAGTCTCCAGCTTCATTGTTGAAGTTCAGGCGGCTCAACGCGCAAATCTCTAACAGGATGCGACGCGACCTTCGTCTCTTTAATGCAAATCGCATTAAAGAGCAAATTGAGCGAAACAAGGGCTCCAAGGTCTTCGCAAGGGATTTGCGTGTTGGGCAAAGCTTATTAACGAAGCTGAAGACGGATGGAGGCACCACAGTTGCCGCGAGGCCTGAAGTTCTGAGAGAAATTGAGCGCTTCTATGGGCAGTTATATACCACTTCGCGTGGCCCTCTGCCGCCTGTCAACGACAAGCGAGCCACGCTAACCCGACACTATACCGAAGATATCCCGGACGTCAGCCTGTACGAGATCCGATTGGCCCTCAAACAGCTCAAGAACAACCGAGCGCCCGGTGAAGACGGAATCACAACTGAATTGCTAAAAGCAGGTGGGAGACCAATTTTAAAAGCGCTCCAACAGTTGTTCGATTCCGTCATAAGCCAGGGTATAGCACCGGAGGCGTGGAGCAGAAGCGTGGTGATACTGTTCTTCAAAAAAGGCGACAGGTCCTTGCTGAAGAATTACAGGCCCATCGCGCTTCTGAGCCACATCTACAAGGTGTTTTCGAGGGTCATCAATAATCGAATAGCTCGCAGGCTCGACGACTTTCAGCCTCCCGAACAAGCCGGATTCCGAAAAGGCTTTAGTACCATGGACCACATACACACACTGCGGCAGATAATAGAGAAGGCCGAGGAGTACAATCTGCCGTTGTGTGTGGCTTATGTGGACTATGAGAAAGCCTTTGATTCTATCGAGACATGGGCGGTGTTGGAGTCGCTTCAGCGGTGCCAGATTGACTATCGGTACATCGAAGTGTTGAAGTGTATATATAAGGCAGCCTCAATGGCGATCCGATTACACGACGGAAGTACGAACCCGATCCAATTGCAGCGCGGTGTGAGACAGGGGGATGTGTTATCTCCGAAACTGTTTACCGCTGCATTGGAAGACGTGTTCAAACTGATGGAGTGGAAAGGATTCGGCATCAACATCGATGGCGAATATATCACTCACCTTCGATTCGCAGACGACATAGTCATCATGGCGGAGTCGATGGAGCACCTCAACACCATGCTCAGCGACCTCTCTGGTGCCTCTCAACGGGTGGGTCTTAAGATGAACATGGACAAGACGAAGATCATGTCTAACGTCCATGTCACACCCGTACCGGTTGTTGTCGACGGCACCACCCTCGAAGTTGTTGACGAATACATTTACCTAGGGCAGGCGGTGCAGATGGGTAAGTCCAACTTCGAGAAAGAGGTCACTCGTAGAATCCAACTCGGCTGGGCAGCGTTCGGGAAACTGCGCCATATCTTCTCATCCGATATACCTCAGAGCCTGAAGACGAAGATGTTCGAGCAGTGTGTGTTGCCAGTGATGACATATGGCGCCGAGACGTGGTCCCTTACTGTGAGCCTCGTGCGTAAGCTCAAGGTCGCTCAGCGAGCTATGGAGAGAGCTATGCTTGGTATTTCCCTGCGTGACAGAATTCGTAACGATGAAATCCGTAGGAAAACGAAAGTTACCGACATAGCTCTCAAAATTAGTAAGCTGAAGTGGCAATGGGCAGGCCACATCGTTCGTAGGACAGACAACCGATGGGGTAGAAGAGTCCTCGAATGGAGACCACGTCTGGGCAAAAGGAGTGCAGGCCGCCCCCCGACCAGGTGGACTGATGACCTGAAGAAGACGGCGGGTAACCGCTGGATTCAGATGGCCCAGGACCGGTCGAAGTGGCGCAGATTAGGGGAGGCCTATGTCCAGCAGTGGACTTTCAAAGGCTGATGGATGGATGGATAGTGGAGAAATATTGATAATTTTATATTTTAGACTTTTAGACGGAACGAAGTTCGCCGGGTCAACTAGTCTATTATAATATTCTATTGTTTCGAATGGCTTTCGAAATCAAAAAAAATGGGAACACCATTTCAAAACAATATCACCATTAACGCAATTTATCGAAAATAACGACAATTACAGTCAAATAACAAACATGTAAAATAAAATATTTCACAATTTTAACTTGAGTTAAATCTATTATATCAAGTTGCACAAAAATGACAATAGACATTAATCGTATTAATCTGCATATAAAATGTATACATATAATTTATTTATTAAATTGATTATGACAAAATAATAAATAATTAAATTTGATAATTTATTTGTTTTTCCATTTAAGTATTATTATTTCTTTTTATATAGGTTTGTGATAGATAAACATAAAAAATACAATATTTAAAAACCAAATTAGGTAGTTTTTGTTGTTTTTGTTTTAAGTAGTTAATTGTTCTTAGGCAGTTTTTGTTATAATAATTTATTCTACTTAGCGATTTTTTGACTTTGAGTAACAGAATGGCATAATTACTAGCTTTATTATTATCATCATCTCTTTCCTCTCTTTTCCTTTAATTGCAGGCCCCTTATATTAATATAGCCATATTTTTGAAAATATTTAGTCTATGTCACGCTACAAACCGACACAATTCGAATAATTTAAATTTTAACACCGGTCTAGGAGTTTGAGAAACTGTCCGCGCTACAAAACGCGCTGGAAAACATGAACCTCCGTCTGACGCAGTCGCGTGTTTGTATGAGTCGTAATCGTAGAAGTCATTTCTACTATATAAAGCAACTTGATGGAACTTTTCTGTATAAGTAGTAGGTGTACTAACCTTTCCATTATTCCTCAAGCCCACTTTCCCATTATGAATGGCCAGTGACACTACTGTCCTGAAGAGCCCCATCTTGGTAGTTTATCTAAAACAAAAATTGAACATAAATGGTTAGTTATGATAAAATTTGTTGGTAATTGTTTTATCTTACTTATTCGCAACTTAGTTATTAAGATATAAATAAGTAAGATAAAACAATCCATCCACTTTTCAAGATCCACAACTGGCTATAGGCCGCTTCTAATGATGGTTTTTTTCAATAGTCACCACACTTGGCATGCATTTTGGTGTAAATGTTACACAGAAAAACACAGGTATTTATCTTCCACATATTTTATCCGTTAGTTGCAGTCTTAGATTTGACGAGAAGAGGTGGTGCTTGTCAAGACGAAATGGACTTTACTAGAATTTTGTTTAATTAGCCCATATATACATATATTACTTTATTAGAATTTTGTTTAACTGACCCATAATTAAAGATAATTATAGTTATTTTTATTATAAAAATGAGGTAGTAAATAAGTATGCCTTCCACATAATGGTAAGTGGCGATTACCACACATGGCCTTCTACCTAATGTCAATCATTGATGCTTTGCCACTATCGGAGACTAGTCAATTTAGCAGGCCAACCACATCCTTCTACTAAAATGCAAGAACTGGCAATAGGCAATGGAGATACCCTGGTCAGAACCATATACATTCTACCACCTTGCGGAAGTGTAAGACAATCGTACCTCCTTCCAATATCAAACTCCATTTCAGAAATGAAATGAAATTTAAAGAAATGAAATGTCTTTATTTTGCATGGGCCTACAGAGGCACTTACAAATTGTCAGTTACATATATTTTTTTTACACGACCACTGGATCGGAACACAACCTCAACTGAGAACATCCGGCAAGATCAAAATGACTGTGCTATATGATCTAATCAGTGAGCAGTCATAACTAATCAGAATGAATATCTATTAATAAGTTTAAATCTAAAATAGATGTGGCACCACCACACCAATTATTCATATTAGTTTTATGTAATGTTTTGAAGTGTGTAGATACATTTATGCAACTTAGTCTATGGGCGAAGCAATGCAGTGGTGGCCAAAATTTTTGGACAAAATTAGAGTTGATTACAGATGTACATGTGCTGAACAGAAAGCTTCTTAACTACTTTGTTGTTCTATGTTTATTAAAAAATCTACTCTGGAATTATTGCATAGTTCATGCTGCTGGTGAAGACAGTAAGGTGTGTTGGGGTAATATCGGACATAAGGTTAAACCGTAAAATTGTAATTGTAGGCTAATGTAGCCATTTTTTACTAAATTGACAGTGTTATACAAGTACATCGTTTTCATGGATTAGTAGATGAAGTCACCCATAAAAAAAATGGCCAACTTAAGTCTAAATTATCAATCATAAAACCCCATGTCCGATATTACCCCAACTCACCCTAATTGTTATACAAAGCTAAACAATATTGTTTACTGATAGAAGTCGTGGTCCAAATAGATTATTGGTGAGAGATAAATCTACACAAGCAGCTGAACATAAATTACTGTTTTTATTATTTTTCTTCCACTAAGAGGATTACATTTTGGTGGGTCTCACAATGAGAAACATGATCATGCCAGGTCACAGCATCATACATTTTGGGAAATGTTGGTCTACCTGTATAAAAATTGACACCACCTCCTATCAACATGCATTATCAACTCAAATATACCTGAATTCCTACTAAATTATTTTAATGTATCACAAATAAATAATTTACCCTTTAATAAGACAGCAATGCTTATTACGATATTTTAAACTATTTTGGTAACATTGTAAATTAGTCAATAATTTTATTTTAATCATCAGTAAGTCATTAGGCACCTCAATAATTTTATTCAAATAAAATTATGAATAATTTCGCACTTAAAATTATATTGGGAAAATACTTTAATCATGGATGTGCAACATGATAGAAGTTAAAGTGTTTCTGCATACATATAGGTTACATAAATATTGTAAACAATTCGTCGCATAAGCTCTAACACCGCGTAACTCAAAAAATGCCCATTTTGAGCTAATGAAATAATCTCAAAATAATATAGGAAAATGTTACTTTTTCACAAAAAATATTATTTTATTAAGAGTACAATCAATTTGGGTAACATTGAACAGCGGTGTAACTTTGAACAAAGTTGTGAAAAAAATATATTAATTTATTACATGGAAACTTCTTGTTGTTTCAATATTGTACCTGCGTAAAATGGATTGCCAAAATGTTGTAATAGCAATGAAAGTAAAAAAAGGTACCTGTTAATGTCATAATTTTAAAAAATACCGCCTTTTCCGTAGTGAAGTTGTTGCAAGTGTTTGATGCTCCGTTTTGAAATAGCAATTATAATATAAAACTTACCGTAAACAGGTATGTTTTGATGTTTAATCTTTAAAATGTATATTGTATATTATTATTTTGAAACTGTACTATCCGTATCCCATGTTGAATATTGCGTAAAACTGCTAAACTTTTGACGACGTCGAAATTGGATGTAATACGGGTAACTTTGAACGGTTCAAAGTTACCTGTATCATAAAAAAATATTTTTTTTCGGAGGCTCAGGGTCGCTCAGCGTGCCATGGAGAGGGTTATGCTCGGAATTTCGCTACGAGACATGATTCGCAACGATGAAATCCGTAGACGAACGAAGCTTACCGACATAGCTCTCAAAATTAGCAGGCTGAAGTGGCAATGGGCCGCCACATCGCTCGTAGGACCGATAACCGATGGGGAAGAAAGGTCCTCGAGTGGCGACCATGTTTAGGCAAAAGGAGTACCGGTCGCCCCCCTACCGGATGGACCGGTGACCTGAAGAAGACAGCGGGAATCCGTTGGATTCAGAGGACACAGGACCGGTTGGAGTGGCGCCATTTAGGGGAGGCCTATGTTATGTCCATGTTCCGTCCATCCTTTTTTTTTTTTGTTTTCGAGGGGGAAACCTTCCAAAGGTACCCGATGTTCCGTCCATCCTATGGATGGATGGAATAAATAATCAAAAAAAACTAGTATCTTATTTTACCACCAAATTGATCGACCTTGATTCATATGGCAAGACCAAGTTGTCTATTGTATTTATATATCAAAATAAATGTATTTTTTATAGATTTGGTTTTAATTAACAAAAAAATGTTAATTAATTTTACCCAGACCTTAAAATATTCGATTAATGACGGATTTTATATCCTCAAAAAATTATATTCAAAGTTACCCAAAACTAAGGATAACTTTGAATTTGAGTTTTAGGGGTAATTGTGGATAGTTTAATTGTTTTCTCCGTAAATTTATTGTGTTAGATTAATAAACCAGCTAAAAAGGACACTATTCATTTAGTAAAAACAAGGTGCAATAAATATAAAACAGATTATAATATCACAAATATTGTAAAAAATGTTCAATGTTACCCAAATCGAGGTTATATTATTGTTTTAAACGCATATATTTATTTGCTAGTCGTAGTAGTTTGGTGGTTAAAAATAACAATTTGAGACAGTTTATTTGCTCTCCTGAAAAGTTGCTAATTTTGAGATCCTCGGTGTTACAACATAAGCGACGTTAGAGGGTTTTATGTAAAATTTTAAGATATATCGGTAGCCACGCAAGCACGCTCACATCTCATCAGAGTATTTACAAATAAGCATCACGAAATTTACCGTCAAATAGAAATGACGAAAAACATCATAGATTCTATAAATATAATTTTAAAATAGCAACTGAGACATATTTCTGATATGATTAAAAATGAACGCACTGAACTAACTGAAAGGGATAAAGAACATGTGATATTTTAAAAATGGAATAGAAATACAACAAGCTTTTTAATAATAAAATGCACTTACACAACAAAGATATGCAACAATCCTCTTAAATAGTGGGTATGTAACGTAAAAACTATTTTATCAGAATTCACTTCAATCTAACTGCATCTTCCCGTTGAGAGTTTATAAATTAACTACAATGGGCAATCGGCAGTCAACACTGATGTATAAGCAAGAAAATTGTAGCTAACTGTACAACGTAAATTATACTTTATTGAAGCACGACACTATTCCATTAAGTTTAAATAATATGATTTTTTTCACGACAATGAAGAGCTTATTAGAAATAAAAACAAGCTACAGTCGATACGTCCTACGAAAGAAACTCGAAAGTTAATACTTGATGTTATCTGTCCGTAGTTTTAACACGCACGCTAGTGACGCAACCTACGCAAGTACATCACTGACCGACTAATGCAAAGATGAAGGCGATTGAAGATTTGAAGCTTGCCGGCTTGCCGGTAACCAGAACCACGCTGCTAATTTATCAATAGTGATGCGATGCATGACTATTTTTTAAGGAGTAGTTCGATCGAATAAAATTGTAATCGTCCAGCGAATAAACTCAAATGTAATTTTACTTTTACTCCTCAAATTTCCTGAGTCACCATATTGCAGAGATTTGTTATTCAATATATATAAATTACAATATTTAACTATCTTTTTAGTTCTACTTCTAGAAACATTTATCACTAAGTTATTAGGCCGGCATCACTCGGTTTAGTCTCGTCTATAAAGCCAAGCCTAGTTATTTACTGACTTAAATTGGCATTTTGCTAATGTTATAATATATTTTTACTGACTATGACTTTAAACATTACTTACTTAACGAAGTTAACGTTTTGATTAACGAATTAACTTTTAAGTTAAGTTTTAAAAATGTTAACGGACACGTTAACTTCCGTTAATATGCAGAAGTCCATTAATCGTTAATGTAATGCCTACTATTTACCGCACGGCAATGACAAGTGCCGGGCGGCGCGTGGCAGCACGTGAAACAAATCAAAACTAGATATACAAGTATTTTGTTTTATTACTAACCTGTTACCTTTCAGAACCTAAACCAACAAGTTGTATAAGTTCACTAACGCAACGATATAAAAATGCAATTTTACAGATATTAACGGATTAACGATTAACATTAACTTGCGTTAATTCTTCCGTAATGTAACGCTGTAACGCATAACGAAGCTAACTTTTTTTGTAGCGGAATAACGATTAACGAAGTTAACTATTTGATTAGCGGTGCCCAGCTATGCTTATACATTAAAACTCCTTTGTATTTCTAAGACTTTTATGGAGGTAGACGTTACTAAATTAAAATAGATCAGTCCTACTTCAATTATATTAAAAAAAACACATTATTATGTTTCCATTAAATTACCGTAAGTCGTAAGATTAAGGACCTCGACACTTATGACGAGGCATCCTAAATATTTTGTGCATCATACGCACAAGGATAATCGATGTTAAATCGATATTAAACTACGCAAATGAATCAAGCGCTTCGATCTACTAGTCATCATATGAAGCCAACCCTAGTGCATTTCATATTCAGTTAATAATGAATTCCAAAATAGTCCAATTTCTATTTGTCTCTCACTCGCTCTCTTACATGTGTGAGCGAGAAAGATATACGAATTTCGTTATTTTAGATTAAGCTGTAATGGGTTGTGTTAAGCTTCATGATGTGTCTGCCATCAGCTGACTGTCATGGTTACTGTCAAATTGTCAATGTCAATTGTCAATTGAAGCTGACAGATCTTTAGGTACATAGCAACAAAACAACGTGGATGTAATATAAAAATAAAATAGTTAAAATGAACGAAAACGCAGGGAAAGACTTTTCAGAATTGGGTGTCAAGCCGTGGCTTATCAAGCAGTTGCATACATTAGGTAAGTAGGCTTTCGCACTAAATCATGATCATGAGAACAATATTAAAGCTATGAGGTTATGATTATTTTGTTGGTATAAAAAAGTTATACTTCTAATAATTTTAAAGGTAGTATAACCAGCTTAGTTCGATCGGAGAGGTACCACCGCCACACCTACACCCTTTTATATGAGGCGAGTCACAGTCCTCGGGAGTAGCAACGCATCTGTGATTGACTTCAGATAGAACCTATGTTCTATGCAGCGACAACATAGCCTAATAGACACCTCATGTCTTTATTTCTACTAAGAAACATTTCAGTCAAAGGACTGAGGTATGCGGTGCGGGGGAGCGGTAAAAGAAAGCATTGCAATTGGTCGATTCAAGGTCGCAATAGATCATAAATTACAATTAGTGATGGGAACGTTTTTGTAATGGGTTATTGATTAGAAATAATAAAATAATTATAATTGATTAAGACGATTAATAAATAGCTCATAGAAGGTATAGTAGTACTCATATTGAAGTATTGAGAAAAATAATGAAAACATCATTTAACAATCTAAACCATTAATACACAACATAACGCAATTCAAACCAGTATTAACATTGTTGTATAAAATCTATTTAAGCAAAAAATGAATTAATTATTCTTAAAATGAATTAACTTGATATAAATTTTTGTAATAAATAAAAACAAAAATAAACAAAAAATACAACCGACTTCCATGCAACAAAAAAGTGAAAAAATATCTAAATACATGTTGGTTTAGAGCATACACAGTAGGTACTTAGTAGTAGTCCTGAAGTCGGCGCTCACCATATTTCGCTAGATCACGACGAAACCACATGTGTCCTATGTGTGTTTTTATACAAAAGTTTTTTTTCATTTCTATATGTACGTATGTTCTTCTGATCATAGCTTGTAAGTAATTAATTCAATTTCATTAGTACCTACACCAAAATGTCTTCAAACACATCTCAATTATTCCTATCGGCTGAGGAGTTACATATTTTATCTCCGAGCCAAATTATCAGACACTTAAGTAGTCAAAGATGAACTGGCTTTGCATTATCATTAGAACTTACACCAAATATCTTGAAACACAACTCAATTATTCCCATTGGTTGAGGAGTTACATATTTTGTCTCCGAGCCAAATTATCAGACACTTAAATAGTCAAAGATGAACTGGCTTTGCAATATCATTAGAACCTACACCAAATATCTTGAAACACAACTCATTTATTCCCATCGGGTGAGGAGTTACACGTTTTGTCTCCGAGCCACATTATCAGACCCTTAAATAGTCAATGATAAATTGGCTTCGCAATTTCATTAGAACCTACATGAAATATCTTTACACACAATTCAATTACTCCCATCGGTTATGGAGTTCCCCTCATTTTCTCCAAAACTCATAAATGGATGATAACCATATTTAAGTGGGACCAATTCGCAGCTCGTCTCTATACAATAAAAAAAGAATAATTAAAATCGGTCCACTAACGGCGGAGTAGTCCTTGTACATACAAAAATATATATATACCGGCCGAATTGAGAACCTTCTCCTTTTTGAAGTCGGTTAATTAATCTGGTAGATACATATTTAGACATTAGAGTGATCAAATAACTATAATTATTGGCAGTTTACGATTAAAAGTTTAAAACTATAATTATTTATTTTAAATTCAATTCAAGTAATATTCAATTGCATTAGTTGTCATCTTTCATCAGTTAATTGAGGTGTACATCACTACCAAAATGTACGAAAAGGATAGAAATATTTAATTTAATGAAAAGGAAAGGGATGCACTGTAAGAAGACATCAACGGGCGCTGTTAAAGACCAGTGTAAGTTGAGCTCCAAAATAATTTGATTCCTGAAATTATAATTGTGAAAATAGTTTACTTGTGAAATGTTATGCCGTCTTTTTTGAAATTAGATGTTTTGCTACATTTTTACACTATCTTAATGATCAGGAAGTCATTTTGCTTCACTTTTTTTTATTTTTTAAAGAATTTATTTCGCGCTATATATAGTCTTGTAATACGATGTTCACAGGTCACATAAGTGGTCGGTACTGAAGTGTAGCTCGCGCTCGGTTTATTATATCAGTGCTATTAACTGATGTGTTGCCCGAAAGTGTTCGCCTTAGATGCGGTGTCTATTAGGCTGTGTTGTCGTTGGTTCTATGTGAGGTTGCTTACAGATGTCTATGGGTGGTGGTGCCTACTAACCATCAGGTGGAGTGCATGCTCGCTTGCTACTTCATTATTTAAAAATGCTTCACGGATTAAACTTCAGACATTCATACCCTAAATTCATACAATACTTATATTATAAATGTTTGACTTGTACAATGACATTTGGAATGTTTCTCTAATGGTATATATGATTAATATCTTGTTAATACCTACATGCCTAGTATACAGATGCTCACTGTCACACACAAACACACAGACATAGATACACACAGACACATATATGTGCATAATGTATGTGTGAGTGTATAAACATTCTTGCATATGCACACATATAAACATGCATACCTTTACCACTTGCATGCATATGAGACTTACAACAGCATTGCAGGTGACCACATCTATCTGCAGCATTAAGCTGTGTGAATGCCTTTTTGGATAATATAATCTATATATTAATATGTGAAGCATAAACTTGTGATCCATTTTTAAGATACTTGCCACAGATGGAGGAGTATGAAATTACACACGGTTTTCGTTAATGTATAGAAGGATTACCCAATGTTAATATTTTTCTCAAATAATGAATAACACATACAACTAAAAACACATGTAATAATTTTAGTTGATTTTATGTATGGATTTTATGTATGTACACTACTTTGTAGTTGACATAAACATACACAATAAACAAATAGTCCTAGATCCCAGAGCCTTAAGACACAACTTATTTTCTGAAGCATAATATAACTTTTGGTTCTCAGTAGTCTCCTGTATAGTGATAAATTAGTCATGTTTTTAGTGCTCTTTTCTTTTTATGTTGAAACTAGTGGTTTGTGTTACTTGAAACAGAAGTTGGCTCTTGTTGCCACCTGAAATTTACTAACAATGAGATAACCAGGTGAAATGATTACAACATCAAAATATTTGATGCCCCATGCTGCCCAGAGGAGCAATTTGAGTTTTACAGACTTTCTTAATGAGCAGTTTTGAGGAAAATCATAGGTTTGCCTTAAAACGTCACTCTTTTGTCCATGGTCTCTCTGACAGCACTTTGTAGAACCAAAATTTCTTTTTTTATTCCACTTCAATACAACTTCTTCCATTTATTCACAATTTCTTTCATAATATTCATTACAATTTTAAAGCTATGATTCTAATAATAAAATTATAGTAATTAGAACACTACTTTCAGGTATAAGGAGTCCCACACCTATCCAAAAAGGTTGCATATCCCAGATACTTGCAGGCAATGACTGCATCGGAGCAGCCAAGACTGGTTCAGGAAAGACATTTGCATTTGCTCTCCCGATCCTACAACATCTTGCTGAAGATCCCTATGGTATATTTGCTCTGGTTCTTACACCCACACATGAACTGGCTTATCAGGTAAATAGATCTAAGTTTTTACTTATTATTATCCTACTACTGGGCATGGGGCAGGGTTAGCTAAGTAAGAATTAGTAGACATTAACACATTTTTGGAAAAACACATAGGGAAACATTTTTGTTTTGACGACCCGTGTGGCGTAGCGGTTACCATACCGGTCTGACGCGCGATGGGTTCCGGGTTCGATTCCTGGCCAGACAAGTATCTGAATGATGAGTTTAGATTCGTGTTCTGGATCTGGATGTTTGTGTATTCCTTTTGTATGTGTCCATGGCACCCACGACACAGGAGAAAATCCTACTGTGGGGCTATGAGTGTAGAAAGCGTGTGTGTGCGTGTTTTCTTTATGCGTGCGTGTTATGTGGTTACAGGGATAATAAATGTCTTATGCAGACATCATTTAAGACATCAGTAGTGTCCCTGGGATCATACCTGGGATATGATCATACCAGCCTCACTGTATCTGGTTAATTATTGTTATTCCAATTTCAGATAGCAGACCAATTCCAAATCCTCGGTCAGCCACTAAAACTCAGAGTGTGCATAGTCACAGGAGGCTCCGACCAGCTCGAAGAGTCACTGAAACTGGCCAAGCGGCCACACATAGTGGTGGCCATGCCTGGCCGGCTGGCTGATCACATCACCGGCTGTGATACTTTTTCGTTAAAGAAAATTAAATATTTGGTCTTGGATGAAGCGGACAGGTTTGTGCATTTAATTCATATATTTATCCTTCATAATTAATAAAAACAGTGGTGTAGCGTGGTTAGGGGGGGGGGGGGGGGAGAGAACTTTTTTGTGTTGTATAACTGTAATGTCGCTATATCTTGTCGTAATAATCATTTGGTTACTATGATAATATATTAGGCTTGCCAACACACACACCGGGCAAGACTGCACAAACACGTCCGTCCCTCTCGCTGGTCGGCGTCAACTGAACGCCCTCTAGCGGCATGTGCGCTCGAGACTAGTTTCATACACTACAATAACTAAGTAGTATTTTTTGTAGGAAAAACTTTTAAACTCAACTTGCCCTGGGCGCGTTATCATTTTCTTTCACTGACCAAAAATTCCTATGTGGGTGGGCTGCGAAATCAACTTAGTGATGCGGCATGACCTCAGATTACGCCGCTGAACATTGAGGTTGTATAAAGATGAAGAATAATGTGTAATGGCCACCAGTTACTTGCAAAAGACGTTGATCACCAGTCTAAAAAGGGTCACCATACCTCAGGAACGGCCATATTCTAAGTCTCAGTTCAGACCTTGTATTTTTGTAGGAAATGTATCTCAGAATGGGACATCTTTTCGCTTCTAAGTATTGTTTTTTACAATTGATTGACGTATCAAACGAGCATGCAGTCCGGCTGATGGTAAATGGTCACTGCCCTCTATAGACATCTGGAAGCAACTCCATATACAATAAGGGTTCTATATGAAGTTAAAGACAGATGCGTTCCTACACCTGGAAATTGAACGTTTTTGTGATGTGTTATAATTAAACTTGTATATATCGTTTTCGCTTTTTTAGGCTATTTAGCGAATCCTTTGAAGACGACTTACAAACAATATTCAGCGCGTTACCTCAGAAAAGACAGAATTTGCTGTTCTCAGCCACAATCACGGAAGACGTAAAGAATTCCAAATTACTTCCTCTGAACACTGAGGTGAGTACATTTCTTATACGATCCGCTTGGCGGAGCGGTTATCATACCAGTCTTACATGCTATGGGTTCCGGGTTCGATATCCGGTCAGACAGGTATCTGAATGATAGTTTAGGTTCTGGTTCTGGGTCCGTTTGGGTGTATTTGTCTTTGTGTATCCGTGGCATCCACGATACACGAACGAATACATGCGTGAGACTTTGAATGTAGAAACCCGACTGCTTAAACTTAGAAGAGAAAAAAAATTACTACATCATTTATTATTATATTGAGTAAAAATTATGATTTACTAGCTCTTACCCGCAGCTTCGCCCGCACGGTCAAATATTAGATGATTAACATTAGCATTTGATAGCGTGATTCAGAACTTGCAAATTAATTTTACTAACGCCATCTATTACCAACGTCTGGAACTACTTATTATGTGTCAATAACAGAACATCGATGTTCTCATGGGAATGAGAGAGCGAGGTAAAAAGCAGCCTATGTCACTCTCCGTCCTCCTATCGGGAGATAGGAGGACGGAGAGTGACATAGGCTGGTATAAATGGGAATATAAACCATAATTATCATATAATAGCTATGTGGGGATGTGAAAGAGGAACAAACAAACACACTTTCACATTTATAATATTAGTATAGATAAACAAACATTATATATAGTAGATTTACTATAACTGCGTTTGGCACCACCTGTGACATCTTAAATGTATTATAATTTCTAGTTATTTTTAGCTTTCCAAATTAAGCAGTTAGCTTTTTGTTTTTACAATAATTTACTTGATTTATATGCTTAATTAGCGTTCTTTATAGTTTTTTGTTGTAATATTTTATGACATCAAGGTTTTTCGTGACTGGCCTTGTATGTGTTTATTTATTAGTAGACATCGGATTATATGCACTCGCATAATTGCATATGCAAATGCGTATAATTGCATTTTTATAGCGTTATTGCATTTTTTTTGTACTTGAGCTAGCCATTTTTATTCCGACATATTTTGGCAATATACACAATGCAATTGTTAAACTAGAAACTAAATAGAATCCTTCTTGCAAATCTGTGCATATTTCGCCATTTTTAGTGCATATATGCATGCACATATGAGCAGTGATAGCCTAATGGTTGAAACTTGCCCTCTCAATCGGGAAGTCCGAGGTTTAGTGTCAGACCGGTATAGAGACCGCTTCGCCACGCGGGTCGTCAATATGTACCTTTGTTACTTATATACGCCAAATCTACAAATCACAGATGCGTTGCTACTCCCGAAGTCTATGTACCGAAGTGTACCGGCAACCACACCCTTCTATCGAAACGCAAGAAATGCTTTACGCTAGAAATAGGTGTGTGTGTATAATTTAATATTATATTTAGCAGATTGGCAATAAAATAGTGTATATCGAATAATTCCAACTCAACCTCAACCTTATATTTGACTGTACTTAATTTAATATGATAGAAGCTGATAAGCTGGTCGGAGACTGACGAGCAGCTGACAGTGGTCACGCTGGACCAGCGGTACGTGGTGTGCCCGGCGTACGCGCGCGACGTGTACCTCGTTCAAACGCTACGCAAGTACCGCGAGGGGGCGCCCAGCTCGCACGTCATCGTGTTCACTGACACTAAGAAGTTAGTAGCTTAGTTAAAAGCAAACATCAGTCATTGAAGGTGGTAGAACCAGTGTAGTTTGACCGGGGAAGTACCACCGCCACGCCTATTTCTAGCGTGAAGCATTTCTTGCCTTTCGATAGAAGGGTGTGGTTGCCGGCACACTTTTACATGAGGCGACCATCATAGTCCTCGGGAGTAGCAACGCATCTGTGTTTGACTTCAGATAGAAACCATGTTCTGTATGAAGTTGATTACAGATGTCCATGAGCGGCAGTGACCACTTACCATCAGGTGGGCTGCATGCTCGTTTGCTACTTCAGTCAAATAAAAAAAATAATCTCTAGTTATGATATAAGTACTTATAAAGAACAGAATATTCTTAATTAATTATAATTATTATTTAATTACAGATCTCTTTATTTTGTTTATTTATTATAATTGTTATATAATGGATTCAATTTTTTTTTAATCATTAATTCAATGTAATTGACTCTAAATTATGTTTCTTATTGACAAGTCCTAAGTTATAATTATTTCTATGATGTTTTCAATTTACGATTGTGTATTTTTTCTTTTGATTTGTAATGTATCTGAGTTAGTGTAATTGGTCTTGATGGCCGTTCTAGCTAACTATAAATATATAAATAAATAAATAAAAAATAAATAAATTAGTTAGTATCTTTTGGATTATCGACATCTTCGAGAAGTTAGACCAACAAGACCAGCATTAGAGCAGTGATAGCTTAATGGTTGAAACTTGACCTCTCGGTCGGGAGGTCCCAGGTTCAAAGGCCCAGTTCGCACGTCATCGTGTTCACTGACACTAAGAAGTTAGTAACTTATTTATGATTAGGTTTTGGGTTATCGACATCAGTGAGAAGTTAGTGAAGACTAACTAGCATTAGAGCAGTGATAGCTTAATGGTTGAAACTTGACCTCTCGGTCGGGAGGTCCGAGGTTCAAAGGCCCAGTTCGCACGTCATCGTTTTCACTGATACTAAGAAGTTAGTAGCCTGTTTATTATTAGCTTTTGGAGCACCGTCTTCGCTGAGAAGTTAGTGGTTTAGCATTGCAACTTATGATAGTGGGAGATTCTGCCGATAGTTATCTGGGGAGTAGCAATATTCAGTCTTATTTTTTTTTAACTGACTGAAGTAGCAAACTATCATGCAGTCCACCTGAGGGTAAGCGGTCCATGCCGCTCATGGACATCTGTAATCAACTTCATCGGTTCTACCAGAAGTCAATCACAGATGCGTTACTACTCCTGAGGACTATGATGGTCGCCTCATGTGAAAATGTGCCGGCTACCACACCCTTCTATCGAAACGCGAGACATGCTTCACGCTAGAAATAGGTGTGGCGGTGGTACTTCCCCGGTCGAACTACACTGGTTTTACCACCTTTAAGATGTTGATTACAGATGTTCATGGGCGGCAGTGACCACTAAACTACCATAAAAATCTTGGCTCAATGTCATCAACATTAACGAAGCATTGACCCAACTCCTCCTTTTTGCGATTTTGAAACAATGCGGCAAATCATCTACTCTCTTAATTCTCCAGAGAGTGCCAAGTCCTCTCGATGATGCTGAACGCGATCGGCATGGACAACGTGTGCCTCCACGGCTTCATGCGGCAGAGGGAACGCGTGGCGGCCCTCACGCAGTTCCGGAGTAACCTCAAGTGTACCCTCATCGCCACCAACGTGGCCGCGAGAGGGCTGGACATACCCTCCGTGGACCTGGTCGTGAACCACAAGCTGCCGCTGGAGCCCAAGGAATATGTGCATAGGTATGATGTTGCACTAATATTACTGCACTGCACTAATATTATTAAGGTGAAAGTTTGTGAGTTTGTTACTTCTTCACGTCTAAACGGCTGGAGCGATTTTCATAAAATTTTATAGGGAATTTATCATACTCATACTAATATTATAAAGGCGAAAGTTTGTGAGTGCGTATGTTTGTTACTTCTTTACGTGTAAACGGCTGGAGCGATTTTCATAAAATTTGGTAGGGAGTTAGCGGACACTCTGGATTATCATCAAGGCTACTTTTTACGGTGGGAAATATATTATTCACTCGATATATCGATTTTTATTCGACAATTGATACATCATTTTAACGCGGGCGAAGCTGCGGTGTTCAGGTAGTATTACATAGCATTGCGAATTATAATAGTATACATTTAACAATATTATGAACATTTAAGGCTGTGGGAGAACGTACAATAAAATAATAATAATAATAATAAAATACTTTATTGCCCTAAAATAAAAACATTAAATCCTTAACTTAACAAATTACAAAAAAGAGAAAAAAACATAAATGAGAAACCAAAAAATAAACAAAATTATATTCTTGACGAGGGCAAAGGCTGAGCTGAGCCACTTCAGCATTTTGCTAATACGAGATCTTGATCCCGTATAGCGCTGTTTTTCAGCCACTGCCTACTCTCTGAGATGTTATACGGGAGAGTTTGTGAGCACCCCAATCCCGGCCGATACAAACGAAAATCAAGTAGAAAATGCAAATAAAAATAGTTGTGTATGTGAAAGATGTAAATAATAAAAATAAAAAAAAAATTATATTGGCCAACAAAGGAAAAGTTGCAAATAAAATAAAGTAATTATTTATGCTAAATGCTAAAAAAAATAAAAATAAAAATAAAATACAAAATCGACTCTTGCATGTGTGTGTGTGCGTGCGTGTGTGTGTGTGCGCGCGTGTGTGTGTTTGTGTGTGTGTGTGTTTGTTTAACGATGGAAATAACTTACTAACTCTAAAGAATTCCTTTAGTCGAAAAGACTTCCAATGGGCTTGTGACAAGTTTTCTGCAGCAAGCTGTCAATAAAACGCCAAATATAGAAAAATATATTTAATCAACAATTATTTTCCTAATTCTTTTACAAAGATGATGGCTCCGGTAACATGTGAATCGTTGCAATTCCTCCAATTTCTTTCTTCTTCGTTACGTCTCCTTACGTCTTTTTTTATCTGATTGAAGTATCAAACGAGCATGCAGTCCACCTGGTGGTAAGTGGTCACTGCCGGCCGTGGACATCTGTAATCAACTTCATACAGGTGATTGACTTCAGGTAGAACATGGGTTCTATCTGAAGTCAATCACAGATGTGTTGCTACTCCGGAGGACTAACATGGTCGCCTCACATAAAAGTGTGCCGGCAACCACACCCTTTCATCGAAACGCAAGAAATGCTTCACGCTAAAAATAGGTGTGGCTGTGGTAGGTACTTCCTGGTCGAACTACACTGGTTCTACCACCATCGAAATTACGTTAAATTGTAGTTGTGTTGCTTCACAACAGGGATGTTGCGGATGCCTATATTTTCACATCCGCGGATGTGAATGCGGATGCGGATTTTTAAGGGCTTACATTCGCGGATGCGGATGCAGATGTCTAAATCTATGCGGAAGCTCCGCATTTGCGGATGCGGATGCGAATATTCGCAACATCCCTGCTTCACAATACAAAGATGTTTATCATCACATTTCACTTTAAAGCTTACTACTGCTGCGTTACAATGTAAACAATTAAATTACTTCACAACTCCCCCGTGTTTGTCATCACATTTCACTAATTTAAAGCTCACTTATACTGCGTTACATTGTAGAATGAAAATCCCTATTTTATTGTACAGGGTGGGTAGAACAGCCCGTGCGGGTAGGTCAGGCATGGCCATATCGCTCATCACACCGTACGACATACTACGACTGGGCGAAATCGAAGACCAAATCAAGGCAAAGCTTAGCGAGTATAAAATAGACGGTAAGCTATACAATTTAACTTATCTATGTTTTATAATGTAAAATAATCTTTGTACTTAAAAAAAAATTAAAACGCTTTCTACACTCATAGCCCCACAGTAGGATTTTCTCCTGTATCGTGGGTGCCATGGACACAAACAAAGACGAATACACAAACACCCAGACCCAGAACAAGAATATAAACTCATCATTCAGATACCTGTCTGGCCGGGAACCGAACCCGGGACCCATTGCGCCTCAGATTGGCTCCGCCTCGAGGGTCGTAAAATGTAAACGTATAAACAGTTTGCCCCCTGGAATCTTATAGGTGGCGCATAGTTCTGTCAGCATCTTCTAGGAGGACATTTTTCCGAGAAAATTCAAGAGACACGTTTTTTTATAGAAAGTTCGATTGGCACAATGTCCCTTAAAAGTAAGGTCCTGTGAGAAATTTGCGCCCCAAAAATTCAATCGGCAAAATGAGCAACCTATATATCGGGGCAAATTCGATCTGGAATAAATGTAAACAAACCATAAAAATTCTTATGTCGGTCTATCACCAACTTGCACACATTGTACACAAATGCTTTTTATATTCAACCAAAGTATGCATTAAATTTTCACGATGTAATTTAATTAAGAAGAGTTGATTAACTAATAACGACCAACTGCGAGATAATATGCTAAAACCAGTCAAACAAAATCTATTTACCATTATCGTCATTGTATAACTAATGATGTTACAACCTTAATTCCAGGCATTTGCAACGTATTATAAGTTACAGATAAAAGTTAATAATAGGTTAATAATAGTTAATAAGTTAATAAATTAAAAGACGGCTGATAAACAAAAAGTTGCATTCCCCTGCCTGTCAGTGGTTGCTAGGCAACGCTTTGTTATTAAACATTCCATATCGAATTTGCCCCGAGTTTAAAAGAAGGTTCACAGAGCAGTGATAGCCTAATGGTTGAAACTTGCCCTCTCGATCGGGAGGTCCGAGGTTCAAACCCAGGCACGCACCACTGATTTATGTGCGTATATCATCAGAAATTAATTATCACTGCTTTTCGGTGAAGGAAAACATCGTGGGGAAACCTACACACCCGAGAGTTCTTAAAAAAAAGTTCTCGGAGGTGTGTGAAGTCCACCAATTCGCACTTGGCCTGCCCGGTGGACTATGGCCTATAACTCTCTTATTCTGAGAGAAGACCCGTGCCCAGCAGTGGGGCTATAATGGGTTGACGACGATAGAAGAAGGTTGCGGCTCTGGCAGTCGACCATTATACCAATATCTTGCCACTTTTCACTAATGAAAAAATCTTGTCCTTAACAGATGACGAGGCAGTGAAAGTGTTCACAACGGTAAGCGTGACGCGGCGGGAGCAGGAAGCCCAGCTCGACAACGAGGAGTTTGAGCAGAGGAAGAGGAACTACCGCATCAAGAGGTGGATCATGGCTGGCGTCGACCCGGATGCCATGGAGGAAGGGTGAGTTGAGGGTTTTCTTTACCCGAATGCGTCAGAAAAACGATAATGTTTTTCCACCGTATGTATGTATTGAAGGTGGCAGAACCAGTGTAGTTCGACTGGGGAAGTACCACCGCCACACCTATTTCTAGCGTGAAGCATTTCTTGCGTTTCGATAGAAGTGTGTGGTTGCCGGCACACTTTCACATGAGGCGACCATCATAGTCCTCGAGAGTGGCAACGCTTCTGTGATTGACTTAGATGGAACCCATGTTCTGTATGAAGTTGATTACAGATGTCCATGAGCGGCTGTGATGACTTACCATCAGGTGGACTGCATGCTCGTTTCCTACTTCAGTCAGATAAAAATAATTGAGCAAATCAATTGTGTTTAAGCAGTCGTTTTTTTGGTTTTAATATTTAATCAATAATATTTTCTTTTAAACTAGGTTGGAGGAAATGCGCCGTAAACGGATGAAGGCAGCGAAAAAAGCCAAATTGGCTAAAATAAAGGAACTGCAAGCTCAAATCAAGAATGATAATAAAGATTCTGGACAAAATAATGAAAATCGCCTACAAGTGAACGAAACAGATATAGATTCCACGATCAAAGAAGGAATTAAGAAAGTAAATAAAACTCTAATGAAAAAGGATGACAGGTTTAAAGGCGTGATAGGAAAAATCGTAAAGATAAAGCGAAAAGCAGATAATTTTAAACAAAAAGAAAGCGCTAAACAAAAAGGTGCAGGAGTTAATGAGCGGAAGAAAAAAAAAAGTTGTTAAGTAGTATATTAAATGTATAAACAATAATGTGTTTTTCTTAATCTTCAATCGTCATTTTAGGTGCTATATAATAATTCGTGATAGCCTAATGGTTGAAAGTTGCCCTCTCGATCGGGAGGTCCCAGGTTCAAACCCAGGCACACACCACTGATTTTTCTAAAGTTATGTGCGTATTAGAAATTAGAAATTAATTATCACTGCTTAGCGGTGAAGAAGAACATCGTGAGGAAACCTATAAACCCGAGAGTTCTTTAAAAAAAACTCGGAGGTGTATGAAGTCCACCAATTCGCACTTGGCCAGCGCGGTGGACTATAGCCTAAAACTTCCTCATTCTGAGAAAAGACCCGCGCCCAGCAGTGGGACAACTCGACCGTTGCTTCGCATCCATGCGCAGAAGTTCGGCAGGATAGCGTCGACCACCCGTTGGCGTATGCTGTGTGGGTCTTCGAGTCGCTCACGCCAGCACCTTATAGCGCGCCATTTGGCTCTCCTCCGAAGCACTTCGATCGTCTCTACGTCGAAGGGTTCAGTCCCCTGACGGAGAAAAAAAAAAAAAGAAAAAATAAGTTTATTCGTGATAAGTACGTACAACACATAATCGGTATTACTAAACTATAAACAAATACTATCGAAAGACACACAACAGAACAATAGGTATTTTGAATATACATATAATACATACAGACAGTTTTACGATAAAATATGAAATATATATATTTACATAAATATACTAATATAAAATATATAATGTTCTGGAGCGCGTTATGTGCTGTAACCACCACGAAAGGGGTCAAACTCAGCGAAAGCCATGCGCATATAAGCAGCGTCATGGCACTGATATTCTGTTTGCCCTTTGACATGGGGCCGCTCGGACGGCTGTCCGCACAACCGCTATTACGTGTCGTAATGATGGAGGTACGTAATCCTGGATTATTATGTATCGTATAATTAATAAATGTATTAAGTCAATTTTGCAATTTATGTTAAAATATTATAACGGAGGACGCGGATCTTAAAGAAAACCCGTACGAAGTGTGTTTATAGGCAACACCCGACGACACGTCAAGGCTTTGTACCCGGAGTCAGAAAAAGTGTAATGTTTTTCGAGCGTATGGATGTATGTGTATGTATGTATATATGAATGTATGTCCATTTGTTTGTCAGGCGCTACAACCTAAACGGCTACACAGATCATAGCGTATGACATATAATTTGATACGACCCAGTTGTGTGAGTGACATAAGCTATATAATTCTTAAAGTTGGCGCTTACGCCAGAGAAAAAGAGAGCGGGACGGATTTTTTAACATAACTATACGGATATGAAAAGTTTGTAACTTTCAGATCCATATATGGCATAACACTTTTATGTTAGTGTTTTGTCGCAAAATCTAAAAGGTTTTTTTTTTTATTTGACTGAAGTAGCTAACGAGCATGCAGTCTACCTGATGGTAAGTGGTCACTGCCGCTCATGGACATCTGTAATCATACAGAACATGGGTTCTATCTGAAGTCAAACACAGATGCGTTGCCCCTCCCGAGGACTATGATGGTCGCCTCATGTGAAAGTGTGCCAGCAACCACACCCTTCTATCGAAACGCAAGAAATAAGAAATGCTTCACGTTAGAAATAGGTGTGGCGGTGGTACTACACTGGTTCTACCACCTTCAAGGTGTTAGTAATTATATTATTATTATTATTTAAATACTCTTCATTTAATAGTAAATCCATGCAGACCTACACAGTTCTGTCCGTTACGAGCCTATGACATGTTATTTTACTCTGCTTATGACATTAGCGACGCGTGTTATGGCGTGGAGTGGGGTGTTGTATATATGCACGGTCCGCGTCAGGTGTCGTCACGGCGGGTATCAGTAGTATGTTCCTATGTTCCCGCCTTTAGAGTATACTACACAAGACTACTAGTGACGGCTCGTCGACGCGTTTTCGGTCAACGAAACGAGACAGTTTTTTTTTCGACTGGTTTACGACTTCGACTAATACTGAACTTGGCAAAATGTGACAAAGAAGTTGTCGTGGTTCAACACATGTTCAATATACGATGATCCTTATATTGTTTAGCCATAGACAACGATAAGTTTTTGTCACTTGAACCGTCGTCTTGAAGACGACGGTTCAGTTTCTTTAGACTTTTTTCCAGGACTAGCAGGCAGGCCGTAATGAAAGTTTTTATTTGCTTCGTTTAAAATAATTACACTAATTTATATGTATGTACATATATACAACGCGTATTTGAATTATCTTATATTTGTTTATTTTTATAATTCGTCATTAATGAATAATTATTATTTGCATGTAATGTTCGAATCTACTTTGTTTGAGGTTCACGTGTAAGAACATTAATTGTTCTACTTTGGTTGTAGATAATCTTGTTCTTCTCAGATTTAGTAGCAAACCAGATTTTGGCAATTGTTCACGCTAAACCAGTTCATCAATATACCTTAAACTGGTTCATCAGTTGACGCTCATTAAAAGGTTTAATAAAATGGTTCTTGAATGAACCACCAGTAAAGACTACCTCTCATGTCAATGTAAAACAATGAATAATTTTCTAATACGAAAAATAAAGATAGAGTGAAAGACATGAAGCCAAGCCCGTCAAAACAATTAATAATAAAAAAAACAATCATGTCAATGTCAAGAATGTCAAGTGTCATACAAATACAATACATTACATTGTACAAAATTACAATGGTAAATGTTTACTAAAGATGGTTTTGTTATTTGTTTTTTACAAATAACAACCGAATGAATTAAACTCGTACTTCAACTTTTAAACAGTCAATTACAGCGGACTGTTTTACATATTTAATTAAACTAACTATGGGGAGAAAGAAAAAATCCGATCTTGCAAGTATTTCGCGAAGTGTGAGGAAGGCGAGAGAGAGTCGAGCTCTACAGCGAAAACTAGAACAGCTGGAACGCGACGGTGCTTCGATGGAATCGTTAGCTGACATCGCCAAAGAACGTGCAGGGACCAGTTTTGGATTAAAAGATAATTGGAATGCGTTCTCTTCGGGGGTCGCACCGTTGAAAACTTTGAAGACAATTATCCCGTGTCGTAACAAAAATAGTGCTCATATCCCCGAGCCGCTAGCTATCGAACCATCTCTGGAACAGGAAGTCCAAGAAAGTGTATTAGATACAGAGAATGTAGTGCAATTTGTGTTAGATTTTGAAACTGAAGAGGAAATGGACAAAAGATGGAAACGAATGCATTATAAAATGTAGTGAATATAAATACATTTAAAATTGAACCTGTGAATCTGTCTGCACACAGAGGACAAATAAAATAGGTCAATTTATGACATCCTGTTGCTAATTTGTGCTTATAAAACATTAGTACTGTGAACTTACTGTAATTAAGATATTTTGGACTCTATTGGAATTTTATGAGTCCATTTTACAGAACAGAAATACAAATTTTCTATTGCAATGTATGTGTAGTTTGTTTTCTGTGTATTTTTGGGAAAAATGGGAAAACAATATTATCACTGCTTTGTGGGAAAGGTTAACTCTCAATAAAATCCCTTTATTATAATAGACTTGAGACAAGTCTACTAATTCACACTTATTTAGTGTAGTGTACTATGGCCCAAAACTCATTCGGAATGGTGAACCGTCACTTACGATTCACCACACACATGCTTTCTACACTCATAGACCCACACTAGGATTTACACCTGTGTCGTGGTTGTCATGGACACATAAGAAGAATACACAAACACCCAGACCCAGAACAGCAATCTAAACTCATCATTCAAATACCTGTCTGGCCAAAAATCGAACCGGGAACCCATTGCGTGTTAGTCCGGTGTGGTAACTGCTCTGCCACGCAGATCATCACGGATACAAGAAGAATCTGCCTGATCTAAACAGTGTTGATTTAAGGCATAAATGGATGGTGTGACGGTGGTCGTTGCTCCAGCTATTATAAACCAGGAATGGAATGGTTCTACCTTTTAAATATTTATATCTAAGCAATATAAGGACTGATACTTTGTTGTCCTGAGGTTGAGCTCTAGAACTTTTAAGGATCTATAAACCAATGTAGTAAAAATCATTAAAAAAACTAGCTGTACCTGGACGAACACAGAGTGAAGAAACGATTTTTAAAGTACCTATTTGTGGGTAGGAACATATTTTTATGTCTGGGGGCCCCCGCCAAGTCGAGCAAAAAAGCGGCACGGCCGTACCATACTTTTCTCGAAGCATTTCGGGCCATTTCCAACCCCCTATAACTTCGTTCTGGATAAAAGTAGATCAAATTTTTAATAGCCAAGAAGGCATTGTATGAACATGGTATAGTTCAAATTTCATTTAATTTTAACCAGTAGTTTATGAATTATAACGAGTCAAAGTTCCATAATTTGTCACTCACTGACAGGCCATCGAAAATCTAGGGCACTTCTAGAGCAAATATAGAAGCTTCAAATTTAGAATACAATTAGTGTTTAGTCATTAGTTTAGTGTATGAATCAAGGAAAAACTGAAATATTTTTAAATTTACGTCCAGTTTCCTAGATACGTCAACTGCATATGTAACTTTGTAATCCTATGTAAATATATAGGATTACAAAGTTATATTGGTAGTTAATTAATTATTGTGTCCGTATATATGTATAATATCATATAATAATAGGTGTAGGTTTTAGAGATGGAAGAACAATGGTACGACCGGGGAGGTACCATCGCCACACCTATTATTATCGTAAAGCAGCTCGTGTTTAGATGGACGGGTGTAGTTGCCGGTACCATTTTAGATGAGGCAATGTTAGTCCTCGGGAGTAGCAACGTGTATGTGATTGACTTCGGATTGAACCCTGGTTATATACGAAATTCCTTACATATGTTCATGGGCGGCAGTGACCACTTACCATCAGGTGGACTGCGTGCTCGTTGGCTATTTCAATGTTAAAAAAAAGGAGAAAAATATAGGTACCTAGATACGATTTTGTTCAAAGGTAACTTATAAATGGTCAACAGAATAAAAAAAGCATGGATGGCAGTAGTAAGCGAAGTAAATTCCCCGAAATTATATAATTACTTAGAGACGTTTGACGAGGGCGGCCTTAAAAATTGGTTGATAGTACCTATATCTACAAGATGTAGATGGTATCGGATAGGAAAAAACATATGGCTGGCTATCTACAAAAAGAAATGAGATGCAATAAAAACTAATACTTAAAAAAATCCAAGTTTCGCAACTCAGTTTTTCTACCGAAAAAAGTTGTAAGATCCTTGTAATATCAAGTCGAATAATAATGTATTCAGCCCCTGCAAGGGACTTTCTGTCTTAACTTTTTACGTAATATTCTAACCTAACAACATCAATAAAGTGACTATATCAATATTAAAAATCTTTATCGTTTTAAATAAATAGATTGTCTTGACAATCGCATTAAACAATCTGATTTATATATGTATTACTTGTGAGATACAATAAATTGTGTTTCCATGCGATTGCCGAATCAACCTTTTTAATTAAAACGTTATAGATTTTTAATATTGTTAAGGTCACTTTATATATGGGAAAATAATAATAAGGTGTGGAGAATTTGAGGATTAATTATTGGTAACGAAATTTAAATATAAAAATGTAAAACTTAAACGTAAAGTGGAAATTGCATTTGACTCCCATACCGTTACATGTTTTGTAACATTTTATTGATAATATGTATTGAAATCTTAATCATAAATTCACGTTACAACGTAAGGGGTACGCTACAAAGGTTGAAAGGCAAAATACCACGGCATCGAAGCAAAAAAAATACGTTACAGCTGTGCATTTGTCATGGGCGTCATGGGCAATATGGGTTGTCTTTGATTGTTGATTTTTGTTATTAGTCAAATAGTAAAATAAACATACAGAGCAACGTAGTGTTGGTAATCATGGATCAGTATTCAGTACCTATTTTGGTAATTCGCTAGGTTTAAGTCGGAATCTTGTTACATTATAAAATTATATTAGTTTGTTTACTATAAATGGTTTCTTTTTGATTTATATATAAAGGCGGAAATTGAAATCACCTCTTTCCTGCTGCTCTGTACGATTCAGCCACGTTTACCACGGTTATCAGTATCCCAGTATGTGTTATGCCATAAACTATGTGTATGCAAAATTTGGCAAAATGCGATAGATAGTTTTTGGGTGATAGAGTAACAAATAACAAACATATATCCTCACGAACTGTCGCCTTTATAACAATTGTAATTGAATTTGTTTGCGGCTAATTAAAAAATTGAACAACGTACGTCCGTGCGTAACGAACAGAGTTTAACTATGGGAAAAAAACCAGACATCGGCAAATATACCAGAGACCGGAATAGAATAAAAAAACTACGTGCTCGACAACGGCAACAAAAGTTGTTGGAGAGTGGAATGCTGTCGCTAGCGAATGCCTGCAACGAACGTACAGCAACTACACTTGAAATGGAAGCTTATTGGAAGGCGGTCTCTATCGCTGTAGCTACATCGGAAGTGAATGAAAAACCTGGTGAGGAATTTACCAAAGAGGAAGTCCATGAAAATTTATCGGGCAGTCAAAGTTTATTGCAAGTTAAGTTGGAGCTTGAAACAGAGGAGGAAATGGAAAAGCGATTAGCAGAAGAGACTTATTGTGTAAAGAACAAGAATATAAAGCTTAAAGTTGAACCCACTGATGAGAATCAGTAAATTTGGTATAACCTTTTGTGTATGCCAGATAGGTACTGTGTCTGGGGTGTAATAGTACTCTGTCTGACTTATATTGATACACAATTTCTACTCTCAACTCCACAACAGGATTTTCCCCTGAGTCCTGCCATGGATACACAAAGACTGATAAACAAATGCTCAAATCCCAGTAGGATCTCCCGCTGTGTTGTGGGTGCCATGGACACACAAAGACTAATACACAAACACCTAGATCCAGGACAAAAATCTAAATACATCATTCAGGTACCTGTCTGGCCAGGAATTCAACCTAGAATCTACTGCGTGTCAGACCGGTATGGTGACCGCTCTGCCATGTGGGCTGTCTGGACTATTGGAAGCTGGATAGAGCTTTAGAAGGTTGATAATTTGGCCCTAAAAGTCAGACATCACTCGTCATTTTTGTTGATAAACCTAGCTCCTTCTATAGAGCCAAACAACACTTTATTATTACAAAGACTGCAAGTTGCATTTGTCACAATTCCATTACAATAGTCTAGCCAAATGTGCAATGCATTTACTAGCTCATTAATATAAAGCCCAACAAAGGGCAATTGTGGCTATGTCATTTTATTTTTGCCTACATTGTATACATTTTATTTTTGAATACATAGCATAGCTATTTCAAAAATAGTTAGGAAAATGTTTTTATCTGACATGCTCTATGTCAGCAAAATTCTGTTGACCTTAATTATATTAAGCCTTACTAGATTAAGTTACATTAGCTTGTGGCTATTATGTGTTAGAAAAATCTTTCGCACTGTGATATTGAATTGAATTGACTGTGAATTGACTTAAATTCATTAGAAATTGTGAGTTACATTAACAAAAAAATATATATAATTAAGACTTTATGTATAAGTGCATTAAAGGCATGTGCCTCTGCTTTTTCTTTTTATAAGGTGATACAACTCTTAGTGTTCAGTTCCAAGGCATCAAACCCACATCTTTTTCAGCCTAATTACAGTAGTTTTTTTTTATCTGACTGAAGTAGCAAACGAGCATTCAGTCCACCTGATGGTAAGTGGTCACTGCCGCTCATGGACATCTGTAATCGACTTCATACAGAACATGGGTTCTATCTACTCCCAAGGACTATGATGGTTGCTTCATATAAAAGTGTACCGGCCTTCCATTGAAACGCCAGAAATGCTTCACACTAGAAATAGGTGTTTCAAACATGTTTCTGCCGTTGACTATCTTATGGGGCAGTGCCATTTATTGTTGTGTGAAGCAGTTCGATAAAAGGTTGGTCAGTTTTATATGAGACAAACATTTTGGAATCTAGAATTAGAAACACACCTGCCTGTAATTGAAATCCGATAGAACCTCTGTTCTGAATGAAGATACAGTTGTCTCTGTGTGTGACTACTTACCATCAGGTGGATTACATGCTCATTTGCTACTTTAATATGATAAAAAAAGCGATGTCTTCCATGTCTAACCATACTGGCTCCACCAATTTTTTGTACCTATAGTATTAAATACCTATAGTACCTATAATATTAAATTGTAAAATAAATATAAGGACTTTTTATTTGAATCAAAACCACAATGTCCATTATACATTTTTATTTTAATAATACATTGTAAAATTACAAATAAATATAACAATGATTATAATTTAGGTGCTTGATACACAAGGCGATTAAAACATTTTGAGATCATCGAGTTTTTGTCTCAAACCCCCTGGCTGATATTAAAGAATGGCTTGCGCATGCAAAACTTAAGGTCCAGATCAAATAACCAAATAAACTCCCCAGATCTTGTGCTCCAAGCCAGCAATTAATCTTATGAGTAAAGTTGTGACATATTTTTCATCTCATTGAAGAATTAAACAAGCATGCAGGCCACCTGATAGTAAGCTGTTTCTGCCGCCAGAAGCTCATCATATATAGCGACAACCAAGGTTATCCTAAAAACACTCAATGTCTATTTGGGTATTTAATCTGTATTTGAAATAAAGGCACATCTTTGTAAAATTTCAAGCATGACAGATCAATAATCAATATTTAAATAATAACATTCTGCTAATATTTAATATTTATTAGCTCATATAGTTACCAAATGCTAGTAAAAATCTATTAAATATGTGTTTTAAAATATGTTCAAATATTCGTTAATCGCCTCATGTGGAAATTTGCATACATCTAAGCAATGTTTGCATCAATGGCAAATGATTTTGGCACAAAAACTAGCCGCAAAGCCTAGTGTTTCAACAATGTGTCGTGATATCGATTCTCATAAATTTTCCTTAAATCCAAATGAGATGTGGAAACTAGCTATAGAAAAAGATGCATTATATATAATAATTAGGCGGTTCATACACATGTCTTCTCTATTATAAGTGTCCTACTTTTTATATCCATTTTTTTTTATTTTCTGAGTCTTTATTATTATTTTATCGACTAATAATGACTTCTGCTGGGCAGAGTTACTGTAGCGGTCTATCTCTGATCAACCCAGTATTAGGTCACTGCTGGGCACGGGTCTTCTCCCAGAATGAGTGAGTTTAGGCCATAGTCCACCGCGCTGGCCAAGAGCGAATTGGTGGACAATTCTGATCATATCTGTCTGTAGTAGATCGGTAATCAGCGAGTGGCATGTGACTCTTATAAGCCTTCCTAAAACTATTTTTCTCCGCAAATTGTAAATACTTTCGAATTCCGCCCGCCATTATCTCACGTTGCTTCTGTGTCGTTCTCGTAACCACAAGATTGCTGATCATTAGTTACGATGTGTTGTAATTGTAAAACCTGTAATTAACGACAACTGCTTATATCTTATAACAGCAGTTGTAAACAGTACTGTTATGCCTTGAAAGCTATAGAAAAACAGACAATAACAACACGCCTCGTCGTGAGAAAAGAAATGTCTGGAGGCACATTATATCATTTCACAGATTTCCAGCTCCATTCAAGGGGTGTCCTTGTTTGACACTTCAATTTCTTAAACATGAGTGTATGAACCGCTTTAAAATAAATACATTGATCATAAGTCTATTATTTAGAATAATAATCCTAAGGCTACAGTGTTAGAGGCACGTTTAGGCAAAAATTATCAAGACATACATTTTGATCTGAGGTAATAAAGTGAAATCTAAGGGGCTGTTCAAGCTATTATAAGAACTGATTAGGCTATTTTTTGTTTTTTAATATTAGCTTGAACAGTCCCCAATTATTACAGTAACTAGAGGCATGAATTTGTGTCTAAATTGTATAAGACTGTATTATTGATATATAAAAATAGTCTAATGCATGCTTCGATTACTAATAGGAACCTATAAGTGATCGAAGAATGCATGAAAATCGAGATGATAACATTTTAACAAAATTAATAGCTTCATTTAAAAAAAACATGTATTTTCATACTCTTCATTTATTCTTTCACAAGCTATCAAATAGAGATATCTGACATAATACCATTAGAACTATTTTTATAAACCAATAGTATTGTCATAAGGATCAATAATTATAGTAGTACTAGTATTATAATACGAATATTATTATACTAGTCCTATAATACTAGATTTTTTATTATAGCAGTGGTACTCAAAGTGCTCGTATTTATTCTAAATGCTTCAGTACTTATACACCGGTTCTTAACCTTATTATAAGTCCAATACATTTATAGTGGAAACTATAAGTGAATAGATGTATCTTAAGCTACTTTATAGGAATAATAGTGAAAAAGTGGGGTACATAGATGCGAGTGAAACATTTATTTAAAAACTTTTTAGCACAGAAAATTTAACTTAGAGGCGCCACCACTGTCCTGTCTTATAGTATTCTTGAACTACGTTTTTCATTATTTTTATTAATCAATAAATTGAGGGTGCTTTCCATTAGACGTTCACAAAGCATACGTTCACGACCGCAGTTTTTCCCGTTCCATTAGCTTGTGATCTCTACTGACGTATTCTCTACTGGAACGATCACTTCGACCCACCTTGTTAGATGGCTCGGTGAGCGTTTCATGTGTGTAAGTCATGACGTCATGAGTGACGTTTTCGCCGCGACTATAACGACCGCGGTCGTCTTGTGGAACGTTTTGGGCGTTTGGGGCTTTGTGAGCGTCATCTGGAACGCGCCCTTAGTGCACAACTCTTCATTTTGACACGCAGTAGAACATTTAGTAGTTCGACTCCGAAGGCACAAAAGACATGCTTATTTTTCAATTATCTTAAATGCGTTCAGCCACGTAATGTGTTTTAAATGTATGTACATGTATGTATGAATTGGCTACAGAGCTAGTAATATGACGGTATAATATTATTTTACCTAAGGCGTTCGTGTATTATTGGTTAAGCAGTTATTATAGTACCAGTATTACTAGTATGTAATAATAGTACTATCGTAAACAATTGAATATATCTATTGAAATTCGTTAAAAATGATTGCTAGATAAAGTGCGACGCATGTAAATTAAATATAGACTACTTAAATCGCAATAGAATGTAAAATATTATATACTGATTTTGTGAAAAGCAATTAAATTTATATAATTATTACATCAGTTAGATCACTACAATTTATTATGATTATATTATAAAAAGTACTTAATAGACGGGTTTTTTCCATATTTGTCATCCTAGATCTGCTTTAAAGAAATACATTTCTTTATTTGATATAATATTTAAGTATCTAAATAAAATTTTGCACCATTAATAATTACTTAATGTTTATAAAATTATAAATAAACAACTTATTATTTTGTTTTCAATTATTTTCTGGTAACGAATATTGTTATACTTCATAATCAATAGAATAAATACAATTAAATATTCTAAGACTAATAATAATTTGATAAGACTGAACATAACATGTAATGTACCTATACTCGGGGCAAATTCGATCTGGAATAAATGTAAACAAACCAACGACAACACAGCCTAATAGACACCGCATCTAAGGCGAACACTTTCGGGCAACACATCAGTTTATTAGCACTTATATAATAAACCGAGCGCGAGCTACACTTCAGTACGGACCACTTATGTGACCTGTAAACATCGTATTACGAGACTATATATAGCGCGAAATAAATTCTTTAAAAAATAAAAAAAGTGAAGCAAAATGACTTCCTGATCATTAAGATGGTGTAAAAATGTAGCAAAACATCTAATTGCAAAAAAGACGGCATAACATTTCACATGTAAACTATTTTCACAATTATAATTTCAGGAATCAAATTATCTTGGAGCTCAACTTATACTGGTCTTAAACAGCGCCCGTTGATGTTTTCTTACAGTGCATCCCTTTCCTTTTCATTAAATTAAATATTTCTATCCTTTTCGTCCATTTTGGTAGTGATGTACACCTCAGCTAACTGGTGAAAGATGACAACTAATGCAATTGAATATTACTTGAATTGAATTTAAAATAATTAATTATAGTTTTAAACTTTTAATCATAAACTGCCAATAATTATAGTTATTTGATGACTCTAATGTCTAAATAATGTCGAATGAAATTGCAAAGCCAATTTATCATTGACTATTTAAGGGTCTGAAGATGTGTCTCGGAGACAAAATATGTAACTCCTCAACCGATGGGAATAATTGAGTTGTGTTTGAAGACATTTGGTGTAGGTACTAATGAAATTGAATTACTTACTTACTAGCTATGATCAGAAGAACATACGTACATATAGAAATGAAAAAAAACTTTTGTATAAAAAGTGTAACCGACTTCCCCTGTCAGCTTTTTTATATAGGATGGGTTAGGTTAGGTTGGAACTTACAAGAAAACTTAAAGGGTGCGCTCAGTTCATATGAATTACTAGCTGTGCCCGCGACTTCGTCCGCGTGTGCACGCAACGCAAGCCCTCAAGGATGAATAATTTTCCCCCGTTTTTTTCACATTTTCCATTATTTCTTCCCTCCTAATAGTTGCAGCGTGATGTTATATAGCCTAAAGCCTTCCTCGATAAATAGTCTATTCAATACAAAAAGAATTTTTAAATTCGAACCAGTAGTTCTTGAGATTATCGCGTTCAAACAAACAAACAAACTCTTCAGCTTTATATATTAGTATAGATAAAAATATTGTATGTTAGGGCTTAGGTTTATGTTCAATTTGTCATGTAAGGTTGAGATTGAATTAATATTTCCATTTATGTATGCACCATGTTATCTCATTGATCTTATTGCGATACTAGTAAAAGTGAGTTTATCGTCACTAAAAAGGGTGAACAAAAATTTTTAAACAAAAAATACAACCGACTTCAATGCAACAAAAAAGTAAAAAAACCAACATGTATTTAGATAATTTTTTACTTTTTTGTTGCATGGAAGTCGGTTGTATTTTTTGTTTAAATTTTTTTATTTATTACAAAATCCGTAGATCCGAAACCTACAATTAGAAGAATTTATACCAAGTTAATTCAGTTTAAGAATAATTATTTCATTTTTTGCTTAAATAGATTTTATACAACAATGTTAGTACTGGTTTGAATTTCGTTATGTAGTGTATTAAAGGTTTTGATTGATAAATGATGTTTTCATTATTTTTCTCAATAATTCAATATTAGTACTACTATACCTACTATGAGCTATTTATTAATCGTCATAATCAATTATAATTATTTCATTATTTCTAATCAATAACCCATTACAAAAACGTTCCCATCACTAATTGTAATTTATGATTTATTGCGACCTTGAATCGACCAATTGCAATGCTTTCTTTTACCGCTCTCCCGCCCCGCATTCCTCAGTGCTTTGACTGAAAAGTTTCTTAGTAGAAATGAAGACATGAGGTGTCTATTAGGCTATGTTGTCGCTGAAACAAACCATAAAAATTCCTATGTAGGGTTATCACCAACTTGCACGAATTTGTACACAAATGCATTTTGTATTCAACCAAAGTATGCATTAAATTTTCGCTGAGTAATTTAATTAAGAAGCGTTGATTATCTAATAACGACCAACTGCAAAATAATATGCTAAAACCAGTCAAACTAAATTTATTTACCACTAGCCTTTGCCCGCGGCTTCGCTCGCGTGGAATTTAATCTGCCACATAAAGTTTGCAAGGTGGTAGAGCAATGGTTCAACCAGGGAGGCGTCACCGCCGCACCTATTTCTACCGTGAAGCAGTTCTTGTGTTTCATTTGAAGGGTGTGCCTGCCGGCTCACTTTTATATGAGGCGATCATCATAGTCCTCGGGAGTAGCAACGCATCTGTGATTTACTTCAGATTGAACCCTTGCCCTACTTCCTAAGGCGATTAACATACGGTACCGCTCACTGCCACGGTAGGCGGTGAAGCGGATCTCATGTTGTATTGGGGTCTAATAAATCCGTTGGTGCCTCACAAACGTACACCGCCTGGCCGCGCGGTCCAACGGTGTTCTCATCACCACCGTGTCTCCGCGCGAACGACGCCTCACACACGGGCTGGCGCCTAACCGCGCGGATCATCGTTGAAGCAAAAATGCATTTCGATGTCGAAAAGTTTATTTTGATGATCGGTCCATCCGCGCGTACAGGTGCGTAAACCGCCTTACCGCGCGGAGCACCGCTATTCGCGGCGGTGCGCGGTGCCGTGTGTTAATCGCCTAAATCAGTGTGTTCAAATTTCAAATCACAGGCACGTATATTAATTTAAATTAGTTTTGTCGGCAACAGATATTAATGCTTACTCTGAAATTAAAAGTTTTAAGAAAGGGTCTCAAAACGCGTGACGGTTACCAACGCACAGTTGGCTAGCGTGGTCAACTACGACCTAAACTACTGCTAATCTGACATATGTGCCGAGTTGTGTTACATTAAAAGGTGGATGACGATTAAATAACATATTTAACCTCTCCGCTGTTTCATTCTCATTGACTTTTTTCTTTTTTGTCGAAGGAGAATCCTTCAAAAGGTACCATACGCCGTGGGAGCGACGCAGGGTTATCTGGGATTCTTATAGCACCAGGACTCCGGGATCTTCAAAGGAACGCAACTGGAGTCCTCTGAGTGCATTGCCCCATCGGGCTCCTCCCAAGTGAGCGGCTGGGCCCATCACTCCATCTGGTCTTTACTACGATATGCGACCACACGTATGCCACCGTCCTTCCCGGGATCGCCTGGCTGGATGGTTCAAGCTCCGTCCATCCTGGCTCTCACGATAGCATGCGACCACACATGCTAACATCTTTCCCGAAGTTGCTGACTGGGTGTTTGGAGCTCTCCGTCTCGCCACCCGCAACCCCGATAGCTCCCTTTTAGTTGCCTCTTACCACAGACAGGGGATACCGTAGCCTTATTCCCGGAACTACAGAGACGTCATTGACCATTCATATTTTGCTCCGTGTTTTATAACCATTCAAATATTAATATCATACAACTTCGTTGTATACGGCGGCGGCGCACGGCGCGTACTGCCGGTCAATCAATTGACTACGCAATATGTTATACTCGTAATATCTTCTAAACTACTTATCCAATTTACATGGTGTAAAAGGAACATTCAATCTTTATTAGATGCTTGATTTTTTGAAATCATTTATTTTGATAAGGATTAATATTTAGTTTGTATAAAACCCATGGAAACATCAACTTGATATTTTTAAAATTTTCAAAGTATAAAAAGAGTTATTGTGGGTTATACATAAAATATAGACATATGCTGTCGCGGACTTTTATTTAGATCTATGTGAGCCAAACAATCCCACGGTACATTATATTTGGATATCTCCAACGGTTTAGGCAGCGTACGCGAAGATAGCTCTCAGAGCACAACTTTTTTTCCGACTAACCTGATATTTCTCGTTATATTATAACCTTATAAAAAAAAAAACATTACAAATTATAGCCCATGTGTTATTCTGATGTATAACCTATACTACTGTAAAGTTTCAACCTAATCCGTTGAGTAGTTTTTGCGTGAAAGAATAACAAATACACATACATCCTCACAAACTTTCGCATTTATAATATTAGTAGGATTATCGTCATTGTATAACTAATAATATTACAACCCTAAACCCATGACGGGATTTGCAACCTATTATAAGTTACAGGTAAAGTTAATAATAGGTAAAACACGGCTGATAAAACAACAAAAAGTTGCATTCCCCTGCCTGTCAATGGTTGCTAGGCAACGCTTTGTTATTAAACATTCCATATCGAATTTGCCCCGAGTATAGTATCATTATAGGTATAATAAATTGGATTAGGTACATTATTTATTTAGAAATTTAAAGAGATTTCCAAAAGGAAAGTTTTATTTTGTCGTATTTTTATTCGGTTTATTTCTTTTTTACTTTGAACAATTGTAACAATTTTTCGTGACGCTTGAAATATGTATATGTATCACTAATAAAAATGCTTACTTCACTGAATATTCATTATTTGCTTTCATTTATGATTGGGATATTGGAATTTTTATGAATTTCGTAATTTTTTTGAAGTTGAATACCGTTTTTTTATATACATTATATGTGATCTAAGGAATGTGTATTTTATAATACATTTATATGTAAAAAATACAAGTAACATAAGGAAAATTAAATAAACAAAATAAATACTTAGTTATAAATATTATAAACATAATATGTTGTTCGATTATTATTAGCGTTAAGGATGGCAAGAAATAATATTTTTAAGCCAATAGAAGTCTGTAATTAGTCCTATTCATAATGCAAAATCTTGTTAGGATATATATCTATTATTCTACTATTGGACATGAGTACGTTACGACTGAAAGAGATTTAATCGCTCTGCCACTAAACATTAGCTTGGTACAAGCTTCGGCTTTTATCTATAATTTTGACAAATGTCACTACAAAACAACAAAATTTTGTGGCTTTATTGACTACGTACTTACGTATTATTTGTTTTAAACATCATTGCATGCTTAGAGCGAATCTCTTGAGGCGTGTTTAGTGGCCTTTGGTCAACCTACTTTTATACGCTGTGCTACGGATACAAATTTTTGTTAGCATATATAAACCACCCAAAAGACCTCGGACTGCTACGCAATAATGAGGTGAGACTGAAAATAAAGCTTAATGCCTCCGGAAACATGAAGCGCATATAAAATTGACCACTGATGGCCACATATCCAGCTCAAAGCGCAATGTTGGTGGACTTAACGGAAACTTAATGCAGTATCGTTTAAGAATTTACACAAGTTCACTTATTAATATAAAGCATGCTATACTGCCATCTAATAATGTAACGATTTTTATTGCAACATCAATTTAACATAACAAAAATAAATATAACATTATGTTGTTGATATATTATTAAAAGTCAATTCAATGTATTTTGTACGCTAGGCGCTATGCGTGCGTGAACGTTGCATAAATGTACGTTGTCTGTGTGCGTACACTTAAATGACAGCTACTCAAAATAATTGCATTCAATAAATTATAATTGCCTCATAATTTATTACAATTTATTGAATGCATTATATAGATACTGAAACTTATCATGAAGACTCATAACAGATCAGAGACTTAGTCGCATAACTACATGCGGCCTTGAAATGCACGTTTTATGTCGTATTCGTTTTAAAACGTGCAATTAATGGGTTTTGTAGACCGTTCAAACGCTAAATTCTGATACAAAATAGCGTTAAATTGAAAAAAAAAAACCAAAAGGAGGTAAAACAATTACAAGTGTTGTGTTGTATATGATTGGATGACGTCACGCACACATTCAAATACATGTGACGTCACGCACAAATAGAGCCTCGCACACAACTCAATAAACACATATACATATATCCTACTCAGACATTTGCAGAAGCGAGTTGATTGTCGCGTCCTTGTTCCCGCGGTTCGCTTCCAGCACCGATTTGATCACCTCCTTGTCGATGCTCGGGAACATCTCTTCGATCTGGAATTAAAAGTTTACATCAAATGAGTAATTTTAAGATAGAAATATTCAGGTTCAACACTTCTACATCTCTTTGTAATCTATAACAGAATTGTTAATTTCTACTGATATCTGTCTGTCCCTATGTATGCTTAGATCTTTAAAACTACGCTACGGATTTTAATGTATTTTTTTTAATAGAGTGATTCAAGACGAAGTTTCTTACGTATAATACATGCAAAATATAGTGGAGAAACACTGATAATTTTTGATTTTTGACTATTACGCGAAACGAAGTTCGCCAGGTCAACTAGTCTGTTATAAAATATTTTATTTTAAAATGTTATTATTTTAAAACTTTAGTCATGTACTGTCCTTATCAGCCATTGGTGGAACAACCATACCTGTACCATACCATTAGGGATTGCAATCCGGCCTCATTTTCAATCCGGCCGGATCCAGCCGCTTGTTTCTCAATCCGGTCGGATCCGACCGGATTCGGTCGGATTAATCGAACGGTTAAAACAGTGTAAAAAAAGGATCGATTTTGAACGGTAATTATTTTTGTAATATGAAATCTTTGTCAAAATATACAATCACCGGATCCGGTGGAGGTCCGGATTCGGTGGTGAATTGGTACCGGATCCGGTTTGTGTAAATTTGTGCCGGATCCGCCGGATTACCGGATCCGGTTTTCCGGATTGCAATCCCTACATACCATACTATACACTGGACTGCATTGATCAGCTGATGCTGGGGATCACTGCTGCAACTTAAAGAGGTGATGGTACCTATTCTGCAGTCATCACCATTAAGAGAACATCACCTTCACCTGTTGCAGCTGGTCCGCAGTGATGGGCTGCTGCAGAGCCTGCTGTTGCCTTGGTACCTACGCTGTACCTACTAGCAATGGGTGGTACAGGCATACCTGTTGCAGCTGGTCTGCAGTGATGGGCTGCTGCACAGTCTGCTGTTGCTGTAGTACCTACTCTGTACCCAACAGCAATGGATGGCACAAGCATACTTGTTGCAACTTGTCCGCGGTGATGGGCTGAGGCTGTAGATGCCGAGGTACTTTAATACTATGTACTCATCTGCAGTATCACTCATGGGTAGACCATCTATAGCTGTTGCAGCTGATCCGCGGTGATGGGTTGGTACTATTACCTGCTGGCGTATGGTGTCGTAGCCCATGCCCGCGCTCGGTGCCACCAACACCGGCTAGAATATCACTTATGTCGCTGGGCCCACTTGTGGGGCTATGGAACATTCCTCGCATCTTTTGCAGCTGCTTAGAGGTGACCGACAGCTTTTACTGCGGTCTCTCTCTGTAGCCATCACCAATGAAGACAACATACTCAGGCTGCTAAAGCTGCAGTAACCACTTGGCAGTCATTAGTAATGAGTGGAACAAACTTACCTGCTGCAAATGCTGTTGTGATCATCTCCTCAGTAGTAATTGACTATTTTTGTTGTGGTAACCTGCTCTGCAGTCATCACCAGTAAGAGAGCATCATCCTTAGCTGTTGCATCTGGCCCGCGGTGATGGGCTGTTGCTGCGGTTCTAGAACCTGCGGTACCCTGATACCCGTTGATTCGTCTGCATATCACTGATGGGTAGACCATCCATACCTGTTGCAGCTGGTCCGCGGTGATGGGTTGCTGCTGAGGCTGTAGACGCTGCGGTACCCTAATACCCATCGACTCACCTGCACATCACTCATGGTTTGACCAACTGTACATGTTGCAGCTGTTCCTCGGAGACGTGTTGCTCCTGAGGCTGTAGACACTGCGGCACCCTAATATCCTTTCACTCATCTGCATCATCAGTTATAGGGAGACCATCCATACCTGTTGCAGCTGATCCGCGGTGATAGGCTGCTGAGGCTGTAGACGCTGCGGTACCCTGATACCCATCGACTCATCTGCACTCATGGGTAGACTATCCATACCTGTTGCAGCTGATCAGCTGTTATAGGCTGCTGCTGAGGTTGCGGCTGCGGCGGTGGCTGCTGCGGCATCACCATCTGCTGGTGCGGCGCGGGGTACATCGGCATGGCCGCGTAGCCCATCCCCGTGCTGGGCACCACCAACACCGGCGGGAACGCCGCCACAGCCGCTGGGCCCACCTGTGAGAAACGATGGCTCAAATGATCTCTACGCACACGCTTTCTTCACTCATAGCCCCTAGGATTTTCTCCTGTATCGTGGGTACCATGGACATATACAAGACGAATACACAAACACCCAGACCCAGAACATGAATATACTCTATACCCATCATTCAGATACCTGTCTGGCCGGGAATCGAACCCGGAACCCATTGCGCGTGACACTAGTAACCGCTCTGCCACGCGGAATGATGTCTACATAGCATTAAACAAAGTGTGCTTCAAGCTGTCTGGCCCTTTGTACGCTTAGATCTTTAATACTACACTACGGATTTTAATGCATTTTTTAATAGATAGAGTGATTCAAAGGGAAGGTTTGTCTGTATAAGACATGCATAGTATTGTGGTGGAACACTGATAATTTTAGAGTTTTGACTTTTAGGCAGCACGAAGTCATTCCGGTTGAAGTCGTTTCGAGATCCCGGAGTCCTCCTTTTCAGCGCCGAGGACGGCCACCGGGGGGGTTTTAGTGCGGTAAAAATCTCACATAACCCTGCGTCGCTCCAACGGCGTCGGGTACCTTTGGAAGGTTTCCCCCTCGAAAACAAAAAAAAAAAAGGCAGAACGAAGTTCGTCGGGTCAACTTGTTTTATATAAACTAATAAATTTAAGCTGTAACTAATAAATTTAGCTAATAAATTTAAAGATAAATAAACTTACAGAATAGCTCAACACCAAGTTGATCATGCCCTCCACACCGTCACCCTGTTTACCGTTCAATGGATACCAATCTTCGTGAGTTTCACCCTGTAACACATAGTGTAAATAACTAAGTCGGTTGCTAATCAAAAAAATACAGCCATAAACAATTTCTCAGTCTCGTCAACTCATTATTGTCCCACTGCTGGACACGGGGCTTCTCTCAGAATGAGAGTTTAGGCCATAGTCCACCACGCTGGCCAAATACGAATTGGTGGACTTCATTCACCTCCGAGACCTTTTTTTTTAAAGAACTCTCGGGTGTGTAGGTTTCTTCACGATGTTTTCGTTCACCGAAAAGCAGTGACAATTAATTTCTAATAGATACATCAATCATTGGTGCGTGCCTGGGTTTGAACGTCGGACCTTTCAATTGAGAGGGCAAGTTTCAACCATTAGGCTATCACTGCTCTAACAATTTATTAATAAGAAATGGATAATTGGTTATATTTTATACACATTAAAAATGTATTTAAAAAAAATAAGTGCTACCTATTAGCTAAAATGACTTATTTAAATTTGGCAATACTATTTTATTTATAATGAACTCCTGATGAAGACATCATCTTTTAAGAAGCTGTGCTTTTAAGAAGAAATTTGATCCCATAAGTTGTGTGTTAATAATATGTCTCAGCGCCATCTGTGGGGTTAGGTTAGGTTAGGTTACGGTAACTTAATTACAGTCGATCGATAACCAATTAGTTCCTTTATCACAGTAGCGCTAATGTTGTAAACAGAGACAAAAATATTTTAATAGTACATTAATAACATGTAATTAACAAAATATAATATTAATAAAATAATTTAATATTAAATAGAAATAATTTCATAATAAAATTAATAAATAGTACGATATAAATTTAAAACTCCAAGGTGTAACATCAATAAGCTGAGGTTATTGTTTTATCTGTGTCAGAGTGTCTTTAGTCCCAGTGGTCGTTATTGGAGTTCTGTTCATTTTGGCGGCCGAGCGGTCAAGTCGAAGGCCATGGAAGTTTGGTAGCCCTGTGTACGGGTCATGGTAAGGCTGTAAGAACATTAGCTAGCCGATAACACCATCTTTTTCTGTGGTTCTTCCCACAACAAAAGATCTTACTTACAAAGCAAGCAAGTCATAATGAAGTTACCATAACCCGTCCAAAAATAAGACATTTTTCACAATATCTAATTTTGAAGTAATGTTAAATTGATTAATAATAAATTGAACATTTAACTAAAAGAAATAATGACAATGATAACTACATACGTCATTTTTTGGTCTTTTAAAGCATGACTATTTTCGACCAGAATTTGTAGATCTCACTGACCGCTTTTAGATGAAGGTAAAAAGCGACTCACGTTAAGAACTGCCTGCGGGATGGTGATGTGGGTCCAGGCGATCAGCTCGTCCATGGTGAAGGAGCACTCGTCGAAGATTTCCAGGTAAATGGTGCTCACACCGGGAGGCAGGAGGCTGGGGACAACCATTTATTTTTATAATTTTTTATTCCATTGAAGTAGCAAACGAGCACGCTATCAACCTGATGGCAAGTGGTCATAGTATATCATATTATAACAATGGCGAAAGTTTGTGTGTATGTTTGTTATTCCTTCACGTTTTAACGGCTGGACCGATTTTCATAAAATTTGGAAGGGAGTTAGCCGACACTCTGGATTAACATATAGGCTGCTTTTTTACTGTGGGAAAATATCTTATTCCCACGGAACAATAGATATACCATTTTTTTACCGCGGATGAAGCTACGGGGTTCAACTAGTTACTCATATAAGTAACTTAATATAGAATGGGGTGTTATTTAAAGTCAATCACAGATACGTTGTTACTCCCTATCCCTGGGATGGTCGCCTCATAACCGTGAACCGGCAACCACACCTTTTCAGTGAAACGCAAGTACCTAATCCTTCACGCTAGAAATAATTGTAGCGATGGCATGTCCCTGGTCAAAGCACGAGTATGCTTTGCTGGTTTGAGTTTGTATCATTAATGTGTATAGAATTTTAATAATAAATAAATAAATTGACTTTCATCATCAGCCCGTTTTAGTCCACTGCTGGACATAGGCCTCTCCCATGGCGCGCCACTGAGCCCGATCTTCGGCTATCCTCATCCAGGTACTTCCCGCCGCCCGGCGCAGATCGTCGCGCCAACGAGCAGGAGGGCGTCCCACGCTACGTTTACCCAGACGCGGTCTCCACTCTAATAACCGCTTACTCCAACGATTATCGGTTGTACGGCAGATGTGACCGGCCCACTGCCACTTCAGCTTGCTGGCCTTTTGAGCTATGTGGGTGACTTTGGTCCTCATTCGAATTTCTTCGTTCCGGATTTTATCCCTGAGGGACACACCGAGCATAGCTCTCTCCATTGCTCGCTGAGCGACTTTAAGCTTATGGACCAGTCCCACTGTAAGCGTCCACGTCTGGGCTCCGTAAGTCAAGACGGGTAGGACACACTGATCAAAGACTTTGGTCTTCAAACTTTGCGGTATAGGCGACGAGAAGATATGACGAAGCTTTCCGAATGCTGCCCAGCCCAACTGGATCCTTCTATCGACTTCCCTCTCGAAAGTAAAATAAATTGACTTTATTGACATATTTTTACATCAAAATTATATGAAGTCTCTGATCCCCGAATTAGCTCGAAACTGTGTCTCGGGTATCAGCGTCTTCTCCCAGTTTTTGTCGGTATTTAAAAATATGTTCATTACAATATAATGCGCGCAGACGTATTGAATTTTGTATTTATGATTGAATTGAATGTGTGTGTGTGTGTGTCCGTGTGTGTGTGTGTTTGTGTGTGATTGTCTTTTTGTTACGTAATTTTAGATATTAATAATTCTCACCAATGTATAACCTTGTTCCACCTCGGGGTCTTCCCACCGCTGGGGTCGGTGTGGGTCTCGTAGATGCAGTGGCCAACGCGCAGGCGCACGTAGGGGTCCATGCGGGTGAGACCTGACATTGGTAATATTAAAAATATTTTTAGAGTTACTTATATTTCAAGAATGACAGTTTTATCCATTCTCTTAAAACAGGGAACATAAATGCATGCAAAGAAATCAAACTTCAGCTTTCGACAAATTGATAGAATACATGAAATTATTGAAGTGAAACTTCTTTAGGCGCATGAGGGTAAATTTTTTACAGATGAAACGTCACGCCGGTATGCAACGGAAGTGTCGGAAAAGAGAGAGAGAGTGATCGAGACCGATTGAGAGAGAGTAAGACAGGGCGAACGTAGCATGAGCAACTAGCCGTGGAGTGAGAGTAGGGAGCAAGCGAGTGAGAAAGCTTGAGAGAAAAAGTGAGACAGAGCGAACGTCGTATCACGCCTTTTTCCCTTCCTCTTAATATTGGAAATTTAAAGTTTTAGATTTGTATAAATATAAACAAGATTTATAAATTAGTTCGCCAAAGAAGTTTCACTTCTGACATGTGTACTTTGTACGCACGCATGTTTTTTTTGTAATAATTAGTCTATCATCTATTTAGACAATTTACTAAGAACCTTTTTCATGATAAAACAGACAAATGTATATGTTACTTTAATTTAAAACCGCATGCTTTAGAAAACTTGCCGACCCGTGGCGGAGCGGTTACCTACATACCGGTCTGACGCGCAATGGGTTCGATTCCCGGCCAGACAGGTATCTAAATGATGAGTTTAGATTCATGTCCTGGGTCTGGGTGTTTGTGTATTCGTCTTGTGTGTGTCCATAGTACCCACGACACAGGAGAAAATCCTAGTGTAGGGATATGTAGAAAACATGCGTGTTTAACTCTCCAAAATGCGAAAACAATTGTATTTCCACAAAATGCTAATTTCGTATTAGGTCACTTCATTCCGACCGTGCCATATAAAAGTGTTTTTAAAGCATTCCACTCATAGTCTCACTACTAATACCACAAATATTTCTTTATTTTAACAGCTTATATAAGAGTTGCTGCATGCCTTAGCCTTCAACGGTAGCATTATTTCAATAAACTTAAAGAAATAAAAAAAGAAATAAATATTTTTTGATTTTTGAAACTTTATGTAGCAAACAAGCATGTAGTAAACTTCACCATATGGTTTCCTTTTGGACGTCTATAAACAACTATGATATTGGCAACAGAGGAGATGATAACCCTGTAGACCATTTAGAAAATCCTCGAAAAAATATGCCTTCAAAGCAAAACACAGCAACTGTTAAATGCCAGTGATAGGTGTGCTGATAGTGCTTCCAGAGTCGAACTAGAAAGGCTCTACCCAGGCTTGCCAAGTTAGGGGTTTTTCCCCAATATTTAGGGGATAAATAGGGGTGTAATATTTTTAGAGGTACTTTGAGGGGTTTTTATAATTTTAAAATATAGGTGTTTTTGAAGGGAAATGTCCCTGGCTATACGATCATGCCTCACGACGAAAAAGAAAAAAAAGTCATGCACTACACCCCGATGCCCTTTTTTTTCGTCGTCAGGGTAAAACCTACCTGATTCAGAAATACGGGACGTTGCCAGGAAGAATTCCAATTCATAATGCATTGTGGGGATTTTAGGAGTTTTTTATGGATTCTTTAGGGGGAACAATTTTTGAGAGTTGGTAACCCTGGCTCTACCGCCTTTTATTTGGGATGCTTCTTTCGTGGAGTCTACCCTTATATCAGGGTGATAAAAATGTACGTCAAATAATGAATACGAAAAAGTGGAAGATGATTCAACAGTAATCGATCTAGGTTAAGTATCAATTTATCAATTACTGATTTGGTTCAATTGAACAATTGACTGAAATTAGTCTTCACTTGAGTAGACATTCAAGTTATTTTGGATTTTCTGGATTTTTAATTCATGCAAGGTGATAGAACGTAGAAGCATAGTTCGACCGGGGACGTACCACCGCCACACCTATTTCTCGCTTGAAGTATTTCTTGCGTTTCAATAGAAGGGTGTGGTTGCCGGCACACTTTCACATGAGGCGACCATCGTAGTCCTCGGGAGTAGCAACGCATATGTGGTTGATTTCAGATAGAATCCATGTTCCGTATGTAGTTGATTACAGATGTTCATGGGCGGCAGTGACCACTTACTATTAAGTGGACTGCATGCACGTTTGCTACTTCAGTCAGATAAAAAAAATAAAAATAAAACATGCTTGTAAAAATGCATGTGTGACACAAATACCCTGGCTAATACATCTTTATGATTTTACCCATACCACCAAAAATTACAGAAAAGACATCTTTCTAGGGGCATCTGAGGGTAAATGGCCACTGTATATGAGCACCTGTAGCCGACTCCATACAGAACAGGAGTTCTACCTGAACCCGATCACGAATACATCATTTTAGGCTAAGATTGTACTCTAATAATTTGTAATTCAGCATTTATAAGTTACAAGCAATTTAAGATAATTAATTTAATTTAAGTTTTTTATATTTAATGTTCCTTTTTTTCTTTCTTTTTATTAGTATAATTTTTAGTTACTATAATTATTTATATAGGTTATAGATTATATATTAGTTTTAGATAGGATAAATTATATTTAAATAAAATGTCGTGAACTTGTTGTTTAAAAAAAAACAAGCAATTTACCGACAATTTGTTCATTATTGAATTTGTAAACATATAGAAATAGATTTTTTGAAGATTGTAAAAATACATGATCGTAATGTTTATTTCCAATTTTGTATAAATTGCTGTCTTCTGTACTTTTGTAGAAATTACTTATATAATGATATGATTTTATTTCGATAAAAATTAATTATATGGACTTCACCTATTTATTTAGGGTTACAATAGTCTAGGTAGTAGGTATATAGGTAAAGTCCTTTGTGATTCGACTTGGTGCACTACCACTCCTATTTTTGCTTAATATCAGTGATGTTAAACATCGCTGTGTTGTGTCAAGGGTGTTCCCGAGGACTACACAGAGGTAAACATTCAGAAGTAAGAGGAATATACTTATCTCAGGTGTTCTACAAGGGCAGCCCATAGGATTAGCACAAATACGTGGCTAACCGAAGATCAGCAGGAGCAAGAGGCAGCAGTGGCCCTCAAGCATTAGGGGGACTGCATGCACATTTGCTTCTTCAGAATTATAAAAAATAGATTGGATGATTCTAATAGCATATGAATAAACAATAGTGTATAACTTACCATAATTCTTGACAAGTTTCGCTTGAGCGATGGTGACACTTAATCGCGCTGTGAGTGGTGGTCCCGCGGCAGGAAGCTAAATAAAAATAAAAGTCTTGTCTAAATAATAAAACAATGTTCACAAATATTCGCCTATCCTTTTAAAGTACACGCAAGTTAGTACCCAAAACAAAAACTTATAAAAATAAGAAATGCTTGCTTTGAGGAAATATGATATGGAATACTCATATGGAATAGGAAACATGATAAACTCGTACTAACGGCAGAACAGTCTCAAAACCCACAAAAATAATACAATATAATATATAACATATCCCTACTTACATTTAAAATATATACAATGTTTATGACCTCATTTAACCTTTTGTTGTGTCTGATTGAAGTAGCAAATAAGCATGAGGTCCACCTCATGTAAACGGTCACTGCCACCCATGGACACCTATAAGCAACTTCATATAGAACTTAGGTTCTATCTGAACCTAATTTAATAGATTTGACATATATTGCTAGCTCACATCTTGAGGTGATATTCTTTAATGAATCAAAGGCTGTTTCACATTAACTTAACATTATGTAACTGTTTTTTAAATGTAAGTTTGACCATGAGGCTTATTTACTTAACTAAGCAAAAATGAAGTTTGATCAAATTCTCAAACCAACTTTTCATATTCCACATTATATATTGTACAATATTGCACAATATAAATTAATATTGTGCAATATTGCTTAAGATATTTTGAAATCGAAGTCCAATTTATTTTTATTAGCAAGCTATGTATAAACTTGTAAGGCTTAGCAAAACCAGCGCCCTGGCCGAGATTTCTGCTGCGCCCCTTTATTGGAATACAAACGTACGTACAAAAAGGAACGCGTCTGCGGCGCCCTGTCGTGTGGCTGCCCTGGGCGGTGGCCCAACCGCGTCCTACCCTAACGCCGGTATTGGTTGTAATAGAAACACATTTTAAACAAAAACAACCTTTCACTTCACAATATAGTATTACTTTAAAGCAGTGGTTCTAAAACTTTTTCAATGACGGAACCCTTTTGAGAAGCAAAATACTTGATGGAACCCTAAAATAAATCAATTTTTTTTATAAGTGTATTTTTTATTAATCAGCATAATAAAAGTACAATGTAACAGTTACTAATTATTATTTACTTCACCATTGGCAAGGACAATAGTAGAAAACATGAAAAAAGAAAAAATCCAACTAGTGGGAGGTATGAAACTTTTTTCTAAATTCTTGCGGAACCCCGACAGAGGTATCACGGAACCCTAGGGTTCCGCGGAACAGTATAGCTGCTTTAAAGTATCATGTACGTAATGTTTATAGTAGTAAAGTAGTAAATGACAGAAACTTACAGTCCCTCCACAAAGCTGCTGTTGCAGGGCAAGAGCAGCCTGGTAGTCAGCGTCCAGAGTGTCAGTGGTGCCGTCAGCTCGCAGGAAACCAGCTGGCAATGGACCCAGCAGGACCTGGATATAAATTAAAAAGGAAAACAATGAAATCCAGCTTGCAGGACCATGATGATGAGGATATTGTGCTGTTAGCAAAATTATTTGAGAGATAGAGGAATTTTTTCACTTAACTTCATAAAGTATTTTTATCAGGTATCTGAATGATGGGTCTAGATTCATGTTCTGGGTCTGGGTGTTTGTGTATTTGTCTTGTGTGTGTCTATGGTACCCACGATACAGGAGAAAATCCTACTGTAGACCTGTGAGTGTAGAAAGTGTGTTTTTGTTAACTGTAACTGATAGACTATATAGGGATTAGACTTTAAATGCATTAATGCCACACAAATTTTAGTTTCAAAAAAAGCTGAGGCATTACTGTGTTTCAGTTTAAAGTGTAGTACATGAGATACACTTTAACAAGGCATTTAAACTTCAAACTGTAATGTCCTCAAGGGTGTCAACCCATTTATGGTTGACATACAGGTATACCAGACATACCAATTCTATTGGATTAATTAATGCCCCAGTTCACACAAACTATGGAGTGGACTAAATAATGCCGAACATGTTATTAGATTACCAGCATAATCAGTGCTTGTCTCATCAACCCATAATTGTCCCACTGCTGGGCATGGATATTCTCTTAGAATGAGAGTTTTAGGCCATAGTCCACCGTGCTGGCCAAGTGCGAATTGGTGACCAGTGCTGCTGTTTATTATGTCACTATTTCAACCATTAGGCTATCACTGCTCTGCTCTGCTGGAATTCAGGAGCAGTGATAGCCTAATAGTTGAAACTTGCCCTCTCGATCGGGAGGTCCGAGAATCAAACCCAGGCACGCACCACTGATTCATGTGCGTATTATAAATTAATTATCACTGCTTTTCGGCGAAGGAAAACATTGTGAGGAAACCTACACACCCGAGAGTTCTTTAAAAAAAAAAAAAGTTTTCGGAGGTGTGTGAAGTCCACCAATTCGCACTTGGCCAGCGCGGTGGACTATGGCCTAAACTCTCTCATACTCAGAGAAGACCCGTGCCCAGCAGTGGGACAATAATGGGTTGACGACGACGCTGCTGTTTACTAAATATAATTCAAATTCAAATTATTTATTGCAAGAACATAGTATTTTATAAGGATAAGGATCTTAAAATAATTGTGAGTGCATTATGTTCTACCACACTAGGCGTGCAAAATTTAAACATAAATTAAATTATATAGAATGCCTATCCTTATCCCCAATGAGTAATCAAAACAATATTGCAAATTATACATTTTATTTTGTTATATTTTAGAACAAATATAGAACAATGTTGTTAAAAACTGTTTTATCACCAGTGTCAAAAAAGTACAAGATAAATACAGATACAGTTTATCAATGTTTTGACTCATACTTAGAAATGACTAATTGTTATGGATACAGTATGATAGTTTTGTATTACATGGCTATAAAAGAGTATGTACTCCGCTTAATGGTAAGTGGTCACTGCCACCCATGGACATTTGTAAGGAACTTCATATAGAAAAGTTGATCAAGATAATAAACACGCGTTCTACACTCATAGCCCGACACTAGGATTTTCTCCTGTGTCATGGGTCCTATGGCCACACACAAGACAAATACACAAACACCCAGACCCGGAACATGAATCTAAACTTATCATTCATACCTGTCTGGCTGAGAATCTATTGCGCATCAGACCGGTATGGTAATCGCTCCGTCACGCGGGTTGCCATAATATAAGATAAAATGTGTTGCTAAGTTGAGAACAAAAATGTCCCCATAACCATCTTAGTCCTCAATAGTCCCTAGTGATTGCCCACTCTATTTTATATGAAAAAGAGTGATAGCAATCACACCTTTCCACCATAACATAATAACTACAAAATGCCAGAAATAGGTGTGGAGGTACTAACTCAGTCAAACTTGTTCTACAACTATTTCAATAATTGTCTAATATTTAAACTTGTTGTGTAAGATTGGACATTTTCCTGTGTGACATTTTAATTATTCTAATAACGTTTTTGCCAGTGATAATATGTAAAACAACCAGATTTTATAATTTGGTTAAATAAGAAGTGTTCAGGTTCCCTTTTAAATATTTGTGTGAGCCATACTACTACTTCTGAAATTGTCTCCAGACGACTCGTGTGGCAGAGCGGTTGACATACCGATCTGACGCGCAATGGGTCCAGAGTTTGATTCCCCGCCAAACAGGTATCTGATTGGTGAGTTTAGATTCATATTCTGGGTCTGGGTGTTTGTATATTTGTCTCATGTGTGTCCATGGTACCCACCACACAAGAGAAAATCCTAGTGTGGGGCTATGAATGTAGAAAGCGTGTAGATTAGGACAGGGTGCCGCATGTTACTCCCCCTTAATCTGATGCGCTAAATAAATATATGACGCAATAAAGAGCACCAAATATGTAAGTAAATGAACTTTGATGTACAAAATGATTTGTACATTGTAAATATCTTATCAACGTTCATAGACATAGACACAAATATATTATTTTGTATAAATAATATATTTGTGTCTGCACAATAACAAGAAATTTTCCATTTATAAACAGAAGGCCAATTAACTTGTTGAAAACATATCCACTAACAAAATGTTAATCAAATCAATAAATATTAATAAAATCTAGATTCCACACATGTTATATTCTCATCTTAATGACACTATTACATTTAAATAATGTATGAATCATTGTTATGATTCTGTATAGAGAAAATAAGATGGAACTGAAAGTAATATAGGAATTAGGTAATTACATACCCGACGACGGCGCTCCTCGTTTCTTTCGTTAGGCATCGTAGAAGTCATTACTTCCGAGTAATATTTCAATAAACAAAAGCCTTAGATACAAGGAACAATGTAGATTTTTTCTACTTTTCACCTCTGATAAAAACAACGTCGTAATCGCAAAACTGATGATCGATGACATTGACGTGAAAATGTTGCCATTGCCAGGAATCATTAAAATCATTATTGCAAGCCTTAATAAATTATAATAAGGTCATCTATGTAATTCATGTTACAAAATAATAGTATAAAATTGAGGAACATATTTTACTTATTTTTATTATATAGTGGTAATATACATGTATATTATACGTGAAAGATATAAAATCGATAATCTTAAATTTTCATAGTATAAAATTTGTCTGTATGCAATGTCAATGTCATTGAAAGAAACAGATTGTAAACGTCAGAAATGTACAAAAAAAACGTCAAAGTTTGTTGACGGATTTTACTAATTTAGTGTGTTAATTTTTGTTAATATAATTTGTAATTGTGGAATTGCGGATAAGTACAACTATCATCAGTGTGTTCGCCAGACTATGTTTCGGTGATTATAATTGTGATAAGAATTTTGTAATAGCTAAAATATTGAAGTTTTGTGTGTAAGCATTTTATCGAGCGTATGTTTAATGAAAGTTACCTACTGGACTTAGTTTATTGATTATCGCCTGTTCCCGCGATGGATACACCAAAGGTATGTGACATTTTGTTGATATTTAGATGATTCATGAAACAGACAATGTGGTATGTTTATGTGACGAATCGGGATATTTCGTTTCGTTTTTCGCCATTTTTTTTACATATTTTGATAAATGACATGGCTATACGTTGTGAATTCATGAGTACTTTACTGAGGAATTGCGGCACTATCAGTGTTAACTTTGGGTATCCAGCTGAAAATAATGTGTTCATAGTTCATTGGAGGTAGGAAAAATGTTGAGGGTGGCAGAGTTGTCACCACATCGGCGAGATATGCAACGGTTTCTGGTTCGATCCTGGGATAGACGCCGGGTCTGGGTGTAGTTATATTTGTGTGCCATTTGTGTTATTTCAACATACAGAGTTCAGTTATAATGAACCTACAAATGACATTTTACACCTCCAATTGTCATTTGTAGGTTCAGAATAGTTTGGGTTGCATTGTGGGTTAAGCAACCCTAGGGTTGAGCAAGAGGGACCTTGGGTGTCTGAACTTGTAAACTCTCACTGTTAGGTAAATAAATGAACACCACTTACTCTGCAAAAACTTTAATTATTTAGACAACTATTATGTATGTTTGTACCCCTATTCTGTATAAGCACTTCACATATAAATTAAATATAACTGGTATACAATAATACGAAATTAAGCAGCTTTTCTGATCAAGTTGAACTTTAAAAAAACACATTATACTCCCAATAGACTCTTTAATTAGTTAATAGATTTGTAAACTTGATGAAATGTTTTGAGGTGAAAGCAGGTATAAGTAAAATTTTGTACCAATTTGGTACATATTTCATTCTGCAATTTATTGTGACAGAGACAAAAATCTATTAATTGATTCAATTTGTACTATTTAGATTTATGTAAGTCAAATTTCACAAAGATCAGACTTATACTTGTTTTCCCTAGACAGATAACATTCTTAATCTCCATTCTTATTAGATTCTTATTGGTAGGAATATATAGCTTTTTGTATTAAAACACATTGTTTCTTAACTTTTATTTATATATTCATAGGGTAAGACGAAACAGTCCAAATTTTACAAATGTTTGTTTTTAAAAGACACTCTTCTTTTATTTTTGGAGTAATAAATGTGGTTTAATGTTGTAAATATAAAAAAGTGAATGTACTACACATTATGTGTTTTGTCTTGTTTTGAATGTTAAGCATAAGCAATAACAATGTTGAAAATGAAGATTTTGTAGTCTTTATTACATTTTGACAAGGTGACTAAATATAACAAAAAGCCGACTGAAATCTAGATAGATAGATAAGAAGTTTTAGTTTTAGATTCTTATTTTTATTAAACTTAGATAGATATACTTATCTATATATCTAAGTTTAATAAAATAACCATATGTTAATTATAACATATAACAATAATTATAAAAATTTAAGCATGTTAAAATGTAAGGCACCCACTGGCTCAAGTAAGTAAAGCAAGTTACAAGATTTTAGATGTGTAAAAAAAGTCTTTGATTGAACTCATGTACTAACAGGCAAAATATATATTGAATGGTGAGAAGAAAAGAGACCTAATGAGCCATTTTCGTGTTGTCGGAAATAAAACTATGTTCCCATATTGAGAATCTTTTTTAATGCTACAAACTTGCCATACTGCTGCTTTGTTGCACACTAGCCACTCTTAAATTTATTAATTAAATGAAATATTCTGGTTAATTTGCCGGAGTTTCAGTTTTTATTTGTTTCACTGTGAGATATGTTGCCTAAATATGTATATGGAAATATTAAGGCAATATTGTTGAGACAAAGCTCTGAGCAGCATCCAGGTCTTTTATAATACTTTTAACAATGTCATCAATGTTACATTTGTGTAATCCTATCAGTACAATGGGTTTAGTGGAAATTGTTATTTTTTTGTCTATAAAATTCAAGTTATAGTAAATGAACATAGTAAGTGATGGGCGCTTACCGCATCAACAAGTGTAAGCAATTTCATATACAACAATGGTTTTGTTTGAAGTCAATGACAGACAAATTAATTCTCTCAAGGACTAAGATAGCTTTGCATGAAAATGAGCCTGCAAACACAGTCTTCAAGCAAAAACTTCTTCACGCCAGGAATAGGTGTAGCGGTGGCATCTGACCTATTCAAACTATACTCACTCTATCACCTTGTACAGATTGATAAGACTTACATACTAGCATAGCAAGCTACTATAACTTGTATATGAATGAAAGGCACTGCACAGCCATCCAGGAGATGAAAACTCAGCCCACATGTGCTTAGCAGACGTAACATCGCGGATATAACTATCCCGTTCTTATGTACGTTAAATATTATTGCCGTCGCGACTTTTCGCGCATGCTCCATAACCATAACTCCCGTACATTGGAAAACAGAGCTTACGTTAGAGATACAGGGGAAAGTTTCGCCTACTGCACGTAAAAAAATATACGGATATTTTGGCATAGCTGAATTCTGTCAGTCCGTTTCGCGTGATCCCATCAGGAAGACGGGATTCCCGCTCGATTTGAATAATCGTTTACGTTTCGATTTGCTAAACTAACTGCGCTCGAAACAACTTAGTACCGGTATAAATAATTATTGCGTTTTCTTTTGTGTAATAAAAAAGTTATGTAACTTTAACGCGAAAGTTGTCGTAAATTTTCTTTGTGTTAAAAAGTTTTCGGAATTCGAGGTAGGAAAATGGCGCTAAGTTCGTTTACACCTTCGAATATGTTGGGAGAGCTCGGTCGTCTCGCGAACTGGCTGAGAGGGGACTGCGTTGCCCCCGAAGAGTTTGCTGGCCTTGCAGTCACTGAAAAGGTGAGAACGGTTGCATAGCCTATTTGGCATTTTTTCCTTGAAAGGAATGCGTTTCTATGGCATGCTATGTTATTCTTTGATATGCTATATGAAATACCTTTTAAAATTGGTAAAACAAAAGCTCTCCATCAAAGCCGGCAATGCATTGTCTACTTTTCTGGTGTTGCAAATGCGCATAAGCGATGGGTTACGACTTTGTATTAAGTAGCTCTTTTGAATGCTCTTTAGGATTAAGTAGGTTTAGGTATACGAAACCTTCACAATTGTGACTACCGCCTATATGGTCGTGTATGGGTCCTTAATCATCATTATCGCTAAAAACCTATTTTTATTTCGTTTATTTTGGAAAAAAAAATGTTATAAATAATATAAATGCGAAGGTTTGTCACACGCTAGTACTGGTCGCATTACGCTAACATTTGCCATAGAGATAGTTTTTGACTTTTGACCTAGATTAACATAGGTTAGTCATTACCGTGGTAGGCTAAACCAAAGCGGCCTAAGCCGCGGCAGTAATCTAGTAACCATATTCAGTGGCATCCTATTATGCCTGTGCCAGGAGGTCCGGAAACATTAAGGTCGTAACTGATAGTTAAGTTTTACTGTTATTTTCTTTTTCAAGGTAATTGCGCTACATAATTGCAGTTGTTACTTTTTGCTGTCTATCGTCTGTTTCTGGACAGACCTTGAAAATAGTAATAGACCTCAAATATGTCCCTGTAGTTCCGGGATCAGACTAGGGCTACGGTATCCCCTGACTGTAGTAAGAGGGGACTAAAAGGGGCTTCCGGGGTTGCAGACGGCTAGAGTGGGAACTCGAACCGTTCGGTCAGGCAATCCCTGGAAGGACGGTGGTATGTGTGGTCGCATACCGTCGTAAAGACTAGACTGAGCGGTGGGCCCAGCCGCCCATCTGGGAGGAGCCCGATGGGGCAACGCGCTTGGACGATTCCGGTTGAAGTCGTTTCGAGATCCCGGAGTCCTCTATATAGCGCCGAGGAATATATAACCCTGCGTCGCTCCCACGGCGTCGGGTACCTTTTGAAGGTTTCCCCCTCGAGAACAAAAAAAAAAAGACTTCAAATATAAATAAGTATAAGATGCAGGTAAATTCCAAAACTACCTATCCGAATCCTATCAAATTGATCATGGACGAAGTGACGAAATAGACGCGTAATGATGGTTATTCGTTATGGCGTATTGACGCGTTAATGTGTTACCAAAGATGTTTTCTTTGTTTCTACAAACGATCTTCTGGAAATATAAATGGTACTGGATTCGCCAGTTGTAATCAATAGTCTCATTTGTAGTTGCCGAAAAAAAAACGTACAAACAAAACACGATTTCTTCATTAGTTGATGGAGAGCCATGTTTATTATAAGTCACGTCCCTGATTGGGATAAAATTTAATGACGTCACCCATTAACCAAGTTTTAAAACGTTGCGAATCACTGATGCTACTCCCTGGTTCTAAGATGGTCGACTGGTATAAAAGTGAGCCGGCAACTTACACCTTATACCTAAGACAGGCGGAACACCTGATAGATAATAGTCACTGTCGCCTAGAACATTTGCAACTGCAGATGAGTCGACAATGTATCACCGGCTTTATAACACTAATAACATTTCTATATCAAGGTGGTAGAACCAGTGTAGTTCGACCGGGGAAGTACCACCGCCACACCTACTTCTAGCATGAAGTATTTCTTGCGCTAGAATGGTAGAATGGTGCGATAGACGGGTGTGGTAGCCGGCACACTTTCACATGAGGCGACCATCATAGTCCTCGGGAGTCAACGCATCTGTGATTGACAGTGATTGACTTTAGATGGAACCCATGTTCTTTGTGAAGTTGATTACAGATGTCCGTGGGCGGCAGTGGCCACTTACCATCAGGTGGACTGCATGTTCGTTTGCTACTTCAGTCAGATAAAAAAAATCTATGTTTAGAATTCGCACCCTACATGTACACCGAAAACCACAAACTTACGAGCGGGCTTGTTTATACAAACACTCCAGTAGAATTCCAGGCTAGTGTGCGGTCACCACAATTACGCTTGTGGAGCACATGCGGTTGACCGCCCGAGTCAACAGAATGGTCCTATGCAAACAGTCTTGTGTATCCAATTTATTATACTATGTATTTTGTCACTCGTGGATATCCACACGCTAAAATAACAAAGGTATGTTGGTAAGCGATATTCGATTATTGTGTACATTTGTACGGGCAAGGTTGTTATTTCTTTAATAATAATGAAGCGGTTAGGAGCGTGCAGTCCACTTCAAATAAAATGCGAGTCTTATCAGAGGTGGGTTATTTTCTTGACTCTTGAGAACTAAAGTGGATGTGGTTCGTTAAACGTTGCTCCCTAATACACCAACCCTTAATATCAGATCACACTGGTGGCTTAACTCTGCTGCTTATGATTATGACGTTATCGTCATCCCATTATTGCTGCTGAGCATGGGTCTTCTCTCGGAAAGAGAGAGAGATAGTTTTAGGCCATAGTCCACCGCACTGGCCAAGTGCGAATTGGTGGACGTATGAAGTCCACCAATTCGCCAAACCTCCGAGTACTTTTAAAGAACTCCCGGGTGTGTAGGTTTCCTTGCGAAGTTTTCTTTCACCGAAAAGCAGTGATAATAAATTTCTAATATGCACTTAAATCAGTGGTGCGTACCTGGGTTTGAACCTTGGACCTCCCGATTGAAAGGGCAAGTTACAACCATTAATCTATCACTACGCTTACTACTTTTCTCTGCGGACTTCATGTACATTAGCTTTATATTATAGAAAAATTGCCTTCCACTCTTCATAATAGTACATTTGAATATGCCGTGTGGCGTTGTACAAGTATTGTAAATTGTTCATTTTTATCAGCTGTTGAATCTAATCCATCACGGTGATTGCAATTCATTCGTCATTACTTCGTGGAATAGTTGCCGTTAAGTGTTTGTGGCTTAAGTGTACATAAACATGACGTGAATAGTAATAGATTTGAAAAGGTAACGTAATTCTACCACCACGCTAATGGAGTGGTTGGGGTTAGTTTAGGTTAGGTCGGTTTAGTGGGCTTTATTTCTTTTTTAGAGGAGAAACTTTCAAAAGGTACCCGACTCCATAGGAGCGACGCAGGGTAATGTGGGATTCTTACCGTACTAAAACCTCCCCCGATGGGCGTCCTCTGCGTGACATAGGGACTAGAAACTAAGCGCATTGCCCCATCAGGTTCCTTCCAGGTGAGCGGCTGAGCCCTTCGCCTGGTGTAGGCACACATTGAATCCCCTTCGTGTTGAGATGCAAGTGAACAATAGAAACTAAAAGAAATTCGTAAAAACTACAATGTTGTTAAGTACTAACTTAAACACGCTTTCTACATTCATACCCCCACCCTAGCTAATCTAAACTCATCATTAAGATACTTGTCTGGCCGGGAATCGAACCCGGGACCCATTGCGCGTCAGACCGGGTATGGTAACCGTTCCGCCACGCGGGTTGTCACAAAATATTAAAAACATAGAGTTACGGCATATGTTGATAAAATCAAATGTCAAAGTGTTATAATTATGGTGTTCAGTCTTTAGCGGCGTGCTTATCGTAACCCTGAGCGTTTGATAAGAGAACATCGAACTGCAATTACTATGTGCATTAGTTTTTCAGTGTGTATCAACTAGAGTTGGAAAGAACTCAAGTCTTTGAGTCCTAAATTTTGAACAGGACAATTTCACGACTCGACTCATAACCGTAGACTCTAAGACTAGAGAACTCAAGTCTATATGAGCTCATGAATTCGACACTCGAGTCTTTTTTAGCGCTCAAGTCCTTTTTACGTGGCAAGTGGCTTTTCCGCTTAGAGTTTTACTTTTATGAGATATAATTATGTGTAACCAGAAGGAGATGTCGAAAAATAAAAGTTTTAATTAACATGAAAAATCAGTTTAATGATCATGAAAATTATTATAAAAAATAAACATTAATTACGAATATTATTTGCAACACACATTATATTGGTATAGAAGTATAGATATAAATTCTAAATAAATCACTGTCAGCATTTCGAAGAACAGTTTTAAGAAGACTCGAGCTCTTTTAAGACTCGAGCTCTTTTTAAGACTCGAGTTCTTTCTAAGAGTCGAGTTCAATTTTGGCGCTCGCGTCCTATCGAGTCGAGTCCTATCATAAATAGGACTGAAACTCGGCTCGACTCAAGACTCCGAGTTCTGTTAGTTCACTAAGTCGTATAAAATTGAGCCGAGTCTATCGAATTAAGACTAAAAGACTCGAGTTCTTTACAACTATAGTTCTAATGCACAATGTTTACATGTGAATTAAGTTAATTAGTTTAGAGCAGTGATAGCCTAATGGTTGTGACAGGCACGCACCACTGTTTTTTCTAAAATTATGTGTGTATTAGAAATTAATTATCACTGCTTTTCGGTGAAGGAAAACATCGTGAGGAAACCTACCCGAGAGTTCTTTAAAAAAAAAGTACTCGGAGGTGTGTGTAGTCCACCAATTCGCACTTGGCCAACGCGGTGGACTATGGCCTAAACTCTCTTATCCTGAGAGAAGACCCGTGCCCGGCAGTGGAACAATAATGGGTTGACGAGTGTATGTCTGTAATTTTATTGAAGTGAAACTTCTTTATCGGGGTTGGAAAAAAAATTAGTGTAACATTTTTTCGTTACGCGCCATCTTTTTCTGTTACGCGCCATCTTTTTTTTTCCGTTACGCGCCATCTTTTTCTTATCCCTACCACGCGTGATATTTAATAGATTATTATAGATTAGATAAAGTTTAATAAAAGCCTTTTATTAAACTTTATCTAATTTAACTTTATTTAACCAATTTCTGTAAAGTTGCATATAGTAATTTTTTTTTTGAAAAATAACGTCATAAAGAAGTTTCACTTCTTACGAGTGTACGTTAGTACACGCACACATTTTTTTTTAATAATATGTAGGTAGGTATATCTTATTCATTGTGTAAAAGTTTGTGAGGATGAATGTATGTTACACTCACGCAAAAACTACTGATGGGTTTTACTAACAAACAGTTCATGTTCAAGGTAGAACCAGTGTAGTTCGGGGAAGTGCCACCATCACGCCTATGTCTAGCGTGAAGCATTTCTTGCGTTTCGATAGAAGGTTGTCGTTGCCGGCGCACTTTCACATGAGGCGACCATCATAGTCCTCGGGAGTAGCAACGCATCTGTGATTGACTTCAGATGTACCCCATGTTCTGTATGAAGTTGATTTCAGATGTCCATGTGCGGTAGTGGCCACTTACCATCAGGTGGACTGCATGCTTGTTTACTACTTCAGGCAGATAAAAAAAAAATAGATTTACATATAGGATACTTGGTAGATGTTATCGATCGAATCGAATCTAGCTTAAAAATAAGTGACATTTTGTGTGGTCACAATAATAGGTTACGGGTCTGTACCGAAACGTAAGTGTTGTTGTATTTTTTTCGGTTTTTGAAGTGAAACTTCTTTAGGCGCATGAGGGTAAAATTTTTACAGATGAAACGTCACGCCAGTATGCAACGGAAGTGTCGGAAAAGAGAGAGAGAGTGATCGAGACCGATTGAGAGAGAGTAAGACAGGGCGAACGTAGCATGAGCAACTAGCCGTGGAGCGAGAGTAGGGAGCAAGCGAGTGAGAAAGATTGAGAGAAAAAGTGAGACAGAGCGAACGTCGTATCACGCCTTTTTCCCTTCCTCTTAATCTTGGAAATTTAAAGTTTTAGATTTGTATAAATGTAAACAAGATTTATAAATTAGTTCGCCAAAGAAGTTTCACTTCTGACATGTGTACTTTGTACGCACGCATGTTTTTTGGTAATAATACCAAAAAACCGATTCGTTTAAAGTCTTTTTTAAACGGGATTGTTTATAAAATACGATAAGGGTATACTTTGAAAATAAATATGTAGCTTTATCGTACATATTGTAATCGAGGTCAGCAAAAAAATAATCGGCAGGTCTCTCGTTCGGAAAAAACGAAAGTCGACAAGACTTTTAAGTTTTTCTTTTACCTCTGTTAACAAGAAACGGTTCTGGAATAAAGTTTGTCTATGAAAATTGCTGGCAAAAAACAAAAATCGGTAAAGCACGAGTCGGTCTCGCGCATCATGAGTTCCGTACCATCTATAAAAAAACGGCAAAGGCAAAGGATGTTTCTTGTATGAGTGACCCTTCAACCGTTTATTGTCCCACAGCTGGGCACGGGTCTACTCTCAAGAATTAGAGAGTTATAGGCCATAGCCCACCGCTCTGGCAAAGTGCGTTTTGTTGGACAAAGTTTTATATTTAATTTTATTTTATCTATACTATAATAAATCTGTAAGAGGTCGCTGTCTGTACATGGAATAAATTTAGGTGAAAATCATTTCTAGAGGTCTTTAATACGATATAGAACCCAAAATAATGGTTTTTAGAAATCTTGTCTGTTTGTCTGTTTATCTGTTTGTCTGTTTGTCTGTGTGTTTGAAAACGCTAATCTCAGAAACGGCTTATCCAATTTGAATATAATTTTCACCCATGTGTTGAGGGAAACTTCACTTAACATTTAGTGTTTATTTTATGTAAATCGGTTTACGAATAAAAAAGTTATGTCAATTTAAAACTACGCAGTATTTATTCTGTGTTCGATAAGTGTTAATAAGATAAGAAACTGCATAGTTGAATTTGTTGAAACTAAACATGTTATGGTCTGTAAAATGTATTCCTTTGTTATGTATTTTTTATTGGTTATGTGTGTACCTATGTTATTTGATACTATACAAATCTATATCTCTGTATCTATATATACTTATATAAAAACGAAAGGATGCTCTCTCACTCATCTATTGAATAAACATCGTAGAGCCTAAACTGCTAAAGATACGAATATGATTTTTACTAGGGGTTCCTTTTATGACGTAGACGTCAGTTAAGAATGAATTTTCTGATCCCCCCCCCCCCAATTTAACCCAAATAGGAGATGTAAGTTTGTATGAAAGTCAGTCAATTTTGAGGCCACCTCAATAAAATTTAGTATTTCGCTTTGATTTTTATGTTAAAACATCGTTTTAAACCGACTTCCAAAAAGGAGGAGGTTATCAATTCGTCTGTATTTTTTTTAATTTTTTTTTTTAATTTTTGGGTGAACGGATTTGGATGATTTTTTTTTCATTTGAAAGGTAGTGCGTGTCATCGGGTCCCATTTATTTTTAATTCACTTTTGACAGTGGCATCCAGAAGAAAAGCGCATAAGTCTGATATTTGCATTAACGATGTGCGCGATAAATAGATGAATAGCTCAATTTCCCGCCAACAGATTTTGATGATTTTTCTTTTATTTGAAAGAATGTATTTCAAGGGTACTCTGATGAGTTTGATACGGTTCTGATCATAGGATCCATTTCTTTGAAGCAAATTAACGAAATTAGCGATACTCGGCCAAACCTAAGCTGTAGGAGTCCAATTAGGTTGAATGTAGAATGAGATTACTAAGCAGATATTTCCTAAAAAAATTGACCTTCAACTCTTCAATCCTGATGATGCAGAGGTACTGCTAGCCTGAACCGTAGAAGTAAGTCAATTTGTTTTTATGGACATATAATAAAATTGTTAAACAAATTCATGGGACAAAAATTTGATCTTCAACTCCTCAACCCTGATGATGCAGGGTTACTTCAAGCCTAAGCCATAGGAGATGGCCATTTGGTGCTTTCGGGTATGTAATATGATTACTAAGCAAAGACACATGATGAAAATTTTGACCTTTAACTCCTCAACCCTGATGATGCAGGGGTACTTCAAGCCTAAGCCATAGAAGTTAGCTATTTAGTGCTTTCGGGTATGTAATATAATTACTAAGCAAAGACACAAGATGAAAATTTTGACCATCATCTTCTCAACCCTGATGATGCAGGGGTGCTTCAAGCCTAAGCCATAGAAGTTAGCTATTTAGTGCTTTCGGGTATGTAATATAATTACTAAGCAAAGACACAAGATGAAAATTTCGATGTTCAACTCCTCAGCCTTGATGATGCAGGGTACTGCAAGCCCAAGCTATAGAAGTTGGCTCGCAAGTGCTTGCATATAAGTAATAAGAATACTAAGCAAAGACACGGGATATTTTTTTTTACCTTCAACTCCTCCCTGATGATGCGGGATAGTGCAAACCTAAATTATAAAAGGTAGTCACATAGTGCTTACGGTTGCTTTTAGTATAATATATACTAAAAGCAACCGTATACCTAATATATATAAGTTTAATGACAGCTCATTAAACTGAAATCCCTACTAATATTATAAATGCGAAAGTAACTCTGTCTGTCTGTCTGCTGCTCTTTCACGGCTAAACTACTGCACCGATTTTTATGAAATTGTGTACAAAGATAGTGGTGGACTTGGGATCCAGTATAGGCTACTTTTTATTTCAAAAAATGGGTTGAAAATGTTAAAATCGAGCGTAAATGTTTGTATGGTAGTTCGTTTTTGACGAAGAGGTGTAGGTACTAATAATTCCGTCATGGGGTATCATAGATTTGATTAAAAACTTATGTGAATAATAAAACATTAAAAAATATTGATTTTGAGTCGACAACTTATATCCGTAAAACTCGGTATGTCGCGAATTTTGTTAAATTCCGATGCATATGACAATCGCCATATTGGCCATTTCGCCTGGACGTCATCGTGAGTTTGTTCAGAAATAATACATTTAAATTGGTAACAATAATTATCATTCAAATAGATGTGATATAAATTTTAATTTAATTTACCCGTAATATGGGTTTATAATATGAAAATGTATTTTTAATGCGAAAGATACGATTATAATTACGAGGAATTCCCGATGAGTTAAATATTAGGTATACTTGCGCTATCTATCACTGTTCTGTTGAATTACGTTGAATGAACATTTGATAGATGGCGTTATCTACAATACAACTTCGAAGTAATATCGATCAATTAAATGTTGATGTTGAATTACTAATAATTCCGTCAAGGGCTACGAAACACTGGTTTGCAAACTTAAATACAAAATAAATCCACGATAGCATATCTATATCTCTTAAGGTTAACTCACAATAATTATATAAATTCCTTCAAAGGGTACGATAATAAAATTCCGTCAAGGGGCAAGATAAACTTGATTGTAAACTTATCTCAATAATAAAACATTAAAAATATTGATTTTGAGTCGACAACATACATATATCTGTAAAACTCGGAATATCGCGACTTTTGTTTAATTCCAAATTTCAACTATCGCCATATTAGCCATTTTTCCCTGATGTCATCCTGATCCTTAGTTCATTATGAAATAATACATACCTATAAATCGATAACAATTAATTATCATACAAATAAATGTGATATAAATTTGATTTAATTTACCCACAATAAAAAATTACGAGGAATTACCGATGAGTTATATAATAGGTATACTTGCGCCATCTATCCATTACTATGTTGAATTACATTGAATGCGATAGGTGGCGTTATTTACAAAACAACTACGAAGTCTATCGATAAATTAAATGTTGATGTTGAATACTAATAATTCCGTCAAGAGCTACGAAACACTGGATTGCAACCTTAAATATAAAATCAATCCGCGATAGTATATCTCTATAACTTACGGTTAAGTCACAATATTTTTTTATGTTCCATATTTCAACTAAAAATATTACGTTAATTTCGAGTGTGTTTTCTTCTGTTCGGTATTAATCCTTATATAAATAAATGTATTCGTTAGCTTTTACACTATATGCATCAAATAAATACTTTTAAAGATATTAGAGATTTAAAATAATAAAGATCGCGATGTGTCTCTCGGCAGGGGTAGGTAACCGTCTCGCTCGCGTATGCTAATACAAGCCGGCCGCCGATGCGTGTGCATTATTAGAGTAATCTGACCACTTGATAGTGTCCAGTGTTGAGTAGGATACGAATGTTAAATTAGTTTGTAAGAGTAGCGTCTTTTTGTACTAGACCAGTACAAACATTGCACTTCACCCTTCAGCATCACCCTGAGAACTTTTAAACATACTGCGGAAAAGTTAAAATCAATCTTTGTAATCGATGCGTTTTGGTTTAAACGTGGAGGAGGATTTGGTTTACAAGGTGCTTCTTGGTATTGTGTGACCACTAAGATTGTTAATTAATTCAAAGAAAGGCGGTTTACAATCGTCTAATTTTAAAATTCTAATTTTAATTTGTCTAATTTTTAAAATATTTTTACATAACAATTATGATCCTAACCACAAATACATACTTTAAATTCGTTTCTTCACTCTTTGTATGTCCGGGTAATCGCCGGCCGAGCGGCTAAACTCATTTGGATAGGACTTGCACTATAGAAAAGGTTGTGGAATAACATAATTATAGACTACTTTTTATCATAAAATTTCAACGGGGTCGAGATTTGTGCAGGAAAAACTTTGCGATACACTCATTTTTACGCGGGCGAAGCCGCGGGTACAGCTAGTATTTAATATATTTGTTTTATTCTGTTTTTAGTGTAGTTGTATAGTTATAAGCCATAGCCCACAGCTCTGGCAAAGTGCGTTTTGTTGGACAAAGTTTTATATTTAATTTTATATTTAATATATTTGTTTTATTCTGTTTTAAGTGTAGTTGTTATACCGGTAACAGAAATACATCAAAATATGTTGAAGATTCCAACTGTCTGCCTATCAAGCTTCATGTGATATAGCCTGGCGACAGCGTGACACTCAGACTGACATACAGACAGACAGACCGCCAGACGGACAGACGAACAGCGAAGTCCTAGTTATGGGGTACGTTTTACCATTTGCTTACGGGACCCTAAAAAGGTGGTCTATCCGATTAAAGATTTTTTCTTTTTCCGTCTATGCCAAGCTAAGTGAGAGGGGTGCGGTCTCCCCTTTTGCACTTCATCGCTCATTATGTTAATTACTCTGTCAAGTAGGATCAATATTATACGAAGTGCTTTGGTACCCATTAACTAAGCATTACTATATATTAAACTAGTTGACCCGGATAACTTTGTTACGCCTAAAAGTCAAAAATCTAAAATTATCAGTGTTTCACCACTATATTATGCATGTATTATACATACAAACATTCCTCTTAAATCAGTCTATCTATTAGAAACAAAGAAAGAAAGTAAGAATTATTTATTTGTAAAGAAATACTACAACATGTGGCATAAATAACAGCATACATTACTTTTACGTTAGACCATTGCTGTAGTAAAACTTACAAAAGGGTCCACACTCAGTCTCACCGCGGCGAACCACGGCCACTGATTTTCAGTGTGTCCCAATTCGACGAGCAGCTCGGGCGTGTGGTCGAGTATTATAAAACTACATTAAAATCCGTAGCGTAGTTTTAAAGATCTAAGTATACATAGGGGCAGACGGCGAGAAGCTACTTTGTTTTATACTATGTAGTGATGGAACTTTAACAGTATCCGACATTACATCAGTCATGCTTGTTTTTTTAAATGATTTTTATATTGATTGAAGTAGTAATTGAGCATGCAGTGCACCTAGACATTTCGTCCATGGACATCTTTAAGCTACTGTTCACAACAAAGTTTACATATCATGTCAATTATATTGCTACTCTCGAGGACAAAGATGGTAGCCTCAAATTAAAGTGAGCCGGCAAACACACCCTCTTCCACCGAAACACAAAAACTGTTTTAGGCTAGAAATAGGTGACGTGGTATAGTTTGATTCAATAATATACATGACGGAGGGGGTGGTTCTTTTTCGCTCATCGTATCAGGATAACCTACTGTGGGCTCTGATAGGGAATGTTAGCACGAGAATAAATTGCAGACTTGATTTTAACACACAGTATATTGCCGAATTAAACTTGTTACAATCACTGAATTAATCAAACTAAATTAAGTAGGCAAGTAATCGTAGCACTAAGAACGCGGGATGATTTTAGAGTTGTCTGCTTCGGCCGACCGTCAACGATAGACTGAGGTGTCGGCCATTAAACTGGCACAACCCTAACTTCATCGAACGCCACTAGATGGCGCTGGCGTTCCGGTGTTGCCACAATACCGCCATTTCCGACATACATATATTATAGCAGGACTGTTGTAAATCAACTTCCACTCATATTCTGCGCCGTGTTAACGATCTATCAGTATAAAAATATGTAATTATGGGTCTATTTGGTTTTACTGTTATGTCCCTGTAGTTCCGAGATTAGAATAGTTCTACGGAATCCCCTGCCTGTCGTAAGAAGCGACTAAAAGGGGTTTCCGGCGGCTAGAGTGGGAGCTAAAACCATTCGGTCAGGCGACCCCAGGAAGGACGCCGGTATATGTGGTAGCATACCGTTGTAAAGACTATACGGAACGGTGGGCCTAGCCGCCCATCTGGGAGAGGCCCGACAGGGCATTGCGCTCAGAGGATTCCGGTTGCGTTTCTTTAGAGATCCTCTTTGTAGCGCTGAGGACGGGCACTTTAGTGCGGTAAAAATCCCACATAACCCTGCGTCTTCTCCCACGGCGTCGGGTACCTTTTGAAGGTTTCCCCCTCGTAAACTAAAATTAAAAAAAAAAACACCTGTGGTTTGAATATCTGTATGTCTGTACCCTTAGTTTATTATGTTTCCTTTGAAATGTCTGTTAACTGAGAACATGTAACTTATGTTGATTTAGGCTAATGGAACTGTGAAGTTAATATTCTAATTCTTGCTTGTTTTAGCCCAGTGTAAAACTAGAATAACCTATTGGTCGATCTTCGATATTCTCCTTGATTCGTGATCCTCAATGCTGAGGGTCATGGTCTCTATTTGTCACCTTTCTTTCGATAACGTTTTTCCAACAGACTCTGCTTTCAGCTGTGTGTAGGGCATGATGTACGGTGGTGTCGAGATTGGTGCGGATTTGATCAGACCAACGTATTGGACTGCGCCCCCGTGGCCTCTCGTGGATCTTCGATATATAATGTGTCTATTTGATGATTTCTCTGTTTGCCTGTCTAATATCCGGATAGTAGTTGCCTGGAGAACTGAACCGATTGGGGTTAGATTTTTAAAGGAGAGTAATGGGTAGAAACGCATGGCGAAGCGGTTACCATACCGGTCTGACACGCAGTGTTCCGGGTTCGATCCCCGGTCAGACAAGTATTATGATTGATGAATTTATATACTTCTTCTGCGTCTGAGCGTCTGCGTTTTTTTTTTGTGTGGTACCATCAATAAAAAGGAGAAAATCATAGTGTTGGGAGATAAGTAGAACGGGTTTATATCGTTTATATGTCCCATTAACCCATTATTGTCCCACTGTTGGGCACGGGTCTTCTCTCAGAATGAGAGAGTTTAGGCCATAGTCCACCGCGCTGGCCAAGTGTGAATTGGTGGACTTCACACACCTCCGAGAACTTTTTTTTCGAGACATTTTTTCATAATAAGAATTGAATGTTCTACTTCGTTTATCTAATATATAAAATTCTCGTGTCAAAGTTTTTGTTGCCAAACTCCTCCGAAACGGCTTGACCGATTTTTACCAAATTTTAAATGCTTATTCAGTAGGTCTGAGAATCGGCCAACATCTATTTTTCATACCCCTTAAGGGTTGTCCACCCTTAACATTTATTTTTATTTTTATATGGCAAAACAACGTTTGTCGGGACAGCTAGTTATTTATGTGTTTGTGACAAATACCCGGTAGTGTGTGTAATGTGTGTTTACTTAGTTGATTTTAAGTAGGTATGTATGTTTTATGCATTATTTGCTTCTCTACGTCCACTATATCCGTGCAAAATTTCATACTAATCCGTCCGCGACATATTACCTAAAAATGCGTCACAAGTTTTTGTTTCACGTATTAATATAATAATAATTATTATTATTACAAAAATGTACGAATAATAATTATAATAATTACATAAATGTACGAGCTGACTCATTGCCTCACAGTAGGATTTTTCTTGCGTCGTGGGTGCCATGGACACAACGATGAATACACAAACACTAGACCCAGAACAGAAATCTAAATTCATCATTCTATACCAGATACCTGGGTGGGAATCGAAGCCAGAACCCACTGCGTGTCAGACCGGTGTGGTGACCGCTCCGCCACGCGGGCTGTACTGACCGCGGAAATATCACCGAAGTTGGGAATATACTAGCTTATAAAACGCGATTTATAAACGTATAACAGATGTATGATGAGCAGTGATAGCCTAATGGTTGAAACTTGCCCTGTCGATTGGGAGGTCCGAGGTTCAAACCCAGGCACGCACCACTGATTTATGTGCGTATTATAAATTAATTATCACTGCTTTTCGGTGAAGGAAAACATCGTGAGGAAACCTACACACCCGAGAGTTCTTAAAAAAAAAAGTTCTTAAAGGTGTGTGAAGTCCACCAATTCGTCCTTGGCCAGCGCGGTGGACTATGGCCTAAACTCTCTCATTCTGAGAGAAGACCCGTGCCCAGCAGTGGGACAATAATGGGTTGACGTGAACAGATGAATGTTCCGAGAAATAAGTCTTCATAATAATAATGCAAATCTCGTTCCATTTCCTTCAGCAGGATATAAGTATTTTGCAGCAGGAGATGATTGCAAGGAGGTTTCGTTCGTTTTATTCAAGGTTTACGTTTCCACTTAATAAGAATTCTAATATTGTTATATTCTAATATTATAATTGTTATTTAAATAATATAATATAATATTATAATAATATAGTATTATAATATTATAACTGTTATTTTTGAAGTGAAACTTCTTTAGGCGCATGAGGGTCACATTTTTACAGATGAAACGTCACGCCGGTATGCAACGGAAGTGTCGGAAAAGAGAGAGAGAGTGATCGAGACCGATTGAGAGAGAGTAAGACAGGGCGAACGTAGCATGAGCAACTAGCCGTGGAGTGAGAGTAGGGAGCAAGCGAGTGAGAAAGATTGAGAGAAAAAGTGAGACAGAGCGAACGTCGTATCACGCCTTTTTCCCTTCCTCTTAATCTTGGAAATTTAAAGTTTTAGATTTGTATAAATATAAACAAGATTTATAAATTAGTTCGCCAAAGAAGTTTCACTTCTGACATGTGTACCTACTTTGTACGCACGCATGTTTTTTATATTATAATTGGTGTAAACTATGTAGGTGACCAAAAATAAATAAATAAATAAACATGGAAATAAAAATACAAAGTAAATAAAAAAATTAGAAAAAAAATAAGGTAGGGTTTCCTTGATGAGACCCACGCATTCGGAGATTAGCGTGTACGGACATAATTAGGATTTAAGGAAAATACTTTTTTACAGAAATAATTCAAGGTGGTAGATCCAGTGAAGTTCGACTGGGGAAGTACCACTGCCACACCTATTTCTAGCGTAAAGCAGTTCTTGCGTTTCGATGGAAGGGTGTGGTTGCCGGCACACTTTCACATGATGCGACCATCATAGTCCTCGTGAGTAGCAACGCATCTGTGATTGACTACAGGTGGAACCCATGTTCTGTATGTAGTTGATTACAGATGTCCATGGGCGGCAGTGACCACTTACCATCAGGTGGACTGCATGCTCGTTTGCTACTTCGATCAGATAAAAAAAAGTTTGAAAAGAGAACCCGATATCTAAGAGAAGTGAAATTATTTTCTTAAGATATTGCTTATTGTTATTGCTTTGCTATGATATTGATAAGCAAACGAGCGTGCAGTCTACCCGATGGTAAGAGATGGATGTCGCCTTTTTTGTTTTCTAGAGGGAAACCTCCAAAAGATACCCGACGCCGTGGGAGCGACGCGGGGTTATGTGGCATTCTTACCGCAATAAAACTCCCCGGAGCAGAGAGAGAGCAGTGATAGCCTAATGGTTAAAACTTGCCCTCTCGATTGGGAGGTCCGAGGTTCAAACCCAGGCACGCACCACTGATTTATGTGCGTATTAGAAATTAATTATCTTTTCGGTGACGGAAAACATCGTGAGGAAACCTATATACCCGAGAGTTCTTAAAAAAAAAAAGTTCTCGAAGGTGTGTGAAGTCCACCAATTCGCACTTGGCCAGCGCGGTAGACTATGGCCTAAACTCTCTCATTCTGAGAGAAGACCCGTGCCCAGCAGTGGGACAATAATGGGTTGACGAGAAGAAAACTCCCCGGAGGCCGTCCTCGGCGCTAAAAAGGACTCCGGGTCTGTACGACAGTATTCGGCCACCAGGAAGGACAAGAACTGCTTCACGCTAAAAATAGGTGTGGCGGTGCTAACCCAGCCGAACCATACACGCTTTGACTTTGATGTCGTGGGAGCGATGCAGGGTTATGTGGGATTTTTACTAAGTTGGCCGTTCTGGGCGCTATAAAGAAAACTCCGGGATCCAAAGGATTACGCAACCGGAGTCCTCTGAGCGCGTTGCCCCATCGGGCTCCTCCTAGATGGGCGGCTGGGCCCACTGCTCCGTCTAGTCTTTATAACGGTATGGGACCACACATACCGTCGCCCTACCCGGGGTCGCCTGACGGTTCGAGCTCCAACTGTTCCGCCCGCAACCCCGGAAACCCCTTTTAGTCGCCTCTTACGACAGGCAGGGGATGCCGTTGTAGCTAGGCAGTTGAGTTTTTTCTGTTACAAATCAAAACAAAATAAATATTTAAGGGGGCCTTCCATACAATAAATATTTTTATTCGTCCTTTTTATAGACAAAGGTAAGGTAAGGAAACCTTCGCGCGCGTGTCCAAATGGCACTTAGAAGGTTTTATTGGCAAAATGTGATTTTAGAAAATCCCATTCTGTACAAAGACCCAAGTTTTCGGGAGATAAAAGTCCGTCGTGGACCATGGCGAAGATTTTCGAGTACTCCGGAGATTTCCAAAGTGATGGTTAATAGCTTCCGTGAGACGATTTCGGCGGAAAATGGACTTTGGTCCTGAATTTTTACGCAAGGCGGTTTATATTGGCTGAGTTAATCCGAACAAAGGATGGTCGTTTAATCTTGCACCATTGTTGGGTATTTAACCGTATTTCCGTTGAATATAAATTGGTAATATCTTGTTCGGTGGCCTTTTTGATGATACACAACTTTTTTTTTTATCTGACTGAAGTAGCAAACGTGCATGCAGTCCACCTGATGGTAAGCGGTCACTGCCGCTCATGGACATCCGTAATTAACTTCATACAGAACATGGGTTCCATCATAAGTCAATCACAGATGCGTTGCTACACCCAAGCGAAGCCGGGTTTTATTCTAGTATGTAAATATAATGTTTTTTCTCTTTATTTAATTAGGTTTTTCCATGATCTTCTTTATTAAAAGATGAATGTTTGTCTGTATCTCCTCTATAGAATCGTAAACTATTCATTTGATCATGCGATGATCTTTAGCAAAGTTGTTATTAATGAGCTCGCGAAGGCTTCTGGTGTATTTTTTTTGTGATGGCGGAGCAACGTAGGGTACAGCTAATGATTTATAGTTTTGATTTCTGTCATAGAAAAATTCGACATTAGATTTTCATAGACAAATGGCGAAGATTGGGTGAAAATTGTAATAAATAATATCGTGAGATGAATTATGCAAAGTAACTTATATAGGCTGGTATACGACAAGCAGATTGTAAAACAAACTTTAATGTGGTTTCTTGGATTTCAGATGAGTTTTTAAGTTATTTGCTATGCTTATGTTACAATTTAACTTTATATTTAGGTTATAAGCGAACAAAAACATAAGTATAACCTAGTTATACATACAATAATACTTGTCCAAAAGTCGTGAATCTATTCAATCTAGGACATTCGGCTCAAACGGTCCACAATATTCATAATGTTGTTTCTTGGGTTTCATATGAGTTTTTAAATTATTTGTTATGCTTATGTTACAATTTAATTTTATATTAAGGTCATAAGCGGCCGAATACATAAGTATAACTTAGTTATCCATACAATAATACTTGTCCAAAAGTCGTGAATTTATTCAATCTAGGACATTCGGCTCAAACGGTCCACAATATTCATATGCTTGTACCTTTGGGAAAATAAAAATCCGAGTATATGAGAAAAAATACAGACATTGTCGTAGGTGGGCGATATGTCGACGGCTTTATGCTCGTTTGACGACTTTAGGTCCGGGAACAAAATTAGACAGGGTTTGCTATTGGCAAGTGAAATTCTTTGGATTTAACGGTATTTTTTTAATACTTAAACCGAGTGATGAAGGAGGTTCTCTTCAACCCATTATTGTACCACTGCTAGGCACGGGTCTTCTCTCAGAATGAGAGAGTTTTAGGCCATAGTCTACCGCGCTGGCCAACTGCGAATTGGTGGACTTCACACACCTTCGAATTTTTTTTTTTCAAAGAACACTTGGGTGTGTAGGTTTCCTCACGATGTTTTCCTTCACCGAAAAGCGGTGATAATTAATTTTTAGGGAGTAGGAGGTTACTGGATAGAGAATTGTCACCGTCAACCCTGGACGTTTGCATCATCGGAGGAATTATCATTATTATCCGATTCTTGGAAAGATGATCCATTTGCACCTTTTTTCTCGGCTGCGTCAGAAGCGTATTTTTTTGTCTGACTGAAATAGCAAACGAGCATGCAGTCCACCTTATGGTAAGTGGTCACTGCCGCCCGTGGACATCTGTAAGCAACTTCATACAGAACATGGGTTCCAACTGAAGTCAATCACAGATGCGTTGCTACTCCCGAGGACTATGATGGTCGCCTCATGTGAAAATGTGCCGGCAACTACACCTCTCTACCGAAACGCAAGAAATGTTTCACGCTAGAAAAAGGTGTGGCGGTGGTACTTCCCCAGTCCAACTACACATATACATATGCTCGAAAAACATTATTCTCTTTTCGTAAGGTTTCAATCGAGTCTGTCGTAGACGGAATTATTAATAAAGATATACACGCAAGATGTACCTTTACGCTAAGTTTAATCCTGAATATCGGACGTTATTATGATCTAAATATAGACATATAAAGTCAGTCCTTAGATTGGCTATATATTTACATTGGTATACAGCAAATTGCCGTACCAACGTAAATATATTTTATAGATAGTACCAAATTAGTTTAAGAGTACTACATACATATGTATGTTTATCGTATATATATGTGTGTATATCCATATGTCCATTTCTTTCGCATGCTCTACAACTCAATTATTAACACAGGTATTAACTATCTGTCTGTGTATCTATTTGTGTGTCACATCGAAAGGCAAAACAAGATAAAGAGAGAATATTATTCGTTTCTAATGTGTTTTAATGTATAAAAAATACCCGTCGGTTTTATATATTGGGCGCTTGCAAAAGCTTAGGACACTCAGACGGTTTTTACTCTATTTCATTACATACATAAACATGACAAGCTTTTTTATTTATTTATTTATACTTTATTATACCTTACAATTTTGGTACAAAAGGCGGACTTAATGCTAGGAGCATTCTCTACCAGTCAAGCTTTGCGTCCATCAAACGCAGACAAAGTGAAACATTGTACAAATTCCAACGTTTGTGTTGCGAGCTAACTTGCGAATTATGTGCCCTCACATAGACCGCATTAAATATACCTAGGAGTCAGCAAAGCAGCTTGTTATACGAAATGCTCGACGAATATTTGACTTTGACGTCGGGTTTTGTTTGGTCACTGAGCATTTAGACATGCTTAAAGCTAAAATGATTTTGTAAATAATTTATTATGTTATTTTTATTTAATTTCTTTTGCATAAATGATCCGCGTGGCCGAGCGATCGTAATACAGCTTTGATGCGTAATGGGTTCCCTGGTTCAATTTCCGGCTAGACAGATATCTTTGAAGGTAGAACCAGTGTAGTTCGACCGGGGAAGTACCACCGCCACACCTATTTCTAGCGTGAAGCAGTTCTTGCGTTTACATGGAAGGGTGTGGTTGCCGGCACACTTTTATATGTGGCGACCATCGTAGTCCTCGGGAGTAGCAACGCATTTGTGATTGACTTCAGATAGAACCCATGTACTATATGAAGTTGTTTACAGATGTCCATGGGCGGCTGTGACCACTAACATCAGGTGGATGCATGCTCGTTTGGAACTTCAATCAGATAAAAAAAACAATGTACTTAAATAACCAATTTAGATACTCATTCTGGGTCTGTTCGTGTAAATCATCTTTGTGTGTCACGCAAAATCTTAGTGTGGGGCTGTTTGTAGAATGTGTTATTAATCGGCTGATTTTAATTTGAGGTGACCTGACTCCTTGGGAATAGTAACGTATTTCTGATTGACTTGACGTTTGCTATTTCAATTAATGAAAATACTGCGCACTCTTCTTAGTACGAGAAGATTTCACGTTGTTTAGACAATTTTAAATCTCAGGCGTGTGAACTTGTGGTGATGATTTTCATCGTTGATTTAGCTGGCAATAATTGCTTTTAGACTAATAATTATTATTAGTTTAACATAAATAGCATTGAAATTCCTTCGCTATATATTATTTTAACCCTGTAGCCTTATTAGATACTAGCTGTGCCCGCGACTTCGTCCGCGTGGAATAGTTATTTTGGGCATAATTAATTTTTGCAAACAACCTCCTCAGCTTTATAAATTATAGCTGTTACCCACGACTTTGTCCGTTTCATTTTCTATTATTATTTTAGACAATTTAGTTTTGAAAAGAACATAGCTAACTCATATAGCTCATATATAAAAAAATAATTGTGAAATTATTAGAACCTAAAACAAAATATCCTTAAAACAAAATCAAACAGTATATAAAAAGTATTATTACACGACGATAAAACGACGCAAGATCTCTAAGATCTATATCTTCTAAGATGTTCATTGAAATTAAATGATGTCAAAGACAATTTTGTTCACAATTAAATACTTTTAATCAACAACACATTTATTTGGACAAATATTAATATTATTACGTTGATACAACTCTTAACTAATTTCGACCGAATTTGATTACCATGAAAACGGTTCTAGTGAGTTAATCTTAAAAGATAGACATATACTGTCGCAGACATTTTTTGAGATCATTTCAAGAGAAATAATTCTTTCATACATATATTTTTGGTATCTTGTACCGTTTTCGCAGCGCACGCAACGGAAACCCTCAAGGATGAATAATTTGCCCCGTTTTTTTCACATTTTCCATTATTTCGTCGCTCCTAATAGTTGCAGCGTGATGTTATATAGCCTAAAGCCTTCCTCGATAAATGGTCTATTCAATACAAAAAGATTTTTTAAATTCGAGCCAGTAGTTCCTGAGATTAGCGCGTTCAAACAAACAAACTCTTCAGCTTTATATATTAGTATAGATATCGGGATATACTTTTTCAACTAACTCCTCCGCATTTGAACGAAGATTTATCGATATAAAGATTGATTTTGACTTTTCCGGGTAACAAAGCACTATTATCTACTTGAAGTAAATCATTAGATAATTGGAATATCACTGAACAGCGACATATATTCTAAGTTCATATTTTGTTTCATGTGGTCAAAGATAAGATCTTTTAAGAGGTGCATCGGGCTATTTGTGCGCGTAAATTGTTCTTTGTAAAGCAGAAGACAGAATCAAAACACTTTTACAATTCATACGAACAGGGCGCACCCGCTCGCAGGGCGCTGCCGCACCCTGCTCGCTTATTTTTTATGTTTTCTTTTATGTTCCAACCTAACCTAACCCATCCTGTTGAAAAAGCTACAGCTAAATCCAACTCTTAATAATAACATGGCAATACTCCTGCATTTTCAGGATTTAGGTATTCAAAGTGACACTTTTCATCATAATGTTCTCTCAGGAACGGGTCGTAATGTATTGTAATCAATAAGTACCAAACTCATACGGCTTAAGTAGGTTGTGTACTTAGATTATCAGGGTTGATGAATTGAAGTTTAATTTATTAATCACATTTCAGTTTAATGAGCTGTCATTAAACTCATAATATATACTAAAAACAACCGTAAGCATTATGTGACTACCTTTTATAATTTAGGCTTGCACTATCCCGCATCATCAGGGAGGAGTTGAAGGTAAAAAAATATCCCGCGTCTTTGTTTAGTATTCTTATTACTTATACGTAAGCACTTGCGAGCCAACTTCTACAGCTTGGGCTTGCAGTACCCTGCATCATCAGGGCTGAGGAGCTTATGGTCGAAATTATCATCATGTGTCTTTGCTTAGTAATTATATTACATACCCGAAAGCACTAAATGGCCAACTCCTATGGCTTAGGCTTGCAGTACCCTGCATCATCAGGCTTGAGGAGTTGAAGATCGAAATTTTCATCTTGTGTCTTTGCTTAGTAATTATATTACATACCCGAAAGCACTAAATAGCTAACTTCTATGGCTTAGGCTTGAAGCACCCCTGCATCATCAGGGTTGAGGAGATGATGGTCAAAATTTTCATCTTGTGTCTTTGCTTAGTAATTATATTACATACCCGAAAGCATTAAATGGCCAACTCCTATGGCTTAGGCTTGCAGTACCCTGCATCATCAGGCATGAGGAGTTGAAGATCGAAATTTTCATCTTGTGTTTTTGCTTAGTAATTATATTACATACCCGAAAGCACTAAATAGTTAACTTCTATGGCTTAGGCTTGAAGCACCCCTGCATTTGTGCATGTCATCATTTGTCTTTGCTTAGTAATTATATTAAATACCTGAAAGCACCAAATGCCCATTTCGTATAGTTTAGGCTAGCAGTATCCTGCATCATCAGGGGTGAGGAGTTGAAGGTCGAAATTTTCATTTTGTGTCTTTGCTTAGTAATCATATTACATACCCGAAAGCATTAAATGGCCATCTCCTATGGCTATGGCTTGAAATAACCCTTCATCATCAGGGTTGAGGAGTTGAAGGTCAAATTTTTTACCGTTTATTTTTGCTTGGTATTTTTATTACATAACCGTAAGTACCAAATAGCCAACTCGTACGGTTTAGTCTTGAAATACCCTTACATCATCAGGGTTGAGGAGTTGAAGATCAAATTTTTGTCCTACGAATTTGTTTAACAATCTTATTATATATCCATAAAAACAAATTGACTTACTTCTACGGTTCAGGCCAATACGGCCAATACGGTTCAAAAAGAAGGTCAATTTTTTTAGGAAAAAAATTGACCTTCTTTTTTTGCTTAGCAATCTCATTCTACATTCAACCCAATTGGACTCCTACAGCTTAGGTTTGGCCGAGTATCGCTAATTTCGTTAATTTGCTTCATGGAAATGGATCCTGTGATCAGAACCGTATCAAACTCATCAGAGTACCCTTGAAGTACATTCTTTCAAATAAAAGAAAAATCATCAAAATCGGTTGGCAAAATTGAGTTATTCATCTATTTATCGCGCACATCGTTAATCCAAATATCAGACTTATGCGCTTTTCTTATGGATACCACTGTCAAAAGTGAACTAAAAATAAATGGGACCCGACGACACGCACTACCTTTCAAATGAAAAAAAAATCATCCAAATCCGTTCACCCAGTGCGGAGAAATCGAGTAACAAATATAAAATAAAAAAAATAATAATAAAAAAAAAATACAGACGAATTGATAACCTCCTCCTTTTTGGAAGTCGGTTTAAAACTATGTTTTAACATAAAAATCAAAGCGAAATACTAAATTTTATTGAGGTGGCCTCAAAATTGACTGACTTTCATACAAACTTACATCTCCTATTTGGGTTAACTTGGGGGGGGGGGGGAATCAGAAAATTCATTCTTAACTGACGTCTACGTCATAAAAGGAACCCCTAGTAAAAATTATATTCGTATCTTTAGCAGTTTAGGCTCTACGATGTTTATTCAAAAGATGAGTGAGCGAGCATCCTTTCGTTTTTATATAAATATAGAGATATAGATTTGTATAGTATCAAATAACATAGGTACACACATAACCAATAAAAAAATCATAACAAAGGAATACATTTTACAGACCATATCATGTTTAGTTTCAATTAATTCAATTATGCAGTTACATATCTTGTTAACACTCATCGAACACAGAATAAATACTGCGTAGTTTTAAATTGACATAACTTTTTTATTTATAGACCGATTTACATAAAATAAACACTAAATGTTAAGTGAAGTTTCCCCCAACACATCAGTGAAAGTTATATTCAAATTGGATAAGCCGTTTCTGAGATTAGCGTTTTCAAACACACAGACAAACAGACAAACAGACAAACAGACAAACAGAAAAGATTTCTAAAAACCATTATTTTGGGTTCTATATCGTATTAAAGACCTCTAGAAATGGTTTTCACCTAAATTTATTCCATGTACAGACAGCGACCTGTTACAGATTTATTATAGTATAGATTACTACAAGCCATCTAAAGTGGGGTTGTTATTCGAAATACCCAACCGATATGTGACTTTCACGGGTCCTGTTATACTAAGGTTCTAATGTTATAATATGGTCTATTTCTGTGTTGTTCCCGAACAACTTATTGGTTGAGAGCTTTTCATAACGAGAAGGGTTTTAAGGTCATGGACCAAGACGCGGATCAAGGTTGGGAAACTTAACACAACTTAAGAAGTTTGAGAACTCTCAAGCTCGTTCGTCTGTTTCCTTCACCGTTGAAGTGGGTGGTGATTGACGGTTGATATGTACCCACGTAATATCGAGTATATGATACGTACCCATGTAATATGTAAATCACAGTTTCACATGAGGCGACCGTCATAGCCCTCGGATAATAATCTCATAATCTCAGATCGTTATATTGACGCATCTGTGATTGACTTCAGATAGAACGCATATTCTATTTGAAGTTGATTACAGGTGTCCATGGGCGGCAGTAACCACTTACCATCGGGTGGACTGCATGCTCGTTTGGAACTTCAATTAGATAAAAAAAAATCCGCGGTCAACCATAGGTAAGACTGATCTTATCTGGGGTTCATCCATTTCCATGGGCAGCAGTGGTCTCTTGCTATCGGGTGGACTGCGTGCTTGTTTGCTACTTAAAAAAAAAGACTTGTGAACAATAATATTGAGCTCAGTTAGGCACTGTTGCCAACTTAGGGGTTTTTCCCCCAAATTTAGGGGATTTTCAAGTAGGATGGGGATTTTTTAGGGGTGTAAAATTTTTAGGGGTATTTTCAGGGGTTTTTATAACTTCAACATATAGGTGTTTTTAATGAGAAATTTCCCCGCCAGTCTATATAATCAATGCCTCACGACGAAAAAAAAAGGAAAATTAAAACGTCATGCACTACACCCGAAGACCTTTTTTTTTCGTCGTCAAGTCTGGTTGCCAGGAAGAATTCCAATTAATAATTCATTATGGGGGATTTTAGGTCTTTTTAATGAAGACTTTAGGGGAATACATTTTTGAGAGTTGGCAACCCTGCAGTTAGGTCACCGATTCGGTGAACATTTCTCGTAACGTTGCAAAATCTTTGTTGTAAGGTTAAGGTTAAATTTTCGTGCTCGATAAGTGAAGGTTATAAGCAATACTATTGCATGCGAAGAAAACATTTATTTCGATAGACAGCACAGTTCTCCATAAACTCTACTTCTAAAACGTTCGTTGAAATGTATAATTATTTCAAGATATACACGTAAAGGAAACATGGTTGAAACCATTTTAGGTTCTAGGTAACCATGTTATTTTTTGTGGAGCGTAGTTAGTTAAATAGCGGTAAAATATCTAACTTCAGAAATCGATTATTAGAAAGTAATTCATCAATATTATGATTAGCATTCAATTTAAAGGTGGTAAAACCAGTGTAGTTCGACCGGGGAAGTACTACCGCCACACCTAATTCTAGCGTGAAGCATTTCTTGCGTTTCGATAGAAGGGTGTGGTTGCCGGCACACTTTCACATGAGGCGACCATCACAGGCCTCGGGAGTAGGAGGCATTTGTGATTGACTTCAGATATAACCTTTGTTCTATATGAAGTTGTTAACAGATGTCCATGGGCGGTAGTGACCACTTACCATCAGATGGACTGCATGCTCGTTTGCTACTTCAGTTAGATAAAAAAGTAACTTATCAGCAGAGACCTAAGCTGGCCAAGTGCCTGGCATTTGAACCTCGGACGCTCGATTGTGATGCCGAGTTATTAGGCTATTTCTACCTACTACCTACTCTAGGAGTCGCCAATGCATCGCTGGCTGTGAAGTAGAGCTCTTTTCGCACCTTTCTTGAAGAACCCCATGTCATAGCGCTCCGGGAATACCGCAGGAGGAAGCTCATTCCACAACTTGCACGTCCGTGGCAAAAACGAAAGTGGTCAAAACGTGGTTTTACTACTTAACCTAAATAAAATTATATTTTTTATTATAAGACGCGTTAAATCTCACTTAACGAATCAGTAAACGCTTAAGGCAGATTGGAGCGTTAGGTATGTACTTGATAAATATTTGAGATAATCGATTTTGCCGCTCCAGTGAACATTCGGCGGCCATGTCACCAATTTCCAATATTATTTAGAAATGTTTAATATTATTTGGAAATAGCTATGTGACGCGGTGGCACCCTTAATATCTTTGCTATCATTATCATTAGTAAGTTTACTTTTGCTCCTCTAAACAATGATTGTTTAGGTTTTGCAAATGTGTTGCAAATTGCAACATGGGTATTAGCGAAAACTGAATTGCAACTTTTTGCAACTTTGTTTTCTGGTGTAGTACCCTGGTACCTAGGATATACATAATTGTTAGTCCAATTTTCAAAATAAAGCCGTTTATCAATCAATAAATCCTATTTTTTTCTAAACGCGAGTGTAACCGCGTGGCACTGCTAGTCGTTTCATAATCCAGCGAATTATTAATAGTATAAATGACGCCTAATTATGGTGGGTATGTTTTTACCCTGTGTTACAAATGTATACGTTTATTAGTATATATTTCGTGTAATATTACCAGCGAACTTTTTCGCTGGTAATATTAATTTTCTGTACAGCTTCTGCGACTCATAAATTAGGAGCAAATAGTCATATAATGTTTATTTAATGCAGAGATAATGGGTTTATATTAATACAAACGAAATAACAAACCAGCTGTGTACCTTATAATAAGTCTGTAAGGAACTTCACACATAACAAGGATTCTGTATGAGGATTGCTTTCAGATCTGAAGTTAATCATAGGTGTGTTGCCACTCCCGTCCCCGAAGACGTTAATGTTAGGCTTATTTGAGTCGCCAACCATACTCTTTCATTTAAACGCAAGAACTGCTTCACACCGGAAATACCACCTTGCGTCGTTCGGTTAGGAAAATAAGAGTCAACTCTAACGTTTAGGCAAATGTACGGTAAGATACTGGAGTACACGTTACCCATGCGTATTAATTAGTATTAGTAGTTATTAGTATCCAAGTAAAAACAAGATGGTAGAAAAAAAAGTTGTACCAACAAAGAAAAAAGACACTCGCTGAGTTTTGTTGCCGAATCTTCTCAGTTAAGGTTGTATTGTGTTCCGATATGGTGGTAGTGTCAGGGAAAAATATTGTGACTGACGACTTGTAAGTACCCCGTACACGTATGGAGTATAAAAACATTTCATTTCGTTTCGTTTGTATCATATATGAGTTTCATATGATTGGTTTACAAGTTTTTGATTAAACATATGAGTTCATAGTTTAAAAAATCAAGTTTGAAATATTTAGTAAATATAGTCTGAATAGTATTTTGCAAACTCATTAGCGATACATTTATTAACACACTAGTGATATACTTACTTTTTCTATTATATAGATGTAGGTCGCTTCTAATACTGATCTAAGGGTATTCCTTCGTGCTAGGGTAAATATTAATAGATTTTATATAAATGAAGAAGCAGTAATGATGTTCAGCGGATCGGCAAATATAGTTCGACGCTTGTCACCTCCACTGACGCGCCTGGCTTTAGAAGGTGATGAGGCGTAAAGACTGTATTTAATGAGGCATAAACTATACTTTATTAAATGAACTTTACGCTCATAAATTTATAAATGATTAATATTATAAATGAGAAAGTTTCTGTGGACGTATGTGTGTATGCTACTCTCTCTCGCAAAAATTACGGATCGGAGTTCACTGAAGTTTTACACACAATTAGGTTATAACCTGAAGCAGGGGTCGGTAAGTAGAGTCAGTAAGTAAAGTCCGGATACTGTCGAAAAGTTGAGGTCGGGGTCGGCAGGTAGTTATAAGTAGAAACCGGATACAGTTGAAAAGTTTAACTGAGTCCAAAAAAACTTATAATGTTAGGTTTATTGTGCTTTCAAATTATTTATTGAACTAATTGTTTAAGTGTGTCTTCGAGGTGGCCGTCCGTTAATCTCGAACGGTACCTATTTCTTCTTTAAAAAATTCATGTTTGAAAATGACGATTCGCAAACATATGTGAAACCAAACATGGTGACCAGATTCATAGCCAATTGCTTATATCAGAGCATAAGGTATATCAGAGAAAATTTGGCGGTCTTAAATTCGTCCTCTCGAGTAACACGTTGGGCTCATTACCGTGGTAGATGCAGAAATAATCTATTAGATATAAAATGAAAAAGCAGTAGCAATGATGTTCAGTGGATTTGCAAATATAGTTCGATGCTTGTCACCTCCACTGACGCAGGCTTTAGAAGGTGATGAGGCGTAAAGACTGTATTTAATGAGGCATAAACGATACTTCATTAAATAGCTTATACGCTTATAGACATATCTATTTTATTCATATTATAAATGTAAACGTTTCTGATGATCTATGTCTTTGTTAGCCTTTCACGCAAAAACAACTGGTTGAATTTTGTCGAAATGTTGTACACACTTAGTTTATGGCTTAGATAAACACATTAGGTATTCATTAGCGTGGTAGTCGTAAGACAATTAGGTGAAGCCGCGGGGATAACTTAGTAGTTTTTTATATAAAATGATAAAGCAGTAATGATGTTCAGTGGATCGGCAAATGTAGTTCGATGCTTTTCACCTCCACTGACGCAGTAGCTTAGAAGGTGACGAGGTGTAAAGTGTATTTAATGAGGTATGAACGATACTTCATTAAATAATTTATACGCTTATAGACATATCTATGTTATTAATAATATAAAATGTAAACGTTTCTGATGATGTATGTGTTTGTTACTCTTTCTCGCAAAAACAACTGGTTGAATTTCGCCGAAATTTGGTACACACTTAGTTTACGACCTAGATTAACACATTGGGTATTCATTATCGTGGTAGTCGTAAGAAAAGCAGGTGAATCCGCGGGAATAAGTTAGTAGTTTTTATATAAAATGATAAAGATAATGATGCTCAGCGGATCGGTAAATATAGTTTGACGCTTGTCACCTCCACTGACGCGCCTGCCTTTAGAAAGTGATGAGGCGTGAAATGTATTTAATGAGGTATGAACGATACCTCATTAAATGAACTTTACGATTTTGAACATTTATATCTTGTTAATATTATAAAAGAGAAAGTTTCTGATGACTGTTTGTTAATCTTTCAGTACCAATAACCTAGTAGATATTAATAAAATATAAAAGCGGTAATGATGTTCAGCGGATCGGCAAATATAGTTTGATGCCTGTCACCCCCACTGACGCGCCTGGCTTTAGAAAGTGATGAGGCGTGAAGTGTATTTAATGAGGTATGATCGTTCATGAGGTATGATACTTCATTAAATAATTTATACGCTTATAGACATATCTATGTTCCTAATATTATAAATATAAACGTTTCTGATGACTTATGTGTTTGTTACTCTTTCTCGCAAAAACAACTGGTTGAATTTCGCCGAAATTTGGTACACACTTAGACCTAGATTAACACATTGGGTATTCATTAGTGATAGTCGTAAGAGAAGCAGGTGAAGCCGTGGGAATAAGTTAGCAGTTTTTATATAAAATGATAAAGATAATGATGCTCAGCGGATCGGCAAATATAGTTTGACGCTTGTCACCTCCACTGACGCGCCTGGCTTTAGAAGGTGATGAGGCGTGAAGTGTACTTAATGGGGTATGAACGATACTTCATTAAATGAACTTTACGCTCTTATTAATTTCTATTGTTTAATATAAAAATATGCATTCTTATTTATCAATGTATTCAATTTAATATTTCAATTTAATATTCAATTTATGTATTCTTTAAATGTAGGTTTTTATTTTTATGTATACCATGCAGAAGTAAATACATGAGGCCGTTGATGGATTCATTAATTTCGTTTCTCTTTCGATCAACAAACGGTAGGCTCTTAAAAATTCATATGTATGTAAAACTGCGTGTACTTTAAATATGAATATATGAAATTTTCACAATTTTTAGTTGTAATAAAACAAAGTAAAACTTACAAAGAACATAAAATAATCAGTAAAAGATCAGTTTTGTCCGAAAACATTAAATTGTTATTATGATATACCAGAAAAACTTTGTATTTTATATAGGCATTTCAATTTTGAATAGTTAAAATATTAGGTCGGCTAACAAAAAGTGAAATAGTAATTTATTTAAATTGAAGAAAAAATCTGCAAATGCCTAATTAGGCCCCGATATGAGATAAAGCAAAAAATATATATCTACAATACACTCTTTCAATACCGTTTCTATTCTCTTTCTTTACTTAAATAAGGGGTTTTAGCAGAAAAACGAGATACTGTTAATTTTAAAATGAGCAACTCTTGCTCTTATTAAGTATCAAATTAGCGCCCTTTGACTCTATTAAAGCGGCCTTATCATAAATTACACCAAAGGAACAAGTTGCCTGCAAGTAAATTAATATCTATTAAGATGTATTATTCTTGCAAGTTTCCAGGTTTATATACACAGTAGAAACTCTTGATCTAACTCACGGGCCAGGAAATATTCGTTGCCAATCGCTCTGCGCTGCAAGCGCCACCGGTGAACGTTTAAAACAAATGTTTGAGTCTTATTTTATAAGGCCACGAAATTTCTCTGTAAATTGTAGCGATATATGCCAAAATTATTAGAACGATGACGCTCATAGTACCAAGTAAGTTTCGCGACAGAGCGGTAAACCCCCTTGGGTTGCCGCTCTGTCGCTACCAGGCGTAGCGTGGCTTCATGCCACCCGGGGCGGAAGTACAACTTACCACCCATCAACTTAGATTTGTTGTCAGTAAAAAAAAAAGGTTGTGAACCTTACTTACTGTTTTCACCTATCTCTCTGCATTGACGACCAAAAAAAGGTCGTCAAGACTAAATATTTTGCCGTCCCCCAAAAAGTGCCGCCCGGGACGGACCGCCCCACGCTACGCCAGTGGTCGCTACATAACTCTCGCTTCAAGCAATCGCTTTGCACTGCAAGCAACAGTTTCTTGTGCTAATAACAAAAGTACCTATGCCCATGATCTTGTGACGCCACGAAACAGGAAGTTATAAGCGCTATTTCGTAAGCGTACAGTTCACCTGTCACTGCACGTGGACATTTACAACTTCATATGGAACCCTTGTTATATTTCAAATCAATTACAGTTGCATGCATGTCGTACTACTCTCAAGGATTTTTTTTTCCTCGAGGGGGAAACCTTCAAAAGGTACCCGACGCCATGGGAGCGACGCAGGGTTATGTGGGATTTTTACCGCACTAAAACCCCCCCGGTGGCCGTCCTCGGCGCTATAAAGAGGACTCCGGGTACTCGGTCCGACCGCAACCGGAATCCTCTGAGCGCGTTGCCCCATCGGGCTCCTCCCAGATGGGTGGCTAGGCCCACCGCTCCCTCTAGTCTTTACGACGGTATGCGACCACATATACCGCCGTTCTTCCCGGGATCGCCTGACCGAACGGTTCGAGCTCCCACTCTAGCCGCTTGCAGCCCCGGAAGCCCCTTTTAGTCGCCTCTTACGACAGGCAGGGGATGCCGTAGCCCTATTCTGATCCCGGAACTACAGGGACACTCTCAAGGTATAATGTGGTCATTGTATAAAATATGCAAGTGAACCGACAACTACATTTGAACGGAACGTAAGAAGCTTCAGGTAAGAAATAGGTGTGGCGGTGGTAACTCACTGGTCAAACAGTACTAGTTCTACCGCCTTGAAAGAAAATCTCAAGCATTTAGGTTTTCTTGCGAATTTCTTTCATCAGCGTTATAGTTGGCCTCGGTTCTATATCAAGAAGATGAGTGCAGAACTTTGGAGAGAGAGAAAGTCATTGTAATATATATTGTGATCTTTTTAAAGTGAAACTTCTTTAGGCGCATGAGGGTAAAATTTTTACAGATGAAACGTCACGCCGGTATGCAACGGAAGTGTCGGAAGAGAGAGAGAGAGTGATCGAGACCGATTGAGAGAGAGTAAGACAGGGCGAACGTAGCATGAGCAACTAGCCGTGGAGTGAGAGTAGGGAGCAAGCGAGTGAGAAAGATTGAGAGAAAAAGTGAGACAGAGCGAACGTCGTATCACGCCTTTTTCCCTTCCTCTTAATCTTGGAAATTTAAAGTTTTAGATTTGTATAAATATAAACAAGATTTATAAATTAGTTCGCCAAAGAAGTTTCACTTCTGACATGTGTACTTTGTACGCACGCATGTTTTTTTATGTAGCACTAAATAAACACGTTTTCTCCGCTTATAGAATTTTCTGCTGTGTCGTAAGTACCATGGACACATACAAAACGAATACACAAACACCCAGACCCAGAACATAAATCTAAACTCATCATTCAGATACCTCTCGGGCCGGGAATCGAACCCGGCACCCATTACGCGTCAGACCGGTATGGTAGCCGCGGGTTGTCCTACTAAATACGTCCAACTAAATACATTATCTTTGATTTCATTATTGCTGCGGCTGGCCACAGTACTTACCACCACGCTATCGTTGCTTTGAGTAAATATATTACTTAGAACCGATGTTACACTATCATAATGTTTCATTTTGTGTGTAAACAGTACATCGTCCAATTTCTAAGACAACAGTCTTATCATTGAGTATACTATAAAAACTTTTTAACAAAAAATATCTACCGACTTCCATGTCACAAAAAAGTAAAAAATAATTTAAATATATTTTGGTCTAGAACATACTCAGTACTTAGTACATAGTCCTGAAGTCGGTGCTCGACATATTTCGCTGGACGACGGTAACTACGTCCTATATAAGCACCGACTTCAGAACTATGTACTAAGTACTGAGTATGTTCTAGACCAAAATATATTTAAATTATTTTTTACTTTTTTGTGACATGGAAGTCGGTAGATATTTTTTGTTAAAAAGTTTTTATTTTACACTTTTTAGTGACTATATTTTTATGTTTGTATTTAAATAAAGCCTCTAAGTTTGCTTTGTGCATCTACATATTCACAAAAATTAAACATAAAACACTTTTACAATTCATACAAACAGGGCGCCCCCTCTGGAAGTACCCCTCCATCATCAGGGTTGAGGAGTTGAAGGTCAAATTTTTCATCTTATATTGTTGCTTAGTAATCTTATAACATATACGTTAGTACCAGGTGGCTAACTTCTATGGCTCAGGCTTGCAGTACCCTGCATCATCAGGGTTTAGGAGTTGAAGGTCAAAATTTTAATTTTGTGCCTCTGTTTGGTATTATTTTTACATACCCGTAAGCACCAAATTGCCAACTCCTATGGTTTAGAATTGAAGTACCCCTTCATCATCAGGGTCGAGGAGTTGAAGGTCAAAATTTTAATTTTGTGCCTCTGCTTAGTATTATTTTTACATAACCGTAAGCACCAAATTGCCAACTCCTATGGTTTAGGATTGAAGTACCCCTTCATCATCAGGGTTGAGGAGTTGAAGGTCAAATTTTTGATTTTATATTTTTGCTTAGTATTTTCTTTACATAACCGTAAGCACCAAATTGCCAACTTCTATGGTTTAGGATTGAAGTACCCCTCCATCATCAGGGTTGAGGAGTTGAAGGTCAAATTTTTCATCTTATATTTCTGCTCAGTAATCTTATAACATATACGTAAGCACCAAATGGCTTATTCCTATGGTTTTGGCTTTAAGTACCCTTGCATCATCAGGGTTGAGGAGTTGAAGGTCAAATTTTTGTCCCATGAATTTGCTTAACAATTTCATTATATATTCGCAAACATCAAACGACCAACTTTTATAGTTGAGGCTAGCAGTACCCCTGCATCATCAGGATTGAAGAGTTGAAGGTCAAATTTTTCATAGTAAATACCTACATAGTAATTTTATTCTATATTTTACTCAATTGGACTTCTCCAGCTAAGGTTCGGCCGACTATCACTAATTTTACTATTTTGCTCCAAAAAGTTAAAGATCCTATGATTAGAACCTTATCAAACTCTTATCAGACTACCCCTGAAGTACATCCTTTCTAATAAAAAAAGAATCATCAAAATCGGTTGGCGGGATATTGAGTTATTCATACATTTATCGGGCACATTGAAAATGCAAATTTAAGACTTATGCGTTTTTCTTATAGATGCCCTTGTCAAAAAAATACTAAAAAAAAATGGGACCCTATGACACGCACTACCTTTCAAATAAAAAAAAAATCATCTAAATCGGTTCACCCAGTCCGGAGAAATGAGGTAACAAATATAAAAAAAAAAAAAAAAAAAAATACAGACGAATTGATAACCTCCTCCTTTTTGGAAGTCGGTTAAAAAGTGGATACAACGCACAACGTTGCTTTGACCTATTTTGTCAGACTATATGATTTTTAGGGTTCATATCCTAGGGGTAGAAATGGGATCCATATAATAATAAATAATATACTGTTTATTGTACGCATAAAGTATACATAGCATAGAATTATGTACTTATTAAATACGTGAAGCAAAAACTTGTGAAGCATTTTTAAGTAATGCCGCGGACGGATTTGTATGAAATTTTGTACGGTTATAGTGGACGTAGAGAAGGAGCGCAGAATGTTAATATTTTTTCAAATAATGCCGAAAACATACATAAAATCAACTAAAAACACATTACACACACTACCGTGCGTTTGTCACAGGCACATATATAATAAACGAAATAGAACATTCGATGTCTTACTATGAAAACACATAATGTCAGAAATTTCAGTGTCTTTGTCAAAATACCCGCTATTGCTTTTAAATGCCTTTTAGCCAATTAAACCACTTTTTTATAATTATCTGGTGCGTTCAAAATTACTTGAAAATTATTACATTTTATTTGAATTAGATAAGTATTCGTACTACTTTGAACAATATGAAGTTTAGTTTTTTAATTTAAATTACGGTCGAATTTCGGCCGATGTGACGGGTGACTAGTACAAATTAAAAGAACGATACAAAAGGCGGCCTTATCGCTAAACAGCGATTTCTTCCAGGCAACCTTTGGGTAAGAAGTTAAAGTAACAATAAATATAAAGAAATGTATTAATCCAATGCATATCCCAATGTATTAATCCCAATTGATAAGATTCTGTTGTTCGACTGCCTGTCTGACTGTCAGGTTGTATCCAGGCTGTATCCAGTGATTCGTGATAGCTAGACAGTTGGATTTTTTTTATCTGACTGAAGTAGCAAACGAGCATGCAGTCCACCTGATGGTAAGTGGCTACTGCCGCCCATGGACATCTGTAAGCAACTTCAAACAACATGGGTTCTATCTGAAGTCAATCACAGATGCATTGTAACTCTTGAGGACTATGATGGACGCTTCATGCAAAAGTGTGCCAGAATCCACACCCTTCCATCGAAACGCAAGAAATGCTTCACGCTAGAAATAGATGTGGCGGTGCTACTTCCCCGGTCGAACTACACTGGTTCTACCACCTGAATTTTTACCGATGTATTTCTGTTGTGGTTATATAACTATATACGGTATACAACGTCTGACAATAGAAAATAAACAAAAATGAAAAATAACCTTCGGGTTTAATCTACAGTCGTACAGCTGGAAATCCAATTACTTCCCAGCGCTCCTGGATTTTCAAAACGAAACAAAAAAGTTCGAGCAACCGTTCATTTCAGTTCAGCCTCTACTCCGCAGGAACGAAATATATACATATAGTAAAAATGTTTTTTCATGTGTCTGTACATTGCATATATTTGTTATATAAAAAATAAATCCGCTGAGTTTCTTGCCGGATCTTCTCAGTTGAGGTCGTGTTCCGTTCCGGTGTAAGGAAAAAAAATGTAACTGCCAATTTGTAAGCGCCAAAAGACATTTCATTTCATTTCATAAATTTTTGAGGACTAAGATAGAGTAATAATTTAAATATCTACAATTTTTAAAACTTGTCGGTCTATTTGACGATGTGTGAATGTCAGCAAACTAATACCACAGTAGACTACTAATGAAGCGACGCGCTACTGAAGCACCGCGAAAACCCCATAACGGCTTCGTCCATGCTATGTTTGTGTGAGTGTGCCGTTTTCGAGCGCTACTGGTTCTACCACTTTGGTTTCCAGTAAGAAAACAGTACTACAAGCGTCCTTTATTATTAACATTGCAACGTTCCAAAGAAAAAGCCTTTGTCCTTAATTGTTACCGTGAGTTGCAATGTTCTGTAGTCTGAACTAAAACAAACTCGAATGTTTGGATGGGTTAATTACGTGTACGTTAATCAAACCAGAACTAATGAACGGATTTAAATGAATTTGACCCAGATATAGATAAAAGCTTGAAATAGAACCTAAAATCCAGGAAAGATGTGCGGTTTTCGTGGGACAGATTGCTTTTACTAATAACTTTTTGTAGGATAGATGCATTTGAATTAAATAAAAACCAAGTGTTACTCCCATAGTATGAATATATTATATTTTCTGTCCTTTTTCTATAATTCTAGTACGTTTGTTTTTATACGATTTTAAACACACGGGTGGATGAAGCGATAAGGTACTACAAAAAAAAAAAATTTAAACAAAAAATACAACCGACTTCCATGCCACATAAAAGTAAAAAATAATTTAAATACATGTTGGTTTAGAGCAAACACAGTTCTTAGTACATAGTCCCGAAGTCGGCGCTTACCATATTTTGCTGGACCATGACGAAACTACATGTATCTTATATGGGCGCCGACTTCGGGACTATGTACTAAGAACTGTGTTTGCTCTAAACCAACATGTATTTAAATTATTTTTTACTTTTATGTGGCATGGAAGTCGGTTGTATTTTTTGTTTAAAATTTTTTTTTTCACGCTTTTCAGTCACGATAAAATCAGTTATGGAAGTTGCTAGTCGTCCGCTAACCGGATGAATAAAATTAATTATTCGTCCGATTTTCGGATGAATAAAATTATGTGCTGACGTCATCATATAAAAATAGACTTCTTTGACACAACCGGTCGGGGGCGCTACCGCGCCCCCTCCCTTAGATTCTGAATTGAAAAAAATCTGTTCGAACCTAACCTAACCGAATAAAACAACTTTTTCTGAGTAAACATTTATTTAAAGAATAGACCTATAATTATCAATATTTAAAGTAGAAAAAGTAATATAAACCTTATAACTAAGAGTATAATTCAACTGATACTGATAAAAATAACCCATCCAATTTAAAAAGGTTGGTAGTACTCTTGCATCTTTCAGGTAATTGTATTCAAAGTGGAATTTTTGATCATAATTATATCCTCTCCGAAACTCATTGTTGGTATTGTGAACAACAACATTATGTATACGTAAGCACAATATGGCCGATACCTACGGTTTAAACTTGAAGGACCCCAGCATTATCAGGGTTGAGGAGTTGAAGGTCAAAATTATCATGTCATATCTTTGCTTAGTAATCTCATTACATATACGTAAGCAGCATATGGCCGATGCTTATGGTTTAAACTTGCAGTACCCTGCATCATCAGGGTTGAGGAGTTGAAGGTCAACTTTTTTATCATACGTCTTCGCTTTGTAAATATATTACATACCCATAAGCATCAAATGGCCAACGCCTATAGTTTAAGCCTGAAGTACCCCTGCATCATCAGAGTTGAGGAGTTGAAGGTCAAATTTTTCATCTTATATCTTTGCTTAGTAATCTTATCAGATATACGTAGCGATCATGTAGCTAACGCCTATAGTTTAAGCTTGAAGCACCCCAGCATCATCAGGATTGAGGAGTTGAAGATCCAATTTTCCACCGTATACAACCATTTTTCTAATGTTTTACCTTACATTTTTTTAAATATCATTTTGAATGCGTAAGATTGAAATAGCTAAGTTTTATGGCTTAGGCATTCAATACCCCTGCATCATCAGGATTGAGGAGTTAAAGGTCCAATTTTTCGTCGTATACCTTTGCTTAGCAATGTTATTACAAATCCGTGAGCAACAAATGTCTAACGTTTATGGTTTAAGCCTGCAGTACCCCTGCATCATCAGGGTTGAGGAGTTGAAGGTCAAATTTGTCATCGTACATCTTTGCCTTGCTATCTTATTATATATCCGTAAGCACTAAATGGCCATCACCTACGGCTTGGGCTTACAGCACCCTGCATCATCAGGGTTGAGGAGTTGAAGGTCATTTTTTTTATAATATGTCTTTGCTTAGTATTGTTATAACATACCCATAAGCACCAAATGGTCAACCCCTATGGTTTAGGCTTGAGGCACCCCTGCATCATCAGGATTGAGGAGTTGAAGGTCAAATTTTCATCATATGTCTCTGCTTAGTAGTCTTGTTACATATATGTAAGCACCAAATAGCTAATGTTATAGTTTAGGATAGCTGTAACCCTGCATCATCAGGATCGAAGAGTTGAAGGTCAAATTTTTCGTCAACCTATATAAACATAGATATATAATACATATTCCAAGTTTCATAAGAATCGATTCGGCAGAAGCCGAGTTATCTCAAATTATCTAAAAAACTTGAGGAGTGGTGGTGGTTTCCACCCCATAACTCAAAGAGTTAAGCATCACAGCATACCCATGTCCACGAGAAAAAGTTGCGTGACGAAATTTCCTATCAAATGAAAGAAAGAAAATGGAAATCGGTTTATAAACACTCAAGTTATTCAAGATTTTAAGAAACCGACATTTTCCAATTTTCCGGGAAAACCGCCGGAAGGTTTTCATTTTCCTCAATATGGGACTGCCTGTGAAACTAGTCGCATACAATGTCGTATGAATCGTGTCGGTAGGTCGACGATTTCTAGCCATTTCGCCCGAACATACATAAAAAAAAAAAAAAAAAAAAAAAAAAAAAAAAAAAAAAAAAAATATACGTGACGAATAGATAACCTCTTTCCTTTGGGAAGTCGGTTAAAAATATTGTATCATACTAGTATTGTAACGTACTAGTGTTGCCCCGCGCAATTGAAAATAATCACATTTTTAATTGTTAACGATTTTAATAGAGAGAACGGCTTTTTATGAAGTAAACACTAAATGTCATCTCTTAATTATTCAACTTGCAATTTTGTTTTGAATCGACTTTAAACACACAGACAAACAGATAGACAATAATTCTATTTTCTTTACTGTGGCTTATTCTCAATCCTTCAGTATTTTTTTCTAAGTAAATATTATGTTAACTGACATGAATAATGGTAATAACGTAGAAATATAACAAATTAATATGTTTGTTTATATTTTACGTTTAAAATTCCTTAAAAGTTGAGTGTCTGAAACCGAAGCTATCCGAAACGGATAATCCGAAATAATTACATACCCGTATATAGAAACGGTATAATATTATTCCTAAATCCCTATTCGTATCCAGATTCGAAATCTCATATTCATAACATCCCATTTCGACAGATGAAGTTATTCACTTGAAGAAGTTACCATAATTATCCTAACGTTGTCAGTTGTGTATTTTTTATTTTATAAGAATGACGTAGCAGAGCATGCAATCCACCTTAAAAACTAAACATAATGATAAACAAAGTAATAACAACAACAACAGAGAAGAATGCGAAAACAGGCTCCATCTGAAGACAATGACAGATGCGTTGCTACTCCCGAGGACTATGATGGTAGCCTCATGTAAAAGTGTGCCGGCAACCACACCCTTCTATCGAAACACAATACTTCACGCTTGAAATAGGTATGGAGGTGGTACTTCCTCGGTCGAACTACACTGGTTCTACCAGCTGGTAGTCTTGGTTTGGTGCTATATCTTAGCTCAAAATAATTTAACCGAATTCAATTACGATCTCCCGCTATAAATCTGAATTGATCAAATTAATCTATAGTTTTAACTAATTAAGTAAATGTATGTAGTCTTTAGCGCAGTGATAGCCTAGTAGTTGAAACTTGCCCTCTCAATCGGAAGGTTCAAGGTTCAAACCCAGGCAGGCTCCACTGATTTATGTGCGTATTAGAAATGAATTATCACTGCTTTTCGGTGAAGGAAAACATCGTGAGGAAACCTACACATCCGAGAATTCTTAAAAAAAAAAGTTCTCGGAGGTGTTTGAAGTCTACCAATTCGCACTTAGCCAGCGCGGTTGACTATGGCCTAAAACTCTCTCATTCCGAGAGAATACCCGTGCCCAGCAGTGGGACAATAATGGGTTGACGATGATGTAATCTTTGGAGCTATAAGACTTTTGACAAGCGTGTATTTAGTTTTAGTGTTTTTGAATTCGTTTTCTTCTAAACAAACTGTTTTTCTTCTCAAGTTAATATTATGTAAATTATATTACTTGTGTTTCTCTTACATTTGTAGATAAAGCGACCCACGCTTTTATACTTAATATCTTAATTGGGTATAAACATGGCTTATATTTGCTCTTACAGCGTACACAAAGAAATCGGATTTTATAATAGTTTGTTTCATTTAAAGTAAAAAGCGTGTTTCTTCGGCTTTAATATGATTTAATGTTATATTTTATAACCAAACATTTGAAAAATGGACTATTGAAATGCACTTTTTTTTCTGACTGAAGCAGCAAACGAGCATGCAGTACACCTGATGGTATGTGGTCACTGCCGCCCATGGACATCTGTAAACAACTACATACAGAGCATGGGTTCCATCTGAAGTCAATCACAGATGCGTTGGTACTCCCGAGGACTGATGGTCGCATCATGTAATAGTGTGCCGGCAACCACACCTGCACCTACTAACGTACTGCAAGAAATGCTATACGCTAGAAATAGGTGTGGAGGTGGTACTTCCCCGGTCGAACTACACTGGTTCTACCACATTGACAATATACTGTAATTTTCTTAACAACTTTAACGAATGGATTTCTTTTTAGTAGTAGTATGGTCGACCATGACATCCTCCTCGCAATACTTCGTCACCTTAATTTCTCCTCTATTTCTTTAGACTGGTTTTCTTCCTATCCTATTCCTAAGCTGTGCGTATTGGTCAGAAGATTTCTAGTTCAAACAACCTCTTGTCTGGCGTGCCCCAGGGTGGAATACTTTCTCCTTTACTTTTTTCTCTTTTCATAAATTCTCTTTCTGCGTTGCTTAGTTGTTCTTTTCATTTCTATGCCGATGATCTGTAGATATATTCACAAGGTACTGTTAATTCCATAGATAACGGTCATGATAATTAACAATAATTTGAAACTTATTGCCGATTGGTCTATGAAATACGGTATAAACGTGAATCCTAATAAATGCCAAGCTATAATTATTGGCAGTGACCGACAGCTGGCAAAACTTGATTTAGGCCTCATTTCACCGGTCATGTTTAACAATTCAGTAATAGAGTACACTTCGTCGGTTAAGAGCTTGGGCATCCACTTAGATAATAATTTGAGCTGGTCTACTCATATTCGAGAGACTTACGGAATGTCACTGTAAAGCTTATTGCTCTTAATCGGCTTAGAAACTTCCTTCCCATCAAGGCTAAGTTAATCCTGGTGCACGCTCTGATCTTCCCCATTATTGATTATGGTGATGTGTGTCTTACTGATCTTAATGAGTGACATCTGAACAAATTAGATCGGCTTATTAATAGCTGTATCCGCTTTATATTCTGTCTTCGCAAGTTCGACCATGTCTCCTCTTTTCGGACTCAGTTAAAATGGCCTCCTAATCGTCAACGAAGACAAATAAGGATACTCTCTGTTCTTTATTCTATATTATACGATGATATATCTCCTACCTACCTAAAATGTAAATTTCAGTACCTGCGCGATAATCACGAACGGCATTTGCGATCTTCGGAGACGCTGACTCTCTCTATTCCTCTCCACCACACTGGTTTCCTGTCCTATTCATTTGCTGTTCAGGCCGCTCGATTTTGGAATGCACTCCCTGATAATCTTAAGAAACCGATGAGCAAAGCAAGCTTCAAAAGGAAACTTCGCGATTATTTAATAGATAAAAGTAGTTAATGTTATTGAAGACAATTATTTTTCTGTGTGTATGGACGTATTTATTATTATATTGTATGTATTTATGTATTATATTTATGTATTTTTATATGTATTTATGTATGTAGTATATATATGTGAACTCATACCCGTATATAACTATATGTTTAAATATTTTCTGTCATAATATTCTTTTTTGTTATACCGCCTTCGATGTTTTTCTTACATGTTGAGGTTGACTGGCAGAGAATGCTTATAGCATTAAGTCCACCTTTGTACATTAATGATAAGGTACATAAACAATAAATAAATAAATAAATAATATAGAATAGACTTGACACGGACTTCTAATTATCTTCGGCAAATATTTGCATTAACCGACATTTTAATGGAAATGAGTATGCTTTTAATTAAAGTTCAAGATCGTAACTAATCGTGATAAAATATCTGAAATCCGACAAGTTTATTCGAACTTAAGGGGAATGTAAGAGAAAACTTTGCGACAGGACCATCGAAGAGTTTCAAAGTGTTATATAGAACCAATCTACTAGTTGCAAACATTGCTCGGAATATCGGCACGAAGAGAAATGTTGAGAACTCCACAGACGTATCTTAGGATATATTTACTCCCTCTGAATAGTAGGGAGTTGATAATTAAGTGAAGTTTTTAAGTTGTAAATTCTCTCTTCATTTGTTAACTTGACGACCATGCGGACCGGTTACCATACCGGTCTGAGTCGGAATGGGTCCCGGGTTGGATTCCCGGCCAGACAGGTATCTGAATGATGAGTTTAGGTTCATGTTCTGGGTCTGGATGTTTGTGTGTTCGTCTTGTGTGTGTCCATGGTACCCACGACTCAGGAGAAAATCCTAGTGTGGGGCTATGAGTGCAGAAAGCGCGTTTATACCAACATTAACTTTACTAATTACTATCACTAATAAGCGTTGTTCTATTTAACAGTAATTGTTTTAGTAGTGTTAAACGCTGTTCTATTAAACTCCGAATGAAAAGTTAGGAGATAAATAATTAAGTGAAGTTTTACAATTAATGATGTTATTTTCACTTTTCAACTATTATCAGATCTAGTTGCTGCTTTGTTTATGTTTCACAAAAGTAAGGAGTAAATAGTAGGTACCTATCTTAAAAGGTATTTTTAAAAGGTGGTAGAACGAGTGTAGTTCGACCGGGGAGGTTCTACCGCCACACCTATTTGTAACGTGAAGCATTCCTTGCGTTTCGATGGAAGGGCGTGGTTGTCGGCACGTTTTATATGAGGCGACCATCCTAGTCCTTGGGAGTAGCAACGCATCTGTGATTGACTTCAGATAAAACCTATGTTCTATATGAAGTTGCTCACAAATGTCCATGGGCGGCAGTGACCACTTACCATCAGGTGGGCTGCATTCCGTCCTCAGTGGCAATATCTGTAGCGTTTGTAGCCTATTTCAGGTAACATTTAAATTCTACTAGCTAAACCCCGTTGCTTCGTCCGCGTTAATAAAATCGATGTATCGATTGTCCCGTGGAAATAAGATATTTTCCCACCGTAAATAGTAGCCTATATGTTAATCCAGAATATCAGCTAACTCTCTACTAATTTTATGAAAAGCGCTCCAGCCGTTTAGGCGTGAAGAAGTAACAAACATACACACAAATTTTCGCCTTCATAATATTAGTATGAGTATGATAGTATGTTTAAGTTTGATTACTGTCCTTGGGTGAAAACACTCATTTGTTGTTTTAATTTTAGAAGAAAAACCTTCGTGTCTCACAAATTTTCCGATAAGTAGGAATCAGTACAATGTTCGAGACATAAATAGACTTAGGCTACGTGCTCACGGATCGCGGGCGAAAAACGCGTCGTGAGTATTGCTTTAATTTTTTACATTTATATCTGCATCCTACAGAAGCTGCCGGCCCGCAACCGCGGCGACCGCGGGTGAAAACCGCTCCGTGAGTACGTAGCCTTAGAATCGTATTCATATTGTTTCCATGAACATCTTCTTACAGACTTGAATAAAATAACGTTATCAAAGGGTATCGGGTTGTTCAATTTTCTCTTTGTGTTGCAAAATAATGTTACTGGAAGCTACTTATTTTTAACATCCCTTTATATATTTCTTAGCGATGTTGTTTCTACTTTACTTGAATCGAACTGATTCAATGTAGTTCACTCGGTGGTAGAATAATATTTCGACCGGGATACCACCGACATACCCATTTCTAGCGTAAAGTAGTTGTTGCGATTCGATGGAAATGTGTGGTTTCCGGCACGCTGTTATATGTGGCGACCACCAGTGACCACTTACCATCAAGTGGACTGGTGCTCGGACAAGTGGACTGTATGCTCGTTTGCTACTTTTTATAAAAAAACTAGCTGTAGCGCGTGCAGGGCGCGTTGCTACGCCATCACAAAATAAAACATACACCAGAAACCTTCGCGAGCTCATGAATAACAACTTTGCTGAAGATCATCACATGACCAAATGAGTAGTTTACGATTCTATAGAGAACATACGGGCAAATGAAATATTTTTCCTATATTTTGGTTAATACGTATTACTGCTAACTTGAAAAGAAGATTAATGATCATTCGAAGACCATTTTCATTGGTAAGAAGGAGCCGTTAGGAGCTAGTGCCATTATATCTGAACATTTCTTTGATATATCTATTTTTTGCGGTTTCATTTTTGTAGTTAATACACTGTTGCGGCTAATTTTTGCCACTTGTCCGCGCGGTACTATTTTATCGGTACCTGTGTACAAATACTATCCTCTATATTTTTCCAACTAAGTGTAGTGTCATATACATTCAAACTGAACACCGCAATGCGTACATTAGAATGAAATTGTCTGTATTCGGTTATGTTTCTTACTAGTAGTTTAAAGGTGGTAGACAGTGTAGTTCGACCGGGGAAGTATCACCGCCACACCTATTTCTAGCATGAAGCATTACTCGCGTTTCTATAGAAGGGTGTGGTTGCCGGCACACTTTCACATGAGGCGACCATCATAGTCCTCGAGAGTAGCAACGCATCTGTGATTGACTTCAGATAGAACACATGTTCTGTATGTTGTGGATTACACATGTCCATGGGCGGCAGTGACCACTTACCATCAGGTGGACTGCATGCTCGTTTGCTACTTCAGTCAGATAAAAAATAGTACCATCACCTTCAAGGGATTTTCCATTTGACAAAAAGGCAAAAATTTGATATGATAATAATAATTATTATGATGATAATAATTATATTGAATATATAAATCGATAGGCTGAATTGTATATCACGAAGTTTAAGGATATATAGAAACCGAAATATTAAATGTATGGAGATGAGATGAAGTTTCGAAGGATTCATCTGATTATTCCGCTGGGGATGTATGTACTCGGGGTTTGTGGTACTGAATAGGAAATTAAATTGCGAGTAACTCTGACTACAGTGTTCGAATAACTTTGAAGTAAACTCTGCTTTGACTGAGCAGTGATAGCCTCATGGTTGAAACTAGCTCTTTCGATCGGGAGGTTCGAATCACAGGGACGCACAACAGATGTTTTTCTAAAATTATGTGCCTATTAGAAATTAGTCGTCACTGCTTTACGGTGAAGGAAAACATCGCGAGAAAACCAATACACATGAGTTTAAAAAAGTTGTCATAGGTATGTAAAGTCACTCTTAGTACTCCATCTTTTCTGCACCCACAGTAGGATTTTCTCCTGTGTCGTGGTTGCTATGGACACACACAAAGACGAATATACAAACACTCAGACCCAGAAGAATCTAAACTCGTCATTCAATTACCTGTCTGGCCGGGATTTGAACCCGGTACCCACAGCGTGTCAGAACGCTATGGTAACCGGTAAGGTAACGCGAACGCGAGTCATCAAAACTCATTCTGAGAGAAGACCCATACCCAGCTGTGGGAGAATAATGGGTTGACGGCACAGAGTCTAGTTGGTAAAGTCAATTAAACACTAAATTCTCTCTGACGAACTAGGAGATCTGACAAAGTAACTTGGGAAGTTACTGACGCTAACTAGTCGAGCGGCGATACGCCAGTCGGAGCTATTGTTCAACTTACGTGAATACCTCTATCTATATCCCTCGTCATTAAAGTTGGTAAGCCATGTACTGATTAATGAAGCGGATTTATTCAAAGAGAGGGATGAAGCGTATTGAAATATGAAGTTAATTATATATTTTTTTGAGTTTAACAAAGAAAAATGTTAGAATATTTTCGTAGTGAGAAATGCTATCATTTAAAGGAATTTTGTGAACACCTCGTATAGTTTTCCATATAAATGATTCTAACTAGAACCAACTTCAAGGCATTTTCCATTGAACAAAAATGAGTTTTTTTGAAAACTACTGATACGCTAATTATATTGAAAATATAAATCGATTGGCCTATTTGAAAACCACACAATAAAGTTAAGGGATATATCAAAACTAAAATGCCTACTAAAGAAGATGAGGTAAAGTTTTGAAGAATTAATGTGATTATTTCGCAGGGGATACTCCCGGGATTTGTAGTACGAATAGGAAATTAAATCGCGAATAGCTCAGGCGACTACAATCTCCGAATTGCTTTGTACTGAAGTCTAGTTGGTAAAGTCAATTAAACACTAAATCCGCTCTGGCCAGCTAGGAGATCTGACAAAGTAACTTGGGAAGTTACTGACGTCTGGCCAGCTAGGAGATCTGACAAAGTAACTTGGGAAGTTACCGACGCTAACAAGTTGAGCGGCGATACGCCAGTCGGAGCTATTGTTCAACTTACGTGAATACCTCTATTTATATCCCTCGTCATTAAAGTTGGTAAGCCATGTACTGATTAATAAGGCGGATTTATTGAAAGAGAAGGATGAAGTGTACTGAAATATGAAATAAACTGAACACTCTTCTTGAGTTAAATAAGCTAAAATGTTAGAAATGATTCGTAGTGTGAAATGCTGCCATGAAAAGGAAGTTTGTGAAGACCTCGGATTGTTTAATAATTATGGCGTTGTTTTGTTATAATTATATGGTTTACAAGCTTATTGCCGCGGATTTGCCCGCCTCGGTCATGTGCACCACAGCATTGAATATCCTATGTTTTAATGTAGTTATAAACAATGTGTGTGGCACATTGCGAGCCGACCGGTAATTTTTGTGCGAAAGCGTTTAGTTGTTAATCAAACTTACATTCAAATTTATAATATTTGTATGGATTCGCATTTCATCATGCCATATTTGACACTTGCCCGTATACGGTAGCCTACAGGCATCATACTGACAGAAGTCAGTATGATGCCTGTAGGCATGTGAGGAATTAACTTTCCATTCCAATAAATCTGTGGTTCCCAACCGGTGGTCCGCGGACCACTAATGGTCCCTGGAAGCACCCGAAGTGGTCCGAGAAGCCATCCAAAAAATATTGTATCGGACTGCCGTGACTGAACCAAGGATCAGGAATTAGTAAAGCGCATTAACTATTGTTTGCTTTGAATAATAATATACGCGTGTTTTATTAAAAAAATAATAATCTTATCTACTAATCTAAATAATTTTCAATTACACACTCACCGATGGTCCATGGGTCGAGAGATATTTTGCCAAATGGTCCTTCGTCACAAAAAGGTTAAGAACCACTGCAATAAATAATGCCTGAACTAATTTTGTTATCCATCGCTTGTACAACTATAACTTTAACAATTTACAATTTACAATTCGTAATAGCTAAATGTTTTTTAAACAACGCTTGAACTACAAGAACCTAAATACTTTATACATTTCGTTTCACTTTTTAAATCGGATTCGATTTGCTTTATAAATGGAAGTGTACAGGTAAAATATTAAATACCAAATTCAATAGTTCGCCCACTGAAATGAATTAATTTTAAACGACTAAGCTTTTGTTTAAGAATCAGAGTAGTTGAAGTAAAGAAAAGAATTTGGAATAGAGAACTTATTGAATTTATTTTATAACACAACTAGAGAATTTAAAACTTGTGGCTAATTTTCGGATAGTCATATGTAGGTATCCTACATACTGTCCCTGTTGTTCCGTGACCAGAATAGGACTACGGTACCCTCTGCCTGTCGTAAAAGGCGACTAAAAGAGGCTTCCGGGGTTACGGGCGGGAAGAGTGGGAGCTCGAACCATCCGGTCAAGTGACCCCGGGAAGGACGGCGGCATGTGTGGTTGCATGTTGCCGTAAAAACCAGAAGGTGCTGTGAGCAGTTCACGCCCACCAGTGAAGAGCCCGATGGGGCACACGCTGAGGACACCGGCGGCGGTCAATTGGAGTTCCCGGAGTCCTCTTCGCAGCGTCGAGGTCGGCCACCGGCGGGGTTTTAGTGCGGTAAGAATCCCACATAACCCGCGTCGCTCCCACGTCGTCGGGTACTTTTTGAAAGTTTCCCCCTCGAAAACAAAAATAAAGGTATCCTACATACTTCTAGTATTTAGAGAAATGATATCATACCATTTCTCTAAATACTAGATATATATAGTATGAGTGGCACATTAGCAATTAGATGAACCGATTATTCATGATGTAAGTCGAGATATAATAGCTGGAATAGTTTCTGGAGATGCGTACGTACTGGGAATTCGTAACTCGCTGTGGCCTGAAACAGGGAATGTAAAGAAGAATTTAAATCTTGATATTAAAGGTATGTAGTTAGATAAAATATTATTAGACTTCTAAGAAATTCCATTGTACATTATTAAGTTAATATTAAAATTTGGCCTTTGATATCCTAATAAGTATTTCCGTATAAGATTTACTGTCATATTTTTGAATATGACAAAAATATCAGTAGTTTAAAAGTAAACAATAATCTTCTTATCTAAAAGTACATAATAATGTTCTTAAAGGTTGGCAAGGCTACCTCCGTTCGTCTATCGTTCGTTCTATCGTCAACCCATTATTGTCCCACTGCTGGGCACGGGTGTTCTCTCGGAATGAGAGTTTTAGGCCATAACCCAAAACACGCTGGCCAATTGCGAATTGGTGGACTTCACATACCTCTGAGAAGTTTTTTTTTTTAAAGAACTCTCGGGTGTGTAGGTTTCCTCACGATGTTTTCCTTCACCGAAAAGCAGTGATAATTAATTTCTAATACGCACATAAATCAGTGGTGCGTGCCTGGGTTTGATCCTCGGACCTCCCGATTGAGAGGGCAAGTTTCAACCATTAGGCTATCACTGCTCTCGTACCTACGTTCACTTTTCATGAATTACCAAGGGACCCATTTTTCTTATTCTGAGAGAACATTCGTTCTCGTGTCAGTAAAAGATTGACTACGTTCTACTTTCCATCTATATTTACAAAAACAATCAATATATTTCACATAGAGTAAGCAGTTATAAGTCTAAAACACCTACAGGGATAACTTTGTTATTTACCATCTACTGTACATAGGAATGAATGTACATCGGAAGAATTAAACAAAAAGTCTTTATAATTTTATTAAACCCTTTTTTCAGCTTGCTCTGTTTGTTTGTCTCATTTATGTCTATGCGTATTAAGTCGCGGACAATAGTTACTATTGAAATAAACATCAATCAGACAGCCCTTTTCATTGTCTTGCAGGGATTTTGTTGGGCAATTATTCAAGTGATGATGCGAAGAGAGAATCTTGAAACAATTTTAAGAACGTTAATTATTTCTCTCTTTTGTGTTAAAAAGTACTAAGGTGATGTATTGTTTGTTCTCCGTTTATCTTAATTTATTTCATGTTGAGTTTGTGCCTTTTGTTTTGTTGGATATTTTCTTTTTGGAACTTTTTAATCATATTTTTGCCGCTAGAGGCTAATAACAAAAATATTGCCTTAACATTTCTACTAGGTCAATTTCATACCGTCCCTGTTGTTCCGGGATCAGAATAGGGCTACGGCATCCCCTGCCTGTTGTAAGAGGCGACTAAAAGGGGCTTCCGGGATTGCAGACAGCTAGAGTGGGAGCTCGAACCGTTCGGTCAGGCAATCTCGGGAAGGATGGCGGTATGTGTGGTCGCATACCGTCGTAAAGATTAGACGGAGCGGTGGGCCCAGCCCCCCCATCTGGGAGGAGCCCAATGGGGCAACGCGCTCGGCGGATCCCGGTTGAGGTCGTTTTGAGATCCCGGAGTCCTTCTTTTTAGTGCCAAGGACGGCCACCGTGGGAGTTTTAGTGCGGTAAAAATTCCACATACCCCTGCGTCGCACCCACGGCGTCGGGTACCTTTCGAAGGTTCCCCCTCGAGAACAAAAAAAAAAGGGTATATTGTAAACTATAGGGATATCCGACTAGTAGTTTCTGTGAAAGAAAAACAAACATAATTGATAAATGCGTTCTTACAATTCTTTGCAATTATAATAATATGAAGATAAGAATTTAATATCAATAAGTATTTCAAATGATCCAGCTCTAGTGCCTAGTCCGTCCGGCGGATCCTAGAATTAGGTCACGAGCTCACAACACCGGTAATAACGCTAGGAATCCTACGTCTATTGCATCCTAGAATCCTATGTTCTTGTAATTCCATTTTTAATGAACCCACACTGTCTTTCTTTACCTTAATTACGATTTAATATAATCTTATAAATCTTCTTGTAAATGTAAATAAATCATTAAATTATCAAATTGGGTACAACCCATTATTGTCCCTCTGTTGGGCACGGGTCTTCTCTCAGAATGAGAGAGTTTTAGGCCATAGTCCACTTCGCTGACCAAGTGCGAATTGGTGGACTTCACAAGTCTCCGAGAACTTTTTTTAAAGAACTCTCGGGTGTGTAGGTTTCCTCACGATGTTTTCCTTTACCGAAAAGCAATCATAATTAATTTCACATAATTTTAGAAAAATCAGTGGTTTGAACCTCGAACCTCCCGATCGAGAGGGCAATATAGCTGAACGTTATATTGGATTGAATGGAACCAGTAACGTCGTATCACATTCATTGTTTCTCATGTTCATGTAAGAATCGTGTAGCGGAGCATGGCTATGAACAAAAATGGACGATTGTCTAGAGAGACCTATACTGAATACATCTCATGTTTGCCAAACACAAATATATACCTCTTCATTACAAATTCCGTTATATTTTACGATCCCTTCGAGCTTTCAGGGACGCGTAGTTTAATTTTACCATTTTTTGTACCTCGTTTGTGAATACTACGTTGTTTTTTGAATTTTGAAATCCCAAGCACATTTATTGCAAACTTGGAATTCAAATGTTTACCGTGCGTCGGCGTAAACCCACTGGGGATTTTCCGTGTTTCAAATCAATAAATTTTGAATGCAAAGGCAATTAATGAGCATTCAAAACTGATATTCAATACTACTCCATATGCATTTAACTTTGCAAAGTGCTCTGGGAATTTATCCTAGGTACAATAACTTGAATGCAGGATTTTATATTTTATATTTATATTTAATTTGAAATACTGTTATTTTACATATATTTGTAATATTATTTTGTCAGTGTTTTTAAAAATAATTACATTTCAATTGAATTTTTATAAGCATTATTTTATTAAAGTAATGCTGGAAAGAGTATTTCTTAAAGTTATACAGAATCACTACATAGTATATAACAAAGTCGCTTCCCGCTGTCTGTCCCTATGTATGCTTAGATCTTTATAACTACGCTACGGATTTTAATGCAAGTTTTTTAATAGATTGAGTGATAAAAGGAAGGTTTCTATATATAACTAAAATATATCGGACAAACACTGATAATTTTAGATTTTTGACTTTTAGGCGGAACGAAGTTCGCCGGATCAACTAAGTAGGTACTAGTTAAGGCTAAATTAAGACAATGAGAGGCTTTATTACCGGCAACCCAATCTATTCGGACCTTAATTGTGTTGGCCCTAATCTTTTCATTAGAGATAAACCTTAAGTAGTCACGTAGGAAAATGAAAGCGGATGTCTCAAATGGGTTCAGTACACAGATTAGAGACTATAAGCTCTGGGCTCCAGCTGCATCGTCTAAAGGATCTCGGATAAAACTCACGTAATTGAAAACTTACGTAACGCTCTTGAGACGAATTTTTACTTTAAAGAAGTTTTATATTACCTATTCCATTTGTTTATATGTTTTAATTTTAGTCTAACAGTGCCCTGCTTATTCATCCTCGAATGCGCCTTATTCGTTAAACGTAATCCAGAACTTTTCAAATTTTCATACACGTCCCCGGATTCAAGATAAGCAGTAAGCAGTTAGAACTAACACATTGGCTTTCAGACAAAGCCTACTTCTGCATTGTTGCTATGTTCACCGGTCTGACACGCAGTGGGTCCCGGGTTCGATTCCCGGTCAGACAGGTGTCATCATTTAGACACCTGTCTGACCGGGAATCGAGTTTAGATTCTTGTTCTGGGTCTGGGTGTTTGTGTATTCGTCTTTGTGTGTGTTCATGGCACCCACGACACAGGAGAAAATCCTACTGTGGGGCTATGAGTGTAGAAAGCGAAAGCGTTTTTTTTGGTAAATAAAATACCTAAGGCCATATGCACCCTGTAGGCGACGCACTAAGCATTCAATTATTTATGTATTTTTTTATAAATATTCTACTAATAAACAAGAGTGCGCGCGATGGCATGTTATAACCATGGCAACAGAATCGGGGTTTTCAGTCGTCCACGTACGTCAGCAGTTAGCGGAACGGCCCTCGAACGCGCTCTTTTGCACTAAATCTCGCGGTTTTACTTTCATCCCCTATAATTCTGATCCTTCGCGCCAAATCTTACCAGACTATGTTTACTACTCCACCTCGTAATAGACTGATGTCGCGTAAAGCCCGAGAGGAACTTAGTGAACGGTTAGAAAGTGCGTCTGAGCATGTGCTCACCGCTGGGAACGATAAAAACGAACAAAGTGTTTGTGCCCGTGCAGTGATAGACTCACAAATCCCTTTGCAACATACATTATCAGTTCCTGAAGTGCCAATGGAAGCTAACTTAGACGTTAAATATGAGAATCTTGCCTCACAGTCGGCGCAATCTATGTCGACGTCATCTTCTCACGTCAGGCGCAAGAAACTCGAGCTGGCTGCCGCCGAAGCCAAGGCGAAGATTCAATTAGAGTTAATTGAGAAAAAACTCGAATATGATTTAGCTGTGGATGATTACGAGACGGAAATTCACGCGCCACGTAGTAAAAGGGCGTCAAATTGTCCTTCAAATGCTAGCCAAGGTCATATTAGTAAATCGATGGTGAACGAGTGGATGGAACAGAACGAGGTACAGCAGTCGCCTGTGCTAGATGTAGCACCGACGACGACGACGGAGGCAGCACGGATACCTACCGTAGATCCGATTCGTGCACAGGCCCAGGGCCCTCCTGTCGACAGCATTCTGCAACTCGCACATACACTGAAGGATATTATGGTGACTTCGTCCACTCAGCAGGAGGAACGCTTACTCACACGATTGTCAACACCGCGTGAATTGCCTAGTTTTGCTGGAGACTATATAGAATGGTTGCACTTTAAGAGTGCATATGAGGAATCCAATCGTCTATGCCAATTTAGTGAGACGGAAAATTTGTGGCGTTTGAGAAAAGCCCTCAGAGGGGAGGCTAAAGAGACAGTTACAGATTTACTAATCGGTAAAACTTCGCCAGATATAGTAATGCAAGCGTTACAATTGAGGTATGGGAATGCTGACATTATTATTCAACACCTTGTATCCCAAATTAAGAAACTAGCACCTTTAACAAATAATTATCAACATGACATAATATCATTTTCTATAAAAATAAGTAATTGTGTCGCAACATTACAATCGTTAAATAAACATGATTATCTTCGTAGTCCAGATTTGTCAGCAGCTATTACGTCTAAGCTACCTAGTATTTTGTTTAATAAATGGACCGAATACGCATACACTAGGATGACATTAGATATTCCTAAACTTCAACTCCTCGCTGCTTTTCTAAAAAGAGAGGCTGAGATGGTTGCCGTCGTTGGTGTAACCCCTAATGTGCGAGATTACAAGAAGCCCGAAATGGTGCAACCTAGTAAGAGGTATGAAGACAGACCTCGCCAGAGTGGTTACAATAGACCTGTATTTGCTACTGCTGCGCGAGCCACGGAGAATAGTAAAATCTGCAATTTTTGTAACAAATCAGTTCATTTATTATCGGATTGTCGTTCTTTTAAAAGAGCCATGAGGAAAGATAGATGGAGATATGTCAAAACAAATAATTTATGTTACTGTTGTTTACAAGAAAGACATAATCGAAATAGTTGTCCTGCTCCTGTATGCAATATTGATAGCTGTGGACTTGCTCATCATCGGTTATTACACTATAATAAACCGAACGCCACGCAAACATCAGCTGAGCAGCGCGAGGAGGATTTGGAACCGTCACGAAATGGTCACCCAGGGGATTCATCGTCATCATGCCGCGAGACCGTGGCACACTCCCTCGCTACGAGCGCGGCGCTGCGGCGCCGGAACTCGCTGTCCCTGGACACGTCCCGCGCCCGCGCTCCCGCCACGCAAAGTACAGTATTCCTTAAAGTGGTCAAAGTGAATTTAAGTGGACCTAAAGGTATTGTCACTACTTATGCTTTATTAGACGATGGTGCTTCTATTTCTATGATTGATAAAAATTTAGTACACGAGTTAGGTCTTACGTCATCCCAATGTAGTTCTATTAAATTAATTGATGCTTTCGGTTTAGAAATATTTCAATCTGATGCTCCTAAAATATGTACAAAAATAGGTGGTTTTTATGAGAATCAATATTATGATGTAACTTTGCGACAAGTTGAAAAATTAAATTTACCTCAACACGATTTTTCATCTATTAATGATTTAAAATGTAATCATTTGTTAGCAATAAAAGATATTGTTTGTAAAGAATGCGCAGTGCCTCGCTTGCTAATAGGTGAAGATAATTATTACCTAATCGCGCCGTTACAAATTTGACACGGCAATAAGCAGGAACCATATGCTACGAGATGCCGCTTAGGATGGTGCATTCATGGTTGCTATGGTCTCACTCACTCTTCCGTGAACGCACTCACATTCCATCTCGCTCACTCTGAGGCGCCCGAACATATAACAATTATGAATGAAGTTAATGAGTTAATTAAAAAATCCTTTGAATTAGATTCCATTGGAGTATCTTCCTTACGCCGTGAAAATACGGCACATTTGAGAGCGGTACGTATACTAGATGACACTGCACGTCAGATAGGTAAACAATGGGAGGTCGGTTTGCCCTTCGTCAAGGACGAGTTCTGCATGCCGGACACCTATGATTATGCCCGTTCCAGACTAACAGGTATTATGAAAAAAATTCAGACAAATAGCAGTTACGCGGAGAGGTACCGGAAGGAAATTCGGAAACTCTTCGACCACGGCTACGCTCGAGAACTAGATGACTCTGAACTTTCGGCTAGTCACATTTGGTATCTGTCTCATTTTGGGGTTCAGAACTGCAATAAACCTGAAAAATTAAGGTTAGTATTTGATTGTGCGGGAAAGGTGAAAGGGGTTTGTTTGAACGATTTCCTTCTCACTGGTCCGGATTTATATAATTCTTTGTTGGGAATTATGTTACGTTTTCGGGAACATAAAATTGTGATCACAGGTGATATTAAAGATATTTTTAACCAAATAAAAGTTCGCGATGAAGACCAACATGTATTTCGTTTCTTGTGGCAAGATAGTTTAGATGGACCCGTTAAAAAATGTGTTAAGCAGAATTTATTATTTGGAGCTACGTGCTCGCCTTTCATAGCTCAATATATTAAAAATAAAAATGCTCAAAAATACCAGGATTTGTATCCAGAAGCGGTCGATGTAATTATAAACAATCATTATATGGACGATTGTTTACATTCATGCGATAATGAGACTCGAGCTATTCAATTAGTGAAAGATATAACTGCCATTCATAAATCAGGCGAGTTTGAAATGACGCGGTGGTCGAGTAACAGTAGGTATGTTTTGCAGTCTATCCCATCCGATGCGCTTGCGCCTACTGCCATTGAATTTAAAGATGGATCTACGAACACTACTGAGCGCACTCTCGGTTTGATGTGGCATCCTAATGACGATACATTTGGTTTTAAAATAAATATTAATCGAATATCGCCTAATATTATGAAGGGATTAGAACCTCCAACTAAAGCACAAATGTTAAGTATAATAATGTCCGTTTATGATTTACATGGATTTCTTTCTCCATCTATTATTAAAGGGAAAATTATTTTTCAAAATGTACATCGTAGCGGTGTCGAATGGAATTGCCACATCCATCCTGAGGAACACTCCTTGTTCACGAGATGGCTTGACGACTTGCAATGTTTAAGTTCACTTCGCATTCCAAGGTTTTATTTGCATGTGCAGGATTGGCTCGAATGTTACTCGGACGCGCAATGGTTATCATCTTTTTCGAAAGACAATAGCACAGAACCTACTATTATTAATACACAGATGCATATTTTTTGTGACGCATCTTCAAAGGCTTATGCAACGGTTATTTACTGGCGCTTTATACGATCCGATGGACGTGTACTTATTTGTTTTGTCAGTAGTAAAAGCCGTGTAAGTCCTTTACGTCCAATATCAATACCCAGGCTGGAGTTACAAGGTGCCCTGTTAGCAGCACGGCTTGCGGCTGCAATACAGCGTGAACATAAAGACATACAGCCAACAAAGAGGTATTTTTGGACGGACTCAAGCACTGTATTACAATGGATTCGTAGTGATCCACGTAATTATAAGCCTTATGTAGCTCACCGTTTAGGTGAAATAGACGAGCTGTCAAAATCATGCGAGTGGCGTCATGTACCCACTGGCCTTAACGTGGCGGACATAGCCACGCGCGAGGACGCTCCTCGGCTTGTTTATTGCAGTGACTGGTTTCAAGGTCCTTCTTTTTTGAGTCGCCCTGAAGATCAGTGGCCCAAGGATCTGAAGCGTATCAAACCACTGGATGAAACAAGGTGTGAAGAGCGTTCTATTCATGCAGTGATCCAGTGGAAGTCAGATATATCTTTGCCTAACGAAGATAATATCTCGAGTTGGGTTACACTTTTGCGAGCAACGGCTAGGGTATTGCTTTTCATTAGAAAATGTCAGCGGAAGGAGTGCAGCCTTGACATTTTTCTAATGAAGGAGGCAGAGAATCTATTGATAAAGAAGTGTCAATTTGATAGTTTTGGCAACGAATTGTCTTATTTAAAACAAAATAAACCATTGCCTTCTAATAGTCGTCTGCTACAGTTGTCACCATACATTGACGAGTTAGGTATATTACGTGTTGGCGGCCGCATAGACAGGGTAGCAGGTGTGGAGTACCACGCACGGCGTCCTGCTATTTTGGATGGTCAACACAAGATTACACGCTTATTAGTCCAATATCATCACAAACAAGCAATGCATGGTGCGAACGAACTTGTTGTTAATAATTTGCGACAGCAATATTGGATTTTACGTCTCAGGCCGACTGTCCGAACTGTTGCGTCACGTTGTTTATTTTGCCGCTATAGGCGAGCCACGCCACAACCGCAGCGTATGGCAGATTTACCTGCTGCTCGGCTACAACACAATAGGCGTCCCTTCACTTTTTCAGGTGTTGACTTTTTCGGACCTCTCGAGGTTACAGTTGGTCGTAGTCGTTATAAACGTTACGGTATGTTATTTACATGCCTCACTGTACGTGCTATCCATATTGAGGTGACCGAAGACCTGAGCACCGACTCCACAATAATGGCATTATGCCGTATGGCAGCACGCCGTGGCATGCCGCAGGTAATATTTTCTGATAACGGTACCAATCTTCGAGGCGCCGATACAGAATTGAGACGTAGTATAGCCGAGGTCGACACGGAGGCAGTCCGGGAGGCTGGAGCGGTTCGTGGTGTGGATTGGCGCTTTATTCCACCGGGTGCTCCTGAAATGGGAGGCAGCTGGGAGAGGATGATTCGGACAGTTAAAACTTCACTTAAGGTTGTATTAAAAAGCCGCGCCCCTCACCCAGACACTTTAGCTACACTACTGGTTGAGGTGGAAGCGCTGGTTAACAGCCGCCCCATCACTCATGTCTCTAGTAACCCCAGTTATCCGGAGGCCCTCACGCCCAATCATTTTTTGATTGGAACGTCTTCCACAAGTCCGCAATTTGGTAAGTATGATGATTTTGATTTATGTTTACGAAAGAGATGGCGAGTCGCGCAGAGATTAGCGGACATGTTCTGGGCTCGCTGGCTCAAGGAATATTTGCCAACTTTACTTCCACGTCAAAAATGGACCCAAGAAACTAAACCTCTAGAGGTAGGTGATTACGTCATCCTTATCGATCCTAATCTAGAGAGAGGTCGCTGGCGTCACGGAATAATGAGTGCAACACATGTAGGTAGGGATGGTCGCGTTCGAATTGTAGATGTGCGTACGCGCACAGGTGTTGTGCGTAGGCCGGTGACACGCGTCGCCTTACTGTCACCACGGGGTTTTAGTGCTGTCTAGCTAGCACTAAGGAGGCAGATATTGTAGGCGACGCACTAAGCATTCAATTATTTATGTATTTTTTTATAAATATTCTACTAATAAACAAGAGTGCGCGCGATGGCATGTTATAACCATGGCAACAGAATCGGGGTTTTCAGTCGTCCACGTACGTCAGCAGTTAGCGGAACGGCCCTCGAACGCGCTCTTTTGCACTAAATCTCGCGGTTTTACTTTCATCCCCTATACACCCTATCAAACATACATGTTTTCAAAAAAACGCTACATAATCATCCTGTTGAAAAATGTTACTACAATATTAATGAATTTCTTAATGAAAAAAATCTTTCAACATGGCTCTGAATCACTCACAAATCCGAATCCAAATATCAAATAATCGTTAATTATAAATAATTATTACATTTTATTTACCTAATTCTTAATTTGTCAATTTCTAATTTTATTTTTATTTACATTCCTAAGTGGTGAGGATAAGCGAACGATAAAGATGTAATTTATATAGGACTTATGTAATCTTTTCCTTCAATAAATAAATTGAATTGAATAAGTAATGATGTTCCTTTCAAGGAATGTTGCTTTGTCAAGATTCGTACATTTTCCGTAGTTTCTTCTAATACATGTACGATTCTTACTACTTGTTTTTTTTTTGAAGTGAAAATCTTTATCGGGGTTGGAAAAAAAAATAGTGTAACATTTTTTCGTTACGCGCCATCTTTTTCTGTTACGCACCATCTTTTTCTGTTACGCGCCATCTTTTTTTTTTCCGTTACGCGCCATCTTTTTCTTATCCCTACCACGCGTGATATTAGATAGATTATTATAGATTAGATTATTAGATAAAGTTTAATAAAAGCCTTTTATAAAACTTTATCTAATTTAACTTTATTTAACCAATTTCTGTAAAGTTGCATATAGTAAATTATTTTTTGAAAAATAACGTCATAAAGAAGTTTCACTTCTTACGAGTGTACGCTAGTACACGCACACATTTTTTTTTACAGAAAAGGTACGTGTCCTAAATCGAAACAAATTTTGACCTCAAATATATTATGATGAAATTTATATTGGTGTTACTTTCTTTCAGTTTGCTTTTCATAATATTCATTTATTTCAATTCGTGTGTATCTGTATCTTAAGTATCTTTCACCTGAATTCACTAAAGTACTAAGCCAGATAATCGGCTATTCAAGTAGAATAACAAAGACTCGGCAAATAAATCTCTCCAAACCCAGCTTATAAATCACTAGACTTTCTTGCTTCGCGTGTTTCTAGCTCGTTATATGCGCAACTGAGATATTACAGTAGCATAGAAATTAACTTTAAACCTAAAAAGTAGCATTAAATTAATAAACCAAAAAAGCCGATTGATTAAAAACTAATGACTTCTTTCAGTTTTCATTGATAGTTTTGAGAAGGGATGATTTGTTGATAGTAATGTGTTAAAAGCTTTTTTTATTTTGTATCAAAATAATTAAGTATATAAGTGTTGTGATAATTATTCTAAATATTATTGTAATTGAAATTTTTGTAATATTTTTGTAGTGGTCTAATTTTTGGTACTCATATTTTTATAAAAATAAAAGTCGTCCCCTCTCTTTCTTTCTAGTATTTAAGGCGCTATATTTAAAAATAATGTAGCCTTGGTTATTGCAAATTAAGTCGATTCCAATGATATGTCACATTATGTTACAAAATTATAACAATTTATTTGAACTAGTCACCCGTCGCATCGGTCGAAATTCGACCGTAATTTAAATTAAAAAACTAAACTTCATATTGTCCAAAGTAGTACGAATATTTCTCAAATTCAAATAAAATGTAATCATTTTCAAGTCATTTTGAACGCACCCGTTGAAAATAAAAAGAGATTTAATTAGCATTTAAAAGCAATAGCGGGTATTTTGACAAAGACACTGACATTTCTGACGTTATATGTTTTCATAGTAAGACATTGAATGTTCTACTTCGTTTATTATTTATGTTTTTGTGACAAATGGTAGTGTGTGTAATGTGTTTTTAGTTGATTTTATGTATGTTTTGTGCATTATTAAAAAAATATATTAACATTCTCTACATTTACTATATCCGTACAAAATTTCATACTAATCCGTCCGCGGCATATTACTTAAAAATGCGTCACAAGTTTTTGCTTCACATATTAATATAACAATAATAATTTGAGAAATATTGGTGCTACTTTCGACAATATGAAGTTTAGTTTTTTAATTAAATTACGGTAACATTTCGAGTTTTAGTATATAAATAAAAAGGGTATATACACATACATACATACGCTCTAAAAACATTATCCTCTTTCGGACGCAGTCGGGTAAAAATATAACGAATACTTTAGTTTCGTATTATTACTTTCTCTAGAATCGTAAACTAAGCTGGGTTTACGCTACTTCGTGTAATTAAATTCGATTTGCGAGCTTTCAATATTAATCAACGACTCGGCTAATGTTATGATCAAATCGCACGATATTTTAAAATACAACACAAGGTTTTCTTCGACAATAAACTTATGCTTATTGCGTAAAAGCAAAGTCAATTGCTACTGGTTTTAAAAGCTTTTATTTATGTCCCACTGCTGGGCACGGGTCTTCTCTCAGTATGCGATAGTTTAGGCCATAGTCCACCGCGCTGGCCAAGTGCGAATTGGTGGACTTCACACACCTCCGAGAACTTTTTTTTTTTAAAGAACTCTCGGGTGTGTAGGTGTCCTCACGATGTTTTCCTTCACCGAAAAGCAGTGATAATTAATTTATAATACGCACATGAATCAGTGGTGCGTGCCTGGGTTTGAACCTCGGACCTCCCGATCGAGAGAGCAAGTTTCAACCATTAGGCTATCACTGCTCAGAGCAGTGATTTTTTTTACAATACTGTACAAAAATACATTTAAATGAAAAATTGTTTTTTTTTTCATTTTCTCAAGGGATCAGCGTAATCTTCTCTCAAAGGTAGTTTAGAGCTTTGCTTACTTTTGCTGATAGGGGGAATAACTTTAAAATAATGAATAAAATGTGTGCGGCCTTGATGGAAAAGCCTTGTGGCCCTTAATTTAAAATGTGTCAAAAAATCACTTTCATATTTGGCAATCACTTTAGTCCTCGGAAGGACCAGGTGGAGAAAGGATCAGTTGGACTGCATGCTCGTTTGCTACTTAAATCGAATAAAAAAAAGTACAAAATACTTAAAAAATTTAAAAAAATATTAAAAATTTATTTAAAAAAACGAGAAAATAACCAAACATGGCTGCGATACGGTCTTCATGAATTCACTCACATACCGGTCAATCTGGTAATCGATCTATTATCTCGCAGTGAATGGCACAGTACCCATTCGTGGATTCCATTTCGCTAATGGCATTCTTTGTTTTGCATCGGCTATTGACAGGATTTCTTTATTTGGGTATTGGGTTTGGAATACCTAATATACTGATTGGAAAAAGGTGTTAGAACTCTTTGTGATTCTAGAAGAAGTAGCCACTGTCACTGCTGTTATTAGGCAATTTTACTAGGTGGTAAGTAATGGCCTAATGGTTGAAACTTGGCCTCTCAATCGGGAGGTCCGAGGTTCAAACCCAGGCACGCACCACTGAATATGTGCGTGGTGCCAACCCATTATTGTCTCACTGCTGGGCACGGGTCTTCTCTCAGAAGAGAGAGTTTTAGGCCATAGTCCACCGCGCTGGCCAAGTGCGAATTGGTGGATATATGTGCGTATTATACATTAATTATCACTGCTTTTCGGTGAAGGAAAACATCGTGAGGAAACCTACACACTCGAGAGTTCTTTAAAAAAAAAAGTTCTCGGAGGTGTGTGAAGTCCACCAATTCGCACTTGGCCAGCGCGGTGGACTACGGCCTAAACTCTCTCATTCTGAGAGAAGACCCGTGCCCAGCAGTGGGACAATAACGGGTTGACGACGACGACGACGACGACTAGGTGGTAGATCTAGTGTAGTTCAACGGGGGAGGAAGTACTTGCGTTTGGATGGAAGGGTGTGGTTGCCGGTACACTTTTAAATGAGGCGGCCATTATAGTCCTCGGGAGTTGCATCGGTGATTGACTTCCTATTCCGCATGTTCTATGTGAAGTTGCTTACAGATTCCATGGGCAGCATGGACATTTGCCATCAGGGGGACTCCATGCTCGTTTGTTACTTTAATCTTATAAAACAAGTCATAAATACATGTGGCGGTGTTGCCTTTGGATTCGAACAGATACGTCAATCAACTTTACTTGGTAATTTTCCAAAAGGACCAGGAATCACACTGACTAAAACTATGGCTTTAGAACGAGGTTATTACGTTCCAGCAAAACGATCATTGTGTCGTTTATACTATACTCCCTAATGGCAAAGATCATTGCAAGGCACGGCCGAAAGTGAAAAAGCTGCATTAAACGTGAAATATATATTGCAAAATATGACAAAAACAGCAGTGAAAAGCCTAATAGGAGCAGTGATAGCCTAATGGTTGAAACTTGCCCTCTCGATCGGGAGGTCCGAGGTTCAAACCCAGGCACGCACCAATGATTTATGTGCGTATTAGAAATTAATTATCACTGCTTTTCGGTGAAGGAAAACATCGTGAGGAAACCTACACACCCGAGAGTTCTTAAAAAAAAAAAAAGTTCTCGGAGGTGTGTGAAGTCCACCAATTCGCACTTGGACAGCGCGGGGACTATGGCCTAAACTCTCTCATTCTGGGAGAAGACCCGTGCCCAGCAGTGGGCCAATAATGGGTTGATGCGATGACAAAAACGTAAATTGTAATCGTTTTAATAATAATAATAATGATTTATTTTAGAGAACATGTTCCATAAATATCACATTATTCATTAAAAGTACAATACAAATAATTTTCCAAACGTAAAAAAACCTCATTACATTAGAATTTAAATTAAAAAACATCTACCTATAAAAATTTAAAATACACTTCAATTAAATTTCAAATCAAATTAAAAGTTTTAAAAGTTTAAAAAACAGGTAACTGGGACTATCGCCTCTGGTTTATTTTTCTCTACGACATAAAAGGAAACAGCGTTAATAAAGGTCTATTGTTCAACCTGCTCCATTTACTGTGTCCACTTGTAATTACAATCAACTAACACAGTTTTCTTTGTTTCAGGTAAGTTACGAGGTACTAGGTCCAGGAGGTCAGCGGTCGGTCGTTCCTCGGTAATGGATACCCTCGCAAATGTATCTGTAATCAACCGAAAATGTTGTCCGGAACTTGTTCTGAATGTGGAATTTTGGGAGTGGGAATTGGTAAATAACGGTAATGTTAGATTTTTTATTAGGTAAGGAATCATTGACATTGTGTTAACCAATGTTTCTTTACGGTTACAAACATGAAATTCCAATGATTTTCTATGTTCTATACATTTCATTTTTATTTATGATTTTTATTCTAATTCGAAATTTCAAACTGTTATAGACAAACGAAGAATATTTAATAAAAAAAAGTCATAAAGAAGAAACCGTTTTGTACGATGTACTAAGGCAGGGTTTCTCAAACTTTCGGCTCCACGTACCCCTGTTAAAGTTTTCAAATGACAGTGAACCCTATTAACTAATTAATCCCCCCCCCCAAAGAAAACAATAAAATTGTCAGTTGATGAAAATAATGTTTTTATTTCAATAAAAGGTAACAATAAAGTGCCCTACTTTTCGTAACCCTGTACTAAGGTATTGAATAAACATTAGTTTCATTACTAAAGTTATAAAGATGTTTTTAATACCATAAAATAACAGTTACAAACATTATACCTACATGAGTTTAAATTATGTCACATAAGTCATTTTGTGTACCACACATACACATAGCATAGAATTGTAAATACACCAAGTAATTCATAATTCATAACCGTACGACCACCAAAAGAGCATTAAATCCTATTTCAGACAACTCTACTGAATTTTTCATACGTTTCGCTTATTTTCGTCCCTCGGTGGGAGCCAGGGACTCGCGGAACAAAATAACCGAAAAATTTAATTATGTGTTTTTAAGCGACTTCAATTCGTGCTGTATGTTTTTGTTTGCTTTATCTTTTGAACTGTTTTGTTAACCGGTTATTACTGGTTACATTAATATTATTGTAATTCAGATGATATGGGATATAGATGTATAGAAATGTAAAGGGTATTTCATACATACAAATTTTCGTCGAAAAACTGTTTAGATCTATGTTAAAGATATATGTGCTAATAAAGCTAAATGTATGAAGATTCGCCTAAGAGCCACTACATAGTTACTCAAATAATAGTTATAGATTGTTGTACAACTGTACACCTGCAGACTGACCTACAGCCCTACGCTTTATCTTTGACTAAACTGTATGATGACTCCTACTTTCTAAACCGATCGTCCTAAAATCGTACAAGCACACAACTTAACTAAACTATATGATCAATACAATTTATGCCTGTATTGTATTATTTATTTATAGCTTGAATGAACGAATGGTTAAAACTTTAAAACTAATACCGAAGAGTGTTTCAAATTTTGTTTACAGAGTCCAAAAGATTTTGAATTAGTCTCTCGCTCCGTGTCACTTTTTTGTAACTTTTGCTTACAAATTATATTTGAAACTTCTGCTTTTACGTTAATTGTTATAATTATAATCTATAAATCTTTCCCGTCGGATGTCATTTGTGGATTTTTTAAATATAAATAGAATGAATTTTACAAGAGGATTTAACAAAGACATTGGTTATGTTTCAACCTAACTACTTTCCGGGAAAACGGTTAAAAATAGAGACAAAAACGGAACCATTATAATGTTGTTTATCATAAGTATAGGTACTATATGTCTCATCTTTGATTCTCGGTATTTAATTAAGCTGAGATTTAGTCGACAAAGGGCAAGTCTGAGGTACAGTTCTATTATCGGGTAGTGTGATATTTAATCCCCTATTATTCGGTGTTTGCTTTGTAGCAGGTCTGAGGGATTTTCTTTATATTTACTTGGATACGAGACACGTATTGTCATGATGCCTGAGCGTAACGTGGTTTGGATAAATCTTCTCTATTATCTAAATAAGCTTGCTTGGAGACTACTATATAATAATACGTGAAGCAAAAACTGGGGATCGGTTTTTAAGAAAATTATGAGGACGGAAAATTATGAAATTCTGCACGGTTATAGTACATGAAACTGTTTCCGAATTATAATTTGATTCTGCAAACTGTTCATCTACTTCGGACAATATCTTTTTTTTTTGAAGTGAAACTTCTTTAGGCGCATGAGGGTAAAATTTTTACAGATGAAACGTCACGCCGGTATGCAACGGAAGTGTCGGAAAAGAGAGAGAGAGTGATCGAGACCGATTGAGAGAGAGTAAGACAGGGCGAACGTAGCATGAGCAACTAGCCGTGGAGTGAGAGTAGGGAGCAAGCGAGTGAGAAAGATTGAGAGAAAAAGTGAGACAGAGCGAACGTCGTATCACGCCTTTTTCCCTTCCTCTTAATCTTGGAAACTTAAAGTTTTAGATTTGTATAAATATAAACAAGATTTATAAATTAGTTCGCCAAAGAAGTTTCACTTCTGACATGTGTACTTTGTACGCACGCATGTTTTTTTTTTAAATAGAATTACGGTCAAATTTTGATCCTCGCGATGGGTGTCTTTATATAAAAGAGAAAAGATAGTCGCTTATTCGCTATTGACTAATCGTCACATAGTCTAAATACCTAAAGATAGAAGCATACAATTTGTAGTACCCTTAGTACGAGCTTATTAGTACTTCTTATTATGTTATAAAATAATTTACAAGCCATTGTCATTGCTTATTTAAAAAGTTTCATTTCTAAAGCAGTAACTATTCACTTTTCATAAGTAGCTTTAAAAATAATTTAGAAGATTTTTAAAGGAACAAAAACAGTTATCACCTAGTTGAATATCCAATTACTTAGTCACTAAATTATATTGAAACAAAATAAGTGCTTGATCTAAATTCGAGTAATGGCTAGGTATAAAGTCTAAATAAGCAACAGGCTAAGGAACATTGTCTTTGTAGCTCTTAAGGTCGGGTCTTAAAAGGATTTAAAGCTTTAGGGCTTAGGACGGATCTGCATGCCTAAGTCGTCGAGTTAACTTGCTTATTACAGTATTAATAGAATTAATCCAAGTAGATTTACATTTCATCTGTCTCTTAAGCATGAGCGGATTTAAGTTGAGGGTCGGGGGGACCAGATCTACATTTGAGGCGAATCAATCCAAGCAGCTTTTCTTTCTATTGCATATTTGCATATGCATTAATAAGGAGGGAGGGTAAGGGGTTCGGACCCTTGACCCCCTCTGTAGCATTCTAGCTTAGAAGGAAAAGGATCTTTTTTTTATCTGACTAAAGTAGCAAACGAGTCCATCTGATGGTAAGTGGTTACTGCCGCCTATGGCATTTCCATTATCAACTTCATACAGAACATGGGTTCCATCTGAAGTCAATTACAGATGCGTTGCTACTCCCGAGGACTATGATGGTCGCCTCATGTTTAAGTGTGCCGGCAACCACACCCTTCAATTGAAGCGCAAGAAATGCTTCACGCTAGAAATAGGTGTGGAGGTGGTACTTCCCCGGTCGAACTTCACTGGTTCTACCACGTTGAAAAATGAATCTACAAACGGAAGGACTTTTAAAATCGATATAAGATATCTGAAGCTAAGTTGGTTCTAGGAATAAGTAGGTAAAATTTATATACCTGGTCTCAATATTTCAACAAACTTCGGATTTGATCACGAAAACGAAATATCTCAAATTAAAATTTTCTCCTAAAAGTAAAAGACATATCTTGGAATAATTGAATGAAATAATAATATACGTGGTGAAAGATAAAGAGGGCTAAAAGGGAGAAAAGGAAACGAAAAATGGAAAAAAAATAATAATCTTAGATTAAAATTGTCGCCTAAAAGTAAAATACATATCTTTGAATAATTGAATGAAATAATAATATCGAATCGAAAAATGAAAAAATAATTCTGTATTTACTCAGAAAGCACTGATAGCAAAGAGATTGCAAATTAAAAAAATAAAAATACGAGTGCGAAAGGTGATCTAAACAGCGATTTCATTTAGACACTTACGTTGTGGAGATAAAATAAAGTTGAGTTTTGAAAAAGGTGACGGCCAATAAGTTTTAGAAGTAGATTAAGAAAATAAAAAGTTTAGGAATAAATTAAAGATAGCAATGAAATTATAGGAGGAGGACCGCAGAACATAAAAGGGATTCATAAAAGATTTATGATTAAACAAAAATAAAAAGAATATAATCCTAAGCTTAATCAAGACAGCTCCAAAAATAAAACGAGACAAGGAAATGAAGGCTCGGGAACACAATGAAGGCCGGAAGTTGTTTGACTTTTGTCAGGTCACGCACTTTTGTTATCCGGATAATTCCCTTTCGCCCTAGTCAGTTATACTGATATGTAAATATAGATGACTAGCTTATTTCCGCAGTTTTGAATACGTTTTCCATGGTAACGAGTGCACCGTGCGTTAACCTAGATCATGATCTATCTGTGTGCCAAATTTTAGGGAGAGGCGATTTGTAGTTTTTGCATGAAAGAGTAACACACATCCGTACAAAGTTTCGAAGTTATAAAGTCACTCAGAATAAGATCAGATTTTTTTTTACATGGTCATATTTTTTTTTATATGTTCATTCGTACTTTTCCGTTCATGATATTTTACATATACTAAGTATTCCAAAAATTAATATTGATAGTTTTTTGCCAAGGACCAAAGAATTTCAGGAGGATTAGATCTTGAGAACTTGAGAAAAAGACACTTATTATTGTATTATAATATTTGATAATCTTCGTATAATATGTTTATTATTTAATTTTCTAAAGCAATAACACTATCTAAATAAAAAACATTCAAGTAAACGCATATGCATATTTCCATCATTTTAAAGTATTAAGATTAGGTACGTTTCCGCCAGTAAGAGTATCTAGTGAAACTATGCGCAGGTGGAAATTGGATCAAAGCTGTGGGGTAGCACGTATTTAATACAGAAACAACTTGGGGGTTTCATATAAAGCGGTTTCTTGTCGGATTAAGTAATCTTGTTGGCGTCAGTTGCAAAACTTTCGAACAGAGGTCGGCCGCGTGTTCCAAGTCTACTCTCATCATTCTTCGAAAGAGCCAACTTTAGTTTTAGCACCAAAATATTTATTAGCAAAGTGTAATGCTTTCGTCAAATTTATGTCTCACGCGTGCTAGGCACATGGCGAGCCGGATTTTATAGGCAAATTATTGTATTGACACGTAGATCGTAGCTATATGGCTAGATATGGATCAAAGTTTTAGTTGCAAGATTTGTTCAATAAGAGCATTGACAGCATCTGGGCTAAGACTGAATCTGCCTTAGTGATAGCCTTATGGTTGAAACTTGCCCTCTCGATCGGGATGTCCGAAATTCAAACCCAGGCACGCACCACTGATTATTCTAAAATTATGTGCGTATTAGAAATTAACTATCACTGCTTTTCACTGAAGGAAAACATTGTGAGGAAACCTACACACCTGACAGTTCTTTAAAAAAAAGTTGTCGGAGGTGTGTGAAGTCCACCAATTCGCACTTGGCCAGCGAGGTGGACTATAGCCTAAACTCTCTCATTCTAAAAGAAGACCAGTACCCAGCATTGGGTCAATAATGGGTTGACGAGAGTGACACGCGTTTATTCAATGGTAGAACAGTGGTAGCAATAGGTATGAGTACGCATATGGTTCGACTGGCGAAGTACCATCGCCACACCTACGAGTATTTCTCATGTGAAGCCATTCTTGCGTTTCTGTGGTAGGCGTAATTGCTGGATCAGTTTCGTATGAGGCGACCATCTTAGTACTCCGGAGAGGCATCGCATCTGTGATTGAATTGAGATGAAACCGTTCTTCTGTATGACGTTGCTTACAGATGTCCATTAAAAGCAATGGAGCATGCAGTACACCTGATGGTGAGTGGTCACTCCCACTCACCATCTTTACAACGAACTTTATACAGAACATAGGTTCTATCTGAAGTCAATTACAGATGCGTTACTGCTCTCGAGGATGAGCTAGTCGCCTAATATCAAAGGGAGCCAGCAACTTCACCCTTACACCGAAACGCAAGATCTGGTTCACGCCAGCAATAAGTGAGGTGGTGTTACCTCCTCGGTCAAACTACACTGGTTCTACAACACGGTAGACTATGATGAAAGAGGCACTGCCGCATTGAAACGGTTACATAAGTTTAAAAAAAGATGTATGGCATTTAAGATATGTTCAGCTAAATTGGCAACAAGTTGCATCCCTCGCGCGTTAACATGGTTTAAATTTTATTGGATATACGTCCGAAGTAATTTTGGCAAAAATTCAATTTGCTTACCAGGTCACCAGGGCAGTATGGCGACGCTTGTAGCCTATATTTTGCGGAGTTAAATGCAAATTTTTATGCTTTTTAAGTATCCTTCTCCTTGGTAATATAAACATGAAAATTAGTTTGTATGTTTTGTCCTACTTTTAAGGGTCATGCTATGTTTATGTATTACTAGTAGATCGGGCGAACTTCGCTCCGCCCAATAGTCAAAAATCTAAAATTATCAGTGTTCTTCTTCTATATTATGCATGTAATATACATAAAAGCCTTCCTCTTAAATCACTCTATCTATTAAAAAAACTGCCTTATAATCCGTAGCGTAGTTTTAAAGATCTAAGCGTACATAAGGACAGACAGCGGAAAGCGACTTTGTTTTATACTATGTAGTGATAGCAAAATGTTATTTTATTTTAAGTATCAATTTTGTGGACCCTGAACGTATTTTTAAGATAATTGTATGGATAAAAATAGAATTATGATTACAACTTGTAACAATTTCTTTACTTCCTGTTTGCTTCTGACGCTTAAGGAACGGTTGTTAACCCGACTACCAAAACTTAAGAACTATCGGGGCAAAAAGAGTACCTGCAATTTGCACCACCAACGACTATAAACCCGGAAACGAGGACCAAAGCCATCCCTCCCTTCCAGCCCACAGTCTTCTTGATCCGGCTTTAGCTTTAGGCTCGCCATAATAAACCCGGTGAAGCTGTAAAGGCTGTTAGTGCCAACAGCAACTACACAATTGGTAAATAAAGTATCTTTCGAAATCCGAAAATCCTTGCCACTCTTATCCAAACACAACCGTAGCATACGACAGATCCGGGACAATCCCTACTACTAATGTGCGTACGGCACAGCGAAAAGAAGTTAGTCATAGCAACTGTCGCTAAATCTATAATAAGTAACAAACAGTGGCTCTTAGTTGGACAGTAAGACATGACGTTGTGGTGACCATACCGGTCTGACACGCAGTGGGTTCTGGATTCGATTCCCGGCCAGACGGGTATCTGAGTGATGAATTTAATTTTCTGTTCTGGGTCTGAGTGTTTGTATCCGACTTTGATGATGATACAAAACTTTGAAAAAATGTAATATTTGTTCAAACATTCCAACTAACACCGGATAATAGATGGCAACAGCGAAACGTTTCCAGAAGTTTCTAAAAGTAGTTACGATAGAGGAATTTCTTTTCAGTCGTGTGATTGATAACGTGATAAACTACGTCGGAAACTGTTTGAAATGGAAAAAGTTTAGGGTTAGAACTATGTACTCGTTTTGGGACAGATGTTTTTGGGACGCCATTTATCTTGATTTGATATCTTCATAGGTCTTAAGATATGGATTTATAGTATGGGTAGAAACGTGTAGGGTCCGGGAGTAGAATTCCGCCAAAAAATTGCCACCGATGTTACAAACAATTCCAAGAATTATATATTGGAACAGAAGATATACAAAAGAATTGGATAGTGTATTATACATTGAGATTATTGAGTCATGAATACTACTGCTATATATTGTTCATAAGACACATTAAACACAAACAAACCAAAAAATACAATATATGTACATACATACAAACAAGAATATATTCATACTCTTGCGATGCATATACCTATACCTATCCCTATTTCTAACAGTTTTATTATATTAACAAAAATATCATTAAGTTTTGCTTTGTATATTAGATTTTGCTTTTTTTGAGAACTGATTATTTTTGATAGAATTTAAAGATAAAATCATTCGACTTTTAATTCATGAAGGCAGTACACGAGCTAGAGACAATCAGATATTAAGCGAACATTTCGCTTCTCATTAATTTTAATAACCAATTTAAATAAATTCAGTGTATTAGGCAGAACACTACCTACTTGTGCTATACCCATTAAACGCACTCGAATCGCGAAGTTTCACCACAATTTGCATGAAAGGAATGAATTTTACGCTGGCTCTCTTTTATATGAGGCGACCATCTCAGTCCTCGGAAGTGACGACGCATCTATTATTGTCTTCAGATAGAATCTCTGTTCTGTACAAAATTACAGATGTCCACAAGCGAGACTGACCACTTACCATCAGGTGGACTGCTTGATCGTTGTCTACTTCGTCTTATAAAAAAATACCCCTAGGCACTACTATTCCTTCGTTCGTGTAGCTTCGGGATCAGAATAGGGCTACGGTATCCCCTGCCTGTCGTAAGAGGTGACTAAAAGGGGCTTCCGGGGTTGCGGGCGGCTAGAGTGGGAGCTTGAACCATCTAGTCAGGCGATCCCGGGAATGACGGCGGTATGTGTGATCGCATAACGTCGTAAAGACTAGACGATGCGATGGGCCCAGCCGCCCATCTGGGAGGAGCCCGATGGGACAACGCGCTCAGAGGATTCCGGTTGCGTTTCTTGGGAGATCCCGGAGTACCTTTGTAGCACCGAGGACGGCCACCGGGAGGGTTTTAGTGCAGTCAAAATCCCACGTAAGCCTGCATCGCTCCCACGGCGTCGGGTACCTTTTGAAGGTTTCCCCCTCGAGAACAAAAAAGGCATCATCATTTTCGTATTATAACGCATTTTTAGTCTGCTTGTAGGTTTGATTCCCATCAAACCAAAACTACTAAATTTAATAAAAAAATGTTGCTATACAAGTATATTCCGCGTTTCTAGATATTATTATATTATATTTAATATTTATGTCACTAAATCTATCTACTCTGTTATTAAAAAGTTGTGTTAATTTTTTTTAAACGTAAGTAAACTCGCGGGAATCAGCTAGTATGAAGTAAAATAAGATTGTCGAACTAAATTACGTATTTACACCTGTCCATAAATTGTAATTATGCTTACGTACCCTTGCTGTAAATAATAAAAGCGTCACACGTGGAATAATAAATGAAGTTTCCAGAGACCCTTTGTTGAGAGCTTTTTGACATGTTTTTTACCACTTGCAAAGTTGGCCTTTGATATGAAGTTAACACCATTTTTAAGTTATGTTTTGAAGTAGGTTTTGTGTTGTTTTATTTGTATGTAACGTCTTTAGTTGTAAGAATTATCACATTTTACGTAATGAAAAAGTTGAAAAGTAATAAAAAAGTCAATTTCGGTGAGTTTTTTGCTGGATCTTCTCAGTTGAGGCCGTGTTCCGATCCAGTGGTAATTTAAGAAAAACTGAACACTCTGGAGTGCTTTCGTAGGCGTATACAAAGTAAGATATATTTCATTTAATTTCATCTGTACTCTGACTTGAACAGATTAAAGCTATACATCAATGTTTATTTCTGGGATTTTATTTCGCGCCAGGCTGTAATTATGGTAATTTTTCGATAACATTAGGTATACATACTTAGATGAATTATATTTTTGGATAAAAGTGTTATGTTATTCTCACTTGGTTCTTGTATCCGACCTGATTGGTTGAGTAGTATTCAATAGTAACAACAGATTTTACTCTGTAATATAAAAGCAAATGAGTATACAGTCTACCTGGTGAGAACTTGCCTCTGCCGAACATGGTAATTTGTTATCAACCTTACATATCATTCGAGGTGGTAGAACTAGTGCAGTTCGACCGGGGAAGTACCACCGCCACACCTATTTCCAGTGTGAAGCATTTCTTGCGTTTCCATGGAAGGGTGTGGTTGCCGGCACACTTTTATATGAGGCGAACATCATAGTCTTCGGGAGTTGCAACGCATCTGTGATTGACTTCACATAGAACCTATGTTCTGTATGAAGTCGCTTACAGATGTCCATGGGCTGCAGTGACCACTTATCATCAGGTGGACTGCATGCCCGTTTGCTACTTCGATCAGATAAAAAAAAAATCTCGTTGAATACGTTATTGCCATTTTTTCTCTTTGCAAAGATTCTTTTAGCAAGGGGTGTTTTAATTATTCTTTTCCTAATTTACATGTTGACCATGGTTTTCAAAATGTTTAATTTCGCTTTTTATTTGCTATTGACCATTCAATACAAAATAATTGTGTGTCATTATGTACACGTGTTAGAAGTTATACTTCTTTGACGTAACAAGATAATCTTCATCATCATTTTTTCTGCCGCGATAAAGTTATTGCATTGTATTTTCATTTTTATTTTTATTCTCATTCTGATTCTTATACTCATTTTCATTTCAACTTTACTCTAATTATTTTTTCAAATCGGCCCTAAAGAAGTATAACTTCTAAAAAAGTCTTAAATATTTTCTATGACGATATATTTTTCGTCTATTTAATACTACACCAGTATGATAAACTTACGTTCTCCAACTAGCGAGCAGTTAGTGTTTTACGGCCGTCATTCCCGTGCCGTCACTTTGTTGGTGTTGTGTATTCAATCCGGGTGTATTCCCGGATTTATCGCGTACGTTTCATGTATACAAGATCTTTATGCTCCTGTCCTTGGAAAGTTATGTGAGCGCCTTGTATGGAAATATCCAGGAATGAGATTAATGCTGAGTCCATTCTTGGTAGCTCTGTTTTATTATTGGTTGAACCAACATTTATATTGCGCACCTGGTGTTGTATACCCGCTGTTACCTCCAATCATCCATCCATTTATCCATCCATCAATCCTTTGAGCTCCACTGCTGGACATAGGCCTCTCTTAAATTACACCACTCCAAACGGTTCTGTGCCTTTCGGATTCAAGGGTTTCCCGCTGTCTTCTAGAGGCCATCAGCACACCTGGTGGACTGTTATCTTTTTTTTTTTTCGAGGGGGAAACCTTCAAAAGTTACCCGACGCCGTGGGAGCGACCCAGGGTTATGTGGGATTTTTACCGCACTTAAACCCCCCCGGTGGCCGTCCTCGGCGCTGAAAAGAAGGACTCCGGGATCTCGAAACGACTTCAACCGGAATCCTCCGAGCGCGTTGCCCCGTCAGGCTCCTCCCAGATGGGCGGCTGGGCCCACCGCTCCGTCTAGTCTTTACGACGGTATGCGACCACACATACCGCCGTCCTTCCCGGGATTGCCTCACCGAACGGTTCGAGCTCCCACTCTAGCCGTCTGCAACCCCGGAAGCCCCTTTTAGTCGCCTCTTACGACAGGCAGGGGATGCCGTATTCCTATTCTGATCCCGGAACTACAGGGCGTATGTGGACTGTTACCTAATGTGGTAAAAACTTCAACCTGGACAATTCAATAAAATCCATAGCAATTCTAGGAATGGTAGAGATTGCAACGAATTTTTGGCTCTCTTCAGGCAGGATTCTAATCTTATTTGATTACAATCTAGCCTGTATTTTCGGACAGAGGCACAGGTATAATTTTACTGCAGGCTTGTTTATTGATAATAATACTTAATAAATCGTAATTAATTACTAATTAGCGAATATAAAGCAAATTATCTTTAGATTTTTAGCGACTTCCAAAAACCTCCTTTTTCACTATTCGGCTGTATTCTTTTTAATTTATTATTATTTTTTAGGTTTATTTGTGATTATAAACTGTTGAGTCAGTCGCTTTAACTGTTCCCGAATTATATGAAAATATGCTCACTAAAACTATTTTAAGGAATACAAGCATCAACAGGCACAATTTATGAAACATACCATGTCAGCAAGAAGTTCATAGAAGTTTTAATATTGCACTTTCCTGTCACGCTTAAAAGTAACCTTCAAGGCGAAATTGAATTCTTTTCCAAAATGTTAGAACATATTTCAAAGTGAGCGCAGTGATGGAACTTCAAGTTCTTGGCGTCCAGTGTCTTTCCAGGAAAGTTGAATCTATCGCAGTGAGAATAGAATACGTTTTACAATTTTGATTCCTAAGATGAACATTCATATTTATGTGGCCGTTCGCGAGAGGAAAGAACTGGAGCGTTATAAAATTGCTTCTGCTGTTCGGGGCTTCAAACGATTTCACTATGAAGTAAAAACCGTGGTATATGTCATACAATCCACATATCGCACAGAGAACGACAGGAAACGAATTCGAAATTTCGACAAATTAAGATACTCAAAAGTATGAGTACGTAACATAAACTAGACTAAATAAAAACTAAACTTATATATAAATAACAGTAAGGAACTTATTATCTTCTTCTATCTATCTTCTTCTATTACTATAATAAATCTGTAAGAGGTCGCTGTCTGTACATGGAATAAATTTAGCTGAAAACCATTTCTAGAGGTCTTTAATACGATATAGAACAAAAAATAATGGTTTTTAGAAATCTTTTCTGTTTGTCTGTTTGTCTGTGTGTTTGAAAACGCTAATCTCAGAAACGGCTAATCTAATTTGAATATAATTTTCACGGAAGTGTTGTCGGAAACTTCACTTAACATTTAGTGTTTATTTTATGTAAATCGGTTTATAAATAAAAATGTTATGTCAATTTAAAACTACGCAGTATTTATTCTGTGTTCGATAAGTGATAATAAGATAATTAACTGCATAGTTGAATTGGTTGAAACTAAACATGTTATGGTCTGTAAAATGTATTCCTTTGTTATGTAATATTTTTGGTTATGTGTGTAGCTATGTTATTTGATACTATATAAATCTATATCTCTATATCTATATATACTTATATAAAAACGAAAGGATGCTTTCTCACTCATCTATTGAATAAACATCGTAGAGCCTAAACTGCTAAAGATACGAATATGATTTTTACTAGGGGTTCCTTTTATGACGTAGACGTCAGTTAAGAATGAATTTTCTGATTCCCCCCCCCCTCCCAATTTAACCCAAATAGGAGATGTAAGTTTGTATGAAAGTCAGTCAATTATGAGGCCACCTCAATAAAATTTAGTATTTCGCTTTGATTTTTATGTTAAAACATAGTTTTAAACCGACTTCCAAAAAGGAAGAGGTTATCAATTCGTCTGTATTTTTTTTTTATTTATTTTTTTTATTTTATATTTGTTACTCGATTTCTCCTCACTGGGTGAACGGATTTGGATGATTTTTTTTTCATTTGAAAGGTAGTGCGTGTCATGGGGTGGGATCCCAATTATTTTTAGTTCAATTTTGACAGTGGCATCCATAAGAAAAGCGCATAAGTCTGATATTTGCATTAACGATGTGCGCGATAAATAGATGAATAACTCAATTTCCCGCCAACCGATTTTGATGATTTTTCTTTTATTTGAAAGAATGTACTTCAAGGGTACTCTGATGAGTTTGATACGGTTCTGATCATAGGATCCATTTCTTTGAAGCAAATTAACGAAATTAGCGATACTCGGCCAAACCTAAGCTGTAGGAGTCCAATTGGGTTGAATATAGAATGAGATTAATAAGCAAATATTTCCTAAAAAAATTGACCTTCAACTCTTCAATCCTAATGATGCAGGGGTACTGCTAGCCTGAACCGTAGAAGTAAGTCAATTTGTTTTTATGGATATATAATAAGATTGTTCAACAAATTCATGGGACAAAAATTTGATCTTCAACTCCTCAACTCTGATGATGTAAGGGTATTTCAAGACTAAACCGTAAGAGTTAGCTGTTTGGTACTTACGGCTATGTAATAAAAATACTAAGCAAAGATACACGGTAAAAATTTTGACCTTCAACTCCTCAACCCTGATGATGCAGAGTTACTTCAAGCCTAAGCCATAGGAGATGACCATTTGGTGCTTTCGGGTATGTAATATGATTACTAAGCAAAGACACAAAATGAAAATTTCGACCTTTAACTCCTCAACCCTGATGATGCAGGGGTACTTCAAGCCTAAGCCATAGAAGTTAGCTATTTAGTGCTTTCGGGTATGTAATATAATTACTAAGCAAAGACACAAGATGAAAATTTCGATCTTCATTTCCTCAAGCCTGATGATGCAGGGCACTGCAAGCCTAAGCCATAGGAGTTGGCCATTTAATGCTTTCGGGTATGTAATATAATTACGAAGCAAAGACACATGATGACAATTTCGACCTTAAGCTCTTCAGCCCTGATGATGCAGGGTACTGCAAGCCCAAGCTATAGAAGTTGGCTCGCAAGTGCTTACGTATAAGTAATAAGAATACTAAGCAAAGACACTTTGCTTAGTATTCTTATTATTTTTTTTACCTTCAACTCCTCCATGATGATGCGAGATAGTGCAAGCCTAAATTATAAAAGGTAGTCACATAATGCTTACGGTTGTTTTTAGTATATATTATAAGTTTAATGACAGCTCATTAAACTGAAATGTGATTAATAAATTAAACTTCAATTCATCAACCCTGATAATCTAAGTACACAACCTACTTAAGCCGTATGAGTTTGGTACTTATTGATTACAATACATTACAACCCGTTCCTGAGAGAACATTATGATGAAAAGTGTCACTTTGAATACCTAAATCCTAAAAATGCAGACTCCTGCATTTTCAACAATGATAACATGACAATACTCATTGTCATGTTATTGTTAAGAGTTGGATTTAGCTATAGCTTTTTAAACAGGATGGGTTAGGTTAGGTTGGAACATAAAAAAAAAACATAAAAAATAAGCGAGCAGGGTACGGCAGCGCCCTGCGAGCGGGTGCGCCCTGTTCGTATGAATTGTAAAAGTGTTTTGATTATGTCTTCTGCTTTACAAAGAACAATGCGAGATTTACGCACACAAATAGCCCGATGCACCTCTTAAAAGATCTTATCTTTGGCCACATGAAACAAAATATGAACTTAGAATATATGTCGCTGTTCAGTGATATTCCAATTTTCTAATGATTTACTTCAAGTAGATAATAGTGCTTTGTTATTCCGAAAAGTTAAAATCAATCTTTATATCGATACGTCTTCGTTTAAATTTGGAGGAGTTGGTTGAAAAAGTATATCCCGATATTGTTAATACAACCAATAACACTACAAATTGGTTCCAAAAGACGACTATATACCCACCCACCAATGAACGTGTCGATAAAATAAACGATTTTTTTTTTCAAAATTTAGAGCAGCGTCACAGATCTACTATTCGGTAGACACAGTCATTGAGATGGAGGAAGCAGTACATTATCCAACAGAATTTTTGAATTCCTACACAAATTAATATTAAAAGTAGGTTTACCTATAATCTTACTTCGAAATTTGAATCCGCCAAAATTACTTCAAATAGTATTTTCCAATTCGGAAAAGTTCAAATCAATCTTTATATTATATTCGATACGTTTTGGTTCAAATGTGGAGGAGTTGATGGAAAAAAGGATCCCGATATTGTGAATTAGACCACTAAGAATGTAAATTGGTTAAAAAAAAAGCGGTTTTACAATATTAGAATTCGTTTAATTAAAAAAAAAATACATAACAATACGTTCCTACCCACAAATACACACTTTAAATTCGTTTTTTCACTCTGTGTTTGACCAGGTAATCCTTGAGTGGCCAAACCGATTTTAATGTTACTACTTTTTATCATAGAATTCCCACGGTGTCGAGATTTGCGCGGGAAAAACTTTGTGACACGTTGATTTGCACGCGGGCAAAGCCGCGGGTACAGCTAGTACTTATAATAAATCTGTAGAGAAGTTAATTCTGTACATGAAATATATTTCCAAAATAACTATCAGGGGGTGATAGGGGTTCAATACTGATGCCAAAAATGAAATCAGTAAAATTTTTATCTGTCTGTCTATCTGTATAACCGTTATAGAAACAAAAACTACTGGACGGATTTTAACGAAACTTGGTACGTGGTGGTTATAGTATACAGGAGCAGAACAGTAAAGGGATATGTTGGGAAAACGGGAGAAGTTACTCTATTTTTAAGCTTCCGTCGCGTGTGCAACCTTAATGGTTAAAGCTACACAGAAATCATGTATGACGGAAATATCCATAAAATTATATAAAAAAATTGATGAGAGCGTATGTGTATATTTTATGTTTGATTCACAATAACACGTGTAACTCCCGATAGCGTAGCAGTTCGAAGCTTTCTGTTTATATTTGTCTACTCTTACGTTTATATCACTCTCAGTCAGCCCTAATTAAAAAAGTTAACATTATTTAGGCGGAACGAAGTTCGCCGGGTCAACTAGTTATAAATAAAACAAGCCATCTAAACGTGTGAGGCATGGTTCTCAAAGTACATAACTACTACGTATATTTTGTATCGAAAAATTGTCGAGTTCATAAAAAGAGGAAAAATGCTTTTAATACCCAACAAACGCCCACATTGCGAACACGATTTTCGACAAAATGCAAATTTCGCATTAAGTACGTCCCTTCTATTCTCACGGTCGATATGTGCCAGGTGGTAGAAGCTAACGTAGATCGACTATGCAGGCATGATTTCTATTTCCGTTTTAAGACAGCAAAGCGCCTGTGTGTAATGGTTTGTAAGGTACAATGTAGCAAAACTTCCGCAAAATGTTCTAACTTTAAAATAGTAGAGGTTTGCTTTATTTGCGCATTACGCAAAGTAAATTTTATGCATCATGCTAATATTATAAAGGCGAATGTTTGTGAGTGTGTATGTTTGTTACTTCTTCACGTCTAAACGGCTGGAGCGATTTCCATAAAATTTGGTAGGGAGTTAGCTGACACTCTGGATTAACATATAAGCTTATATATATCTCGTCAACCCATTATTGTCCCACTGCTGGGTACGGGTCTTCTCTCAGAATGAGAGAGTTTAGGCCATAGTCCACCGCGCTTGCCAAGTGCGAATTGGCGGACCAAGCTTATATATATAACACTTTTAATGTGGGAAAATAACTTACTCCCACGGGACAATTGATACATCGATTTTTTTTAAAGCGGGCGAAGCCGCGGGGTTTATCTAGTTAGTTCATAAATTCAAATTTTCGTCCATTTTCTTTCACAATAAAAACTATTTGTAAAAGCTTTTCTTCCATTTAAATCTCAAAGCTCGACGTCACTGAATAAAGCTTCAGCTATGCGTTTGCATAATTTGATGCGATCAGACACGAACACTTTGATATCCTGAATGGCAAATTGCGTCTATCTCGCTGAATGTAGCAATTTGAGGATATCGTTGGATTTTATACGCTACTGGATAAGGGTTTTTGCATATGGGAGTTATTGAACATTTTTCTACCAGATTGAGTTGATACACTAGCGCGCAGTCCACCTATATTTTTTTTATAAGATTGAAGTAGCAAACGAGCATGCAGTCCACCTGATGGTAAGTCGACACTGCCTCCCAAGAATTTATAAGCAACTTCCTAGAATAAAGTTTCTATCTGAAGTCAATCACAGATGCTTTGCTATTGAGGACTAAGATAATCTCATACAAAAGTGAGCGGGCAACTACTACACCCTTCCAACGAAACACAAGAATTTCTTCACGCTAGAAATAAATGTAGCGTTGGTGCCTCTCTTTGTTTAGGTTCACCTTTACAAACTTAGAATTATCATCAAGCATTTATTTTTCCACAGCAGGGCGCGAGTGTTCGGAAACGATATAATTCGCCATGTCGGACTTATCTTGTTGATGATTTAATAATCCTCAGTTGATTTGATGATGCGCCTAGCATCTTTGGATTTCATTCTTTGAAAGAAAAATACTCTTTCTCACATTGAAATGAATTCAGAAATTACAACTTTAAATCTTAAGAACCTACCTAAAAGTAATAAAAAAGTGTTATCGTTATCTTTACGTGCTTTCATAAATGTCATATCTCTTTACAGCACACATTCTTCTTAATCCCAAACGAAATCCGTGTTATTTGTTATGGATAATGTGGATTCTTGCATTTTACCTAAATATTACGTTAGAGATATTTTTGAGTCTCAGCTATCTACTCTATCCTAAGCTAACATACTCTATTTTATACAGCCTGTGAGTGGCTATCATCACTTGGCATAAAGACAATAAGCATACGAGGTAAGCTACTACGTAAACTTAAAAAACAGAGTGAGGTCGCATATAAACTAAACAGGACATATTAAACCGACAGGGTAAGTAGGATTACTGTGAGTGGGAAGGTAATCTCCTGCCGGGTGTTCGGTCGTGAAACGATGGCTGTTATCCGGCGAAATTTGCCAACGGTTATTACTTTTTATAACCTTACGTAAAATATGGAGGATTGCGTTTTATGCTCGGATATGCTTTCTTGGGTTATGTCTACGCAATAAGCCAATTTTAGCGTTCTAATTTACTACTTACTTATGTTTTGCTAGGAGTTTAACTACATACGTTGTCTGTGTTAATTTATGAACCTGGTTAATGGCTCTTCACTCCTAGCAGTGGGTTTCAGCTTATACTGTTCTTCTTCGTAGATTATTTCGATTAAATACCAAAGTATTTAATTACACAATAAAATTTTCAGTAATTTAATCCCACGATGAACAGGGAATTCAAGCAAAATTGGAGACGCTGAGGTTCAAATCCCAGTGACGCACTTCTGAATTTTGGAAGTTGTACGTGTATTACAAATTAGCTAACACTTACTTCAACGGAGAAATCGTTTTAATAGGCTTATGTAGCCTACCAATTGTGTTGGTTAAAGTGTTAGCCTACGACCTTATCCCTTATCATTTTGAGAGTAGGTTCGTGTTCTGCAAAGGGACATTAATTGCTTGACGTTAAATGAAATAAAAGTAACTTAAGCGAGATAAATGTACTAAAACGAGTCAACATAAGCGAGATAAATGTGCTAATTTTTTAAATGAATTTCCGTCTACTGAGGAAATATCTTTCATTTTATAATCAAAATTGTTTTTATAAATTACTTAGGAAGGACGGATTACGTTTACTGTGTACCATTTTTCTATTTAATTTGTAGGCTGAAACAAACCATTAGTAATTATAAAAGTAATTTTGACACAAATAATTGTGACATTAGTTTGTGCTGTCGTAGGTCGAAATAATATTTGTTTATTTAAAACTTTTAATATGAATCGTAAGATGGCCGTGAAGTCTAAAAAGCAATCAGTTAACCACCAGTGCTGTTGCAAAAAAGAAACAGAACTTGAATATTTGACGGCTGCACCTGGATGTTCAGAAGACTTGGCTGCTGTGTGCGCTCTACCAGAACAATGGATACCCAGAAAAAGTGGTAACATCTTAACCGATTATTTATTAAAACGGGAGCAGAGTCATCAAAATATTTTCGAAGATTTGTTAAAAGATTCGAAGATTGTTAACGATGAAATCAACAATAAAGTGAGAATACTATCCAATATTCTGTTAGCTGCAATCAAACAAAATGAACGTGATATTGATTGTGTTGTAGAAAAATGCACTCCTTCAGAAAATGCTTTGACGACTGATGATCGTAAAAATGCCCTGGCACAAATTAATACGCTATTATCGCGAAGGATACAGGATATAACAAATTTTAAAATAGAGGCACTTACTCTTGAACGTGAGCGAGCGACAGCATTGAAAAATAAGTTACAATTATATTTTCAACGATTTGTTGCCGCTGGCTTCAAGACACCAAAAGATTTATTTCACGAATTTGACGAAAAGATTTACGAAGTTAATCAACAAGTGATGAGTAACACTAGATCGTATATGATGTTAGAGGCAAAGTTACGCTCTCAAGCTGATAAAAACTTGATAGATGCCCGTTCTGCGCTTAATCAAAAGTTTCTGGTTATTACAACAGTATGGCGAGAACGAAGTGCCCATCCTTGGTCACGAGATCAGAAACAGTTTAATAAATCTACAAGTGCGCATGATCATATATTTAGTCAGCGTAGCGATACTGATCAATTTACTCAACATGTTGATGGCATGAAATCACAATCCAAATTAGCGGGAGAATATCGGGAAGCTATTTTACAAATGTTAAAGGCTATTTCTGGGCAGTTTGATAAATTGCATAAAGAAATTTGCGATCACAATGTAATTACAAGAGAATGTAATGCATCTGCTATAAACGAACTTGAAAAAAATATTGTGAAGGCTATTAATTCGTTGGGATATAATACTTCTGCCTACGATGAACTTTTAAACCGTAATTTTATGCAAATTTCTCGTAGCAATGTTGTGAATATGCAAAATAGCTTGTTAACATTTGGAGAGAATTTAAAAGATACTTATGCAATTTTACATGCTACAGTTCACTTATTAGATGCTCATATGGTAAGGCTAGCTTTAGCTCAAAAATTAACTATGGCATCAGTGGAAGATTTGATTGTAAATCACGACGCCTTAGAACTTGCTAATGAAATCGTTACTGACATAGCCCTCGAGCAGCTCAGAACAGCACCAGATGCTGACAAACTACAACAGTTTTCTGACATTATAACGGTAGGCTTAGACCGCTCCTTTGATTTATATCTGCAGCATAATGATGTAGAATTTACAAAACTTCAAGAGTTTACAGACTTAAATTCCCCCTTAACAAATATGTTGCTAGCAGAATATAATTTGTTTTTGGAAAAAAACCCTAAATCATCTTTCCTAGAAATGAAATCCGCTGTGAATACTCCAATGTCAGACACTCCTAGAAATCCAATGACGTCAGGACCTGTCCTCAAAGCTATTTTCCTAACGGCGGTACAAAATATTGCGATTTGTAATTGGAAAAATGGTATACTTGAATCATTAGAAAATAATCTGTCAGTGGTTTCTGATCAATTAAACCACCAGACCCAATTGTGGGTCGACGAGAGGAGCGATATGTTACGTACACGTCATTCTTTAAAGTTAATGTCACACAGTATACGCAAGGAACGAGTACTCTACGCTCGGCAGCTGCGTTTAGCGGAGATTCGATACCATGAAGATCGACTAAACTCTCATTTAGATGCTATTTATGACCTCGTCGATAATCTACCAATGGAAGCATCCGAGTTTCTAAGTATTGACTCTTGCGAACTATATCCTTTGGGCTGGTGGCTTTGTAAGATACAAACAGATATGAACGAGCTTTTCGCACGCGATCCACTCGACCCTGAAGTGAAGAGGCTCAAAATGTGCAGTTACGCCGCTCGGCTTTTAAAACACCGACAACTTTTTTCCGAATCATTAGATTCTGCTCTTGAACGGTATAAAAAGGATATCGAATATAGAGTTCAAGTGGCTCGCATTGCAAACGTGAAATTTATGTCTCAACTAAAGATGTTTGGTGAAGGTGGTAAATATGGGGCTTCTGAAGCACTAAAAACGTGTACCGCTTTAGTAAGAGCTGCAGACTCATTAGAAGCATGTGTTAGTCGTACTTTAGACTGTGTGAATCATCGCCGGTCGCAACTTCTTAATCTTGCAGATCAACAAATTACACCGCTTAATAAAATTGTCGATGAGGTTTTAAAAAATGCTCCAAAAGGTTTTCTGGATAGAAAGAAAATAGCCACTGGAAGGAAATAGGAATTTATTTTCACTATTTGCTATAATATTTATAATCAATATATTTACTTTTCTAAATAAACTTTGTTATTTTGCGTTTCGTTGTTTTCGATCGTGTTAAAATATAATTATAATACAGACTTTTAATGGTACTTAAAGTTTATAGTTTATTACTCTTCTTCTTATGCAAATGAATGTGGTGTGTGTGCGGAATGTCTTGGCGATTAATTTTACACCTCCATATTGATTTTTATTGCCCATTATACCTACATACTAGACTTAAGACTGATACGATTAAAGGACATCTTTAAAAATATTGGATATATTATTTTCAGACATTTCTGTATATACAAGCATAAAAAACTAAAATTTTCAGTAAATTCAAACTGTTATATAAACTTTGTATACAATTCTACGTAAGTACTTTGTAAAATATATAAATGCCATCATTATTGTTTAGACGCCTGAAGCTACAAAGTTTTTTGAATTTGATTATATGTCTTCGGATTTATTCCCAAAAAGTTGTACTAAACATAATATATCGTGGAGATTTATAGGTACAGAACATAATCAGGAAGATTTATTTGAAACCCTTTGTGTTTTGTGAGTTTTTATTGTTTTGATAAGTGAGTTACATAAATATTTTAAGTGTTGACCCATATTTTTTAAAATCCGTACTTAATAAGTAAAAAACACGCTTTCTACACTCATAGCCCCACAGTAGGATTTTCTCCTGTGACGTGGGCCCCATGGATACACACAAGACGAATATACAAACAAACAGAACCAGAACACTAGATTCGTGTTCTGGGTCATCTCTTCATTCATCATTCAGATACCTGTCCGGGAATCGAACCCGGGACCCATTGCGCGTCAGACCGGTATAGTAAACGCTCCGCCACGCGGGTCGTCAAATAATTATGACTTCAGTTTCTGTGCGTGTGGCACTAAAACGTTTCGTTTAGTAAATTATACCAATATTAAATGAGGAATAGTTTTATTCCACATTTTTTTTTATCTGACTGAAGTAGCAAACGAGCATGCAATCCACCTGTTTGTAAGTGGTCACTGCCGCTTATGGACATCTGCAATCTACTTCATAAAGAACATGGGTTCTATCTGAAGTCAATCACAGATGCACTGTTACTCCCGAGGACTATGATAGTCGCCTCATATAAAAGTGTGCCGGCAACCACACCTTTCCGTCGAGACGCAAGAAATGCTTCACGCTAGAAATAGGAGTGGCGGTGGTACATCCCCGGTCAAACTACACTGATTTTACTACCTTCAAATCATTTACATTCCTTACCAATAATCTCGGCTCTGCCATATGCCAGTGATGGCTTGTCTTCTCACCTCCCCTCTTGCTTCACCGCACCTTCTTTGTCACCACACCTCATCACATTAAAGCATCTCATCAGTGCTGCGTTACAAAAGGTCTTATATTGATATTCTAATGACTCTTGATTAGGGATTGCAATCCGGCCTCATTTTCAATCCGGCCGGATCCGGCCGTTTTTTCTCAATCCATCCGGATCCGACCGGATCCGGCCGGATTAATCGAATGGTAAAAACAGTGTAAAAAAAGGATCGATTTCTAACGGTAATTATTTTTGTAATGTGAAATCTTTGTCAAAATATACAATCAACCGGACCCGGTTTGTGTAAATTTGTGCCGGATCCGCCGGATTACCGGATCCGGTTTTCCGGATTGCAATCCCTACTCATAATTAAGTGAGTCTCCTTCGACACTTATATATCCGAATCATTTACATAACATAATAAGACTACGATAACAAGATGGATAAGTCTTTTGAACTTAATGGTAAAATCGCAATGTTATCATAAGATACTGAACTTCCAAAAATTTCTATGAAGTAAAACATTTCTTTGGAACTTGGTTTGAATATAATTTGCAAGTTATGGAATTATCTATTCCGTTTCTTTAACCTTGTTGGAATTATTTATTTTAGTTGCTAAAAGTTAATGTATGTTGAGATGGTTTTCTTTATAGTACGTACGTTGATTTGTTCGCATCACAAGAAATAATTTATTGAATCAAAATGTATTACATAAAAAGGTACCGTATAAAAAATCTGAACCTATTTTACGGACAGTAATACAGGATTACATTCGAAGATACAATGAAATTTATAGAAAAATAATCATGTCAATTTTATTTTTGGCGAGGTCATGTTGAGTAGTATGAAGTCCCAACAACAAAATCCCACCAAAATAAAAAAAAAACGCTTTCTACACTCATAGCCCCACAGTAGGATTTTATCCTGTGTCGTGGGTGCCATGGACACACACAAAGACGAATACAAACCACCCAGACCCAGAACAAGAATCTAAACTCATCATTCAGATACCTGTCTGGCCGGGAATCGAACTCGGGACCCACTGCGTGTCCGACCGGTACGCTATCGCTGTGCCACGCGGGTCGTCGTAACTAAAGGTGACATGATGTTTTTTCTGTAAAAAAACAACTTTAAAACGTCATTTCCCACTAATACTAATTTGGCGTTTTAGCATTATTTCCTTTCCATTGACGATATTATGTATATGGAAAGATTTCACTGTTTGTAACTGTATCAGTTTTCTTTTCGTTCCGTTTTACAATGTCTCTTCTTTGGCAAAAGAGATCTTAATATGACATATCAATATATTTTATATTCGAATCTCTTTGTTCGCTATTCACTTTCATTGTTCCATTAGTAATAAATTGAAGAAGAAGCTTTATAGTGCTTTCGTTGAAATAAAAATGGATTGTTTTGTTGAAATTATATTAACCAATAACATTAAATTGATATATTTGGTAAACCCTTACGGCGTATTTCATGTCCCCAGTTATTGTAATAGACTTATTCTTTTTATAGCTTTTGACTTGCTTAGAAGTTTGTCAAGAAATAGTCGTTCTTGACTGACTTGAATTGACTTCGGGCCATTTCGTTAAATCTATATTAAACTATCTGACTCTGCGAACTACGTCCCGCCTAAAAATGAAAAATCTAAAATTATCAGTGTTCCTCCACTGTATTATGCATGTATTATACATAAAAACCTTCCTCTTGAATCACTGCATCTATTAGAAAAACTGCATTAAAATCCGTATCGTACTTTTAAATATCTTAGCATACATAGGGACAGACAGCGCGGAGAGACTTTCTTTTATACTATGTAGTGATACTGACAATCCTAATAATTACGTAATTTGTAACATTAAAATACGGTTAACGTCATAACAGTCAATCCCGCGTCTTGTACCACTGAAATATTGGTCACGACAAGTTCATTCTTAGAAAAACTGCTGCTTCTCAGTTACTGAAACAGCCTGTTTTGAGATGTGATACGATATACTATGTATTTGCATCCGACGCAACATAACGACTATCTTATTTGTGTCTTCGTGGTATATAAGTTCGGGACCAAGATCCTTTGATATTCACATCATACCACCCTAATTGTTATTCCATTCGGGTCTTGTGAATGAAAGGGACCTTTTCACCCAGTGGCCACTTTAGGTGTGTCATTACAGAATCTTTTTTGTGTATATCTTTTTTATGTCAAACCCAAAGGCCTTTGAAACTACGCTTTTTGAAAGGCCGGTTTGTTTCGAACTAATCTTTTGAAGCTTTGTATAGATTGACTGACGGTTTGCCTCCAGGCTGTAAAATGAAAAAGGTTTTTTTTCTTTTGAAGTTGTTTTGGGAACATGTGAATATACTCTATGTTGTACAAAGGTGGTTCGTGGCTCAACTTCATTGGTATCATCACCACAGCCCCCTTCAACTTTCTGTTTTCTAATAAAGGAACCGATTAGATGTTGGTTGTGATTTTGTTTACTTTATTTGAATTTTCATTACTCGTGTGTTGTACAAAGGTGGTTTATTAATCGACTGCCTTGTTATCACCATAACTACTTCAGGTATCTGTTTTCCAATTTCCAAGGTGTGGTAAGGTTTTAGTTATGATCTCTTTTAGTTTATTTCATCCTCATATTGTTAATACATTTTGTAAACTCATATTTCTAATATACATTATTTATCCGAGCAGGTATACGCATAAACTTCCAAAGCAATAAAATGTAATTCCAAAGAATTACTTCTTAACTTGGAATTTATTTGCCTTTAGTTTTCATTATCGAATACCCTGAGGTTCTTCCAACACCAATAAGATGAACCGGAGTGGAATCGATCCCACTTATTTCCATTCACGACTCCCCAGAGATACGCGGTGTCGTTCGCCATAAATTATGTTTAATACGTGACGCGATGAAATGTATCGTGAATGCAGATACCGTTGCCAGTGGCAAAGTAACTCTACGAAAAGTTATAGGAAAAGCGTTTTATTTGCTAAATCCGCCTTTGAAAATCTTTAGTAGGATACGGGATAAAATAGTTCTTTTTTTCTGAACACTTTCATATGAGGCGATCATCTTAGTCCTTGGGAGCATCGCATCTATGATTGATTGCAGACAGGGCTCTTCTGTATGAAGTTTCTTACAGATTCTACGCAGAAGTGGCCAGTTACCATCAGTTGGGTTGCATGCTCGTTTGCTATTTAAATAAAAAAAGATTGCTATTAGTCCGGGTTAATTAAAAAAAGGAATTTTACATGCATTTTTGAGATCCTAAAATAACAAAATGTATTGAAGCAGCGTAGGCGGGACCACTCATTAGAAAGTTTGAAACATTTCGTCGCCGGGGGCTGCGTTATCCCAACAACGAACATTAATAATACCCAAAAATGATGGCCAGTATCAAATTAATTGAGTTACTCTGAATACTGATCTGCACCTCATGGCAGCCGCGTCGCAAAATCAAAGCAATTTGCACCGCGAAACGTCTTGATTATGCCCATCAGTTGTCTTTTGATCTTGTGAAGCGAGAAAACCTTTTAAAGGTAGCTGTCAGAACTGATTTGAGAAATGTCTTTCTCAATAAATTCCAAGCGCTTGAAATCTGTCGACCTATTGAATTGTAAGAAATGTTTAGCATCAATGAGTCGTGATAGATTGTTGCGGCGCGTTGTTTTATATCCGTGTCATTGGCTAATCATCATTTTACCTGTGCCACCTTTATCTGTGGAATTACTTTTTGTTTTATTAATTTGTATTGTCCCTGTGTTCCGGGACCAGTATAGGGCTAAGGTATCCTCTGCCGCTCATAAGAGGCGACTAAAAGAGGCTTCCAGGGTTGCGGGCGGTAAGAGTGGGAGCTCGGACCGTCCACCTGAGTGACCACGGCAAGGACGATGGCGTGCGTTGCATGGCCGCATGCTTTCGGTGAATCGGTCACCGGGGAAGGGCCCAAAAGCCGCATTACACTCAGAGGACTCCGCTTGTGTTCCGTTGGAGTCCGGAGTCCTCCACGTAACGCCGAGGACGGCCAACGGGGGGGTTTTAGTGAGGTAAAATTCCCAAATAACCCGGCGTTGCTCCCACGGCGGCGGGTACCTTTTGAAGGTTTCCCGCTAGATAACAAAAAAAAGGTCTTATCCATTATTTTCTTTTTTTAATAATAATAATAATAATAATAATAATAATCTCTTTATTTGTGAATACAGGTTTGTAAGATTTAGATGTTTTACAAGGAAAGTGCTCTATATTCAGCCCAATATGGGCATACAAATAAACTTCTTCATAATAAACTACTGTTACAACTGCTTAATAATTTATCGAAGTATTGGATAAACGGTAGACATTTAATGAAAGACCGGATTCTTTCTGACGGTAGTCATTGAAATTTGATACGTAAGTAAAAGCAACTATTATAGCAAAAACAGCTGACAGAATTTTAGAAACACGGATGAATCCGTAGAGTCTAAGATATTATTTCACATTTTTCGAACTTAAATTGTTTTTATTTTTTATTTTTATCTGCTTGAAGTAGCAAACGAGCATATATTTCACCCGATGGTAAGTGGTCACAGCCGCCCATGGACACCTGTAAGCAACTTCAAATAGAACATGGGTTCTATCTGAAATCAATCACAGATGCGTTGCTACTCCCGAGGACGAGGATGGTCGCCTCATATAAAAGTATGCCGGCAACCACACCCTTCCATCGAAACGCAAGAAATGCTTCACGCTAGAAATAGGTGTGGCGGCTGTTCTTCCTCGGGCGAACTCCACTGGTTCTACCATCTTCAAATCATCGTCAACCCATTATTGTCCCACTGCTGAGCACGGGTCTTCTCTCGGAATGAGAGAGTTTTAGGCCATATTCCACCGCGCTGGCCAAGTGTGAATTGGTGGAAATATTTCATTTATTTTCATTTATTTTTACTTATTATTATTTGATCGATTAGGTAATTATTTTAATAATTCATTGTATATTTGCTGCACGTGAAAAGTCAATCTCATGTAATAGTAGCGTCAGACAAGAGAGTGTGCTCTCTGAAACTTAACCGAAGCTGTTAGTTAAATTATAATCAATTTAATGGACGTTCACGTGCACACATTCAAGTTCTGTACAATTATTTTACAATTTAGTAAATTGTTGTTTATGTGTGCATCTTCATTTGTGTTGAGTGACTCTATGTAAAACGTGAATAAAACGGGTGATTTTCTACGTACTTTATTATACTCATATTTAGTTTTGATTTTTTTTTATAAATTTGGTAGGTAACGAGAGTGCAGTCCAACTGATGGTATGTGGCCACTGCCGTTCTTTTTTTATCTGAGTGAAGTAGCAAACGAGTATGTAGTCCACGTGATGGTAAATAGTCACTGCCGCTCATGGACATCTGTAATCAACTTCATACAGAACATGGGTTCTATCTGAAGTCAATCACAGATGCGTTGCTACTCCCGAGGACTACGATGGTCGCCTCATATAAAAGTGTGCCGGCAACCACACCCTTCCATTGAAACATAAGAAATGCTTCACGCTAGAAATAGGTGTGGCGGTGGTACCTTCCCGGGCGAACTTCACTGGTTCTACTACCTGGCAAAACGTTCTTGGACATCTCTTATTAAACCCAGATGAGATCAGTCTTCTCGCTTCGGGTATGTGTCGTCGTCAACCCATTACTGTCCCACTGCTGGGCACGGGTCTTCTCTCGGAATGAGAGAGGTTAGGCCATAGTCCACCGCGCTGGCCAAGTGCGAATTGGTGGACAGGTATGTGTACTTTACCACAACCTCTGGATAGCACATAACACTGCTGTTATAAGAAAGAAATAGGTGTATGTATAGCGTATATAACGCTAGTGATTTTGGTGGGGGGGGGGGATAAAGACTTATACCACCATTTCCGTAAGTGACATGACACTAACTGCTGCAACTCAAACTTATGTTATAAAAAAAAGGTTGCCAAACGTACTTACTTTTTATCTATCTCTCTGTAAATTGACGGCTAAAAAAGGTCTCAAAACATTTTGCTGCCCCCCAAAAAGTGCCCACGCTACGCCAATGAACCTAAAGCTATTTAAAATTATAAAACATTTTTTTTACGCGTGTGTAACCACGCACGGCATAGTTAGTTGTACACAATTAAATTAAAAACTTCATAAAATAAGTTTTCTTGAAAGTATGTAATTTGAAATACTTAACAATATGAATTGTTACTTTCGACTCTGAAAAAGTAAGTCTTTCAATTCTTCTCTTTTCATTAATTTATCTAGGTTCAATAAGAGAGGAAAAGTTATTAAATTCCAAGAATTAAAGGTTTTTGTAGAAACATTAATTTAATTTTTGTTATTAGATATGATAAAAAAGTTGCCGCATTTCTGATGTACTATGTATTTTCAGGGATTATGTTGAAAATATAGTTGATATATTAATATGTCCACCAATTCGCACTTGACCAGCGCGGTGGTCTATGGCCTATAACTCTCTCATTCTGAGAGAAGACCCGTGCCCAGCAGTGGAACAGTAATGGGTGGACGAGAGATATTATCATAAAACAGGTAGTCCATGCAATTGAGTGGAAACATCGACAGCAAGGAAATAAAAACATCGGTTGCCAATATCCGTTACCTCTCAAAATGCATCAACTCCGCGATGATCTCAAATGATAAGCTGAAATGTGCTGAATTTCGGGAAAAAGGTGTGGTGCCGATTCGCTTTTATATGAGGCGATCATCTTAATTATCGGTAGTAACAACGTATCCGTGATTGACTTCTGATAGAATCCATGTTCTATGTGAATTTGGTTGCAGATGTCCATGAGCGGCGGTGACTACTTGTCAGGTGGACTGCATGCCTTTTTGCTACTTTAATCTTATATCTATAAGATAAGAACAAGATAAAGAATAACTTTGTGGCGACCAGTTGCAAGTCATTCATTCAGTACGATGTTCTAGACCCTTCGATAGCGGCGCGCGAGTTTCGTTCCCGGTCGGTTTTATTCGCCAGTCGTCCGCGAGCTCCCATCGATGCCGGAGGCTTTTTCGACGCCTGTTATAATTGGTTACGTCCACAAGTCTTTTCAACAATATTGTAGTAATTCTTAAAATAAAGTTTTTAACCACTACATAATTGGTGACCCCGAACGTTTGTGAACATTGTCTGTGCGTGGTGTACAAGATGACCACGAACGAGAAGGATATCGCGGTCGACCCCGCCCTGTGCCGCGTGGGCGTCAAGATGCCGCCATTTTGGCCGAACAAAGCTGCTTTGTGGTTTGCACAGCTCGACGGGCAGTTTGCATTGTCCAATATAACTGCCGACGCGACAAAGTTCTATCACGTCGTATCTTTACTGGATATAAAATACGCCGAAGAAGTCGAAGACATTATTACCAAGCCGCCCCCTACTGACAAATACGACACGATAAAAAAGGAGTTACTCGCTAGATTGTCGGCGTCGAAAGAAAACCGTGTACGGCAACTTCTTTCCAAGGAAGAAATGGGGGATCGGAAACCCAGCCAATTTTTACGACATCTACGTAGCCTGGCGGAGACCGACGTAAGCGAGGATTTTCTACGCACCTTGTGGGCTGATCGTCTACCCAGTTTTGTGAACGCTATTATAGCTACACAAACTGATTCTTCATTAGAGAAAGTTGCACAACTTGCCGATCATATAATGGACGCGTCTCCGCATTTCACAGGACCGCAAGTAGCAACAACTTCAACTTCTACTACATTAGAAGACGTAAATAAAAAACTAGAAGCGCTTAGTTTTAAAGTAGACTCCATGTACTCGTCACGTCGGCGACAGTTCCAGCGGTTCCATCCGAGATCCAGATCCTCGAGTAAACGTCGTTATAACCCGAGAGGCCGTTCTTCTTCGGGCGAACATCGTGAATGCTGGTACCACAGGAAGTTTGGTGATAAGGCAGCTAAGTGTAAAACTCCTTGTTCTTATCAAAAAAACGAGTTGAGCGGTCGCTAGTCGCGGCGAGTGACTGTGTGAATGCTGTGCCTAGCCGCTTGTTTGTCACGGACAAAAAGACTAAAGTTAAATTTTTAGTAGACACCGGGTCTGATTTGTGTGTATATCCTGTTAAATATTTGCGTAACGAACGGCGTCATAAAACAAATTACGAACTATTTGCTGCAAATAATACAACAATTTCAACTTATGGATGGCTTAGTTTAAACTTAGATTTTAATTTACGTCGTGCTTTTAACTGGCGCTTTGTAATTGCGGATGTAAGCAAACCTATAATAGGAGTCGATTTCATTTCATTTTATAATTTGCTTGTTGACGTACGCAACTCACGCTTAATCGATGCAACTACGTCGCTTACATCAGCCGCTTTGACTGCTTCAGATTGCCTTTGCCCGCAAATTAAAGTCGTTTCAGGCGACAGTATCTATCATAAGCTATTGTTAAATTTTCCCGATATAACACGCCCGGTAGGTGATCCGCGCGAACGTATAGTTAAACATAATACTAAGCACTATATACGCACGACACCTGGCCCGCCTGTTTCTTCTCGGCCACGACGCTTGGCACCTGATCGCTTGAAAATCGCTAAACAAGAATTCGAAGACTTAGTTCGAACCGGCATTGCTCGCAGATCGGAAAGCGCATGGTCGTCCCCTTTACACTTAGTACCTAAAAAAGATAAGGGGTGGCGTCCATGCGGCGATTACCGTGCTCTTAACGCACGCACAGTCCCGGATAGATACCCGGTACGACACATTGCTGATTTTTCGCATAATCTTTTCGGTTGCACAGTGTTTACAAAATTAGATTTAGTTCGCGCTTATAATCAGATACCCGTGGCAGATGAAGACATTCCGAAAACGGCGATAACTACGCCCTTCGGATTATTTGAGTTTCCATTTATGGGTTTTGGATTGCGTAACGCTGCGCAATCTTTCCAACGTTTTATTGACGAGGTACTTAAAAATTTAGATTTTGCATTTCCGTTTATAGATGACGTATTAATCGCTTCCGTGGATGAAATAGAACATCAAAAACATTTAAAAATAATTTTTGAACGTTTTAACGAACATGGAATTTTACTTAATACAAATAAGTGCATTTTTGCTGTACCCGAAGTTGAGTTTTTAGGTTATTTAGTTAACTCGTCAGGCACGAAGCCTCTTGAGGGAAGAGTAAAGGCTATACTTGATTATTCAAAACCAAAAACTATCAAAGATCTACGTCGATTCCTAGGAGCATTAAATTTTTACCGTCGCTTTATAGTTAACGCTGCTAAAATACAGGCACCTCTCCATGCACTACTTTGTGGTACATCAGTAAAAAGTAATAGTGTTATAGAGTGGAATCATACCTTAGAGGAGGCTTTCAATGTTTGCAAAGCGAGCATTGCCAGTGCTGCCTTTCTAACGCACCCCGATTCGTCAGCTCCTTTATCAATTGTAACTGACGCCTCTGACACTGCCATAGGCGCTGTGTTACAACAAAAATTTCAGGCCTTTGGCAGCCATTAAGTTTCTTTTCAAAAAAATTAAATACCGCGCAGCAAAAGTACAGTTCTTACGACCGTGAACTATTAGCGATATATGAGTCAGTAAAATATTTTCGTTACATGATCGAATTAAAACCCTTTTTTGTACTCACTGACCATAAACCTATAGTATCCGCTTTTAAAAAGAATTTAGAAAAATGTTCACCCCGTCAGTTTAGGTATTTAGACTATATATCGCAATTTACTACAGATATTAGGTATATCGCCGGCGAGGATAACATCATAGCCGATGCACTCTCTCGCACTGATGCTGTAACAGAGATAGTAGATTTAAAATTGTTAGCCATTTCGCAGTCTACCGATTCAGAATTAAATAATCTGTTAAAAAAAGGTTCATCGTTAAAATTAGAAAAAGTCATTATTAATAATACAAAAATTTATTGTGATGTCTCAGGTTCAATTAACCGACCCTTTATTACAACCGAGTTTCGTAAACAAGTTTTTGACGTTTTGCACGGGTTGAGTCATCCGAGCGCGAGGGCAACCATTAGGCTCGTTTCAGAACGTTACGTTTGGCCAGGTATACGCAAGGACTGTAGGACGTGGTCGCGTTCGTGTATCGCATGTCAAAGATCAAAAATTTCTAGACACGTCCATTCTCCGATACACGATTTTAAAGTGCCAACAGCTAGATTCGCGCAAGTCCACGTTGATTTAATCGGACCACTGCCGATGTCAAATGGTTATAGGTATTGCTTAACAGCTGTTGATAGGATTACGCGGTGGCCCGAAGCAGTACCACTTACGGATATTACTGCCGAAAGTGTAGCAAAAGCCTTTATTTCGTCGTGGGTATCGCGGTTCGGTTGCCCTGAAAAGATAACCACGGACAGAGGTAGGCAATTCGAATCACACCTTTTTCAGCAAATATCCATTTTAATAGGTTCACAGCATTTAAAGACAACGGCCTACCACCCAGCTGCCAACGGGTTGGTAGAACGTTTTCATAGGCAATTAAAAGCAGCTATAATGTGTCAGGTTAGCAGCAGCTGGTCGGAGGCTCTTCCATTAGTACTATTAGGTATTCGTAGTGCATGGAAGGACGACTTGTCCACCTCAACAGCAGAGTTAGTATATGGTGAACAATTAAGGCTACCAGGTGATTTCTTTAATACTTCTCCTGACTTCGTACCTGATTACTCTGATTTTGTAATGCGATTACGGTTACACATTAAAAAACTTCAACCGTCTAAAGTAGCGCGTCACGGTGATAAGAAAATATTTGTTTATAAAGAATTGTCTACATGTTCGCACGTATTTGTGCGGCAGGATTTTGTGCGGAAAGCGTTACAGCAGCCTTATGCTGGCCCATACAAAGTCGTGGATAGAAACGAAAAATATTTTAGAATCGAAATTTCGAACAAAACAATTAGCGTATCGATCGATCGGTTAAAACCGGCTTTTATTTTGAGTGACACCATTACCCAAGAAACGGAGATAAGTCAGCCTACTTCAAAAGTTACTCGATCCGGTCGTCACGTACGATTTCCTAAATTTTATCGACCCTAAAGGTCTCCAGGGGGGCTGATGTGGCGACCAGTTGCAAGTCATTCATTCAGTACGATGTTCTAGACCCTTCGATAGCGGCGCGCGAGTTTCGTTCCCGGTCGGTTTTATTCGCCAGTCGTCCGCGAGCTCCCATCGATGCCGGAGGCTTTTTCGACGCCTGTTATAATTGGTTACGTCCACAAGTCTTTTCAACAATATTGTAGTAATTCTTAAAATAAAGTTTTTAACCACTACAACTTTTACTAGTTTAATAATATTTCCTAATGTAACTGGAAAGAAGCATTTTTCTTTCTCTTATAATCGCCTCTGTACTAAAACTACGTGGCAAGTACAAATGGACCTTTTTTTTGGTAAATTTCAAGATTATCATGGTTATTTTTTAAATTTGCCGTTAAGTCATTAGGTCATTTATAATGATCGTGTTAGGTCTTTCTTTTTATCTGACTGAAGTAGACAGAATTTTATTTCGCGTAACTCAACTATTAGCCTCCAATAAAATGTAGTTTTCAAGATAATACGTTGTTCTTGTAAAGAGTCGAATATATTTCAAACGATTCTTAAGATAATAGTAGGAGGTATACACGGAGCAAAAGTTGGACAAGTGGGCATTGTTGAGGCAAAATGTTTGTTTTAAAAAGTTCTTTTCAAGTATCCCCCTTAAATATTACCCGAATGTTCTCAAAGTAAAAGGCCGGAGGCGGAGAAAGCTCAAAGTAATGGATGGACGTTCTCGTAAAATTCTAACAAGATTATAATATAACTTTATATTCACAGCCTTTCCAGGTGTTGAGGCCTTGGATATTCACTCGAGTTTATTGAATGTTCTTTTTAAAGTTATCAGTGATGTTGGAACAATGATTTATGGATCCTTTGACGCATAAACTGTAGCGATATAAAATTCCGCACTGATATGTGATGCGACATTCTAGAAATTGACGATAGGATTTCATGTTTCATTGCAGTGGGAAGTTGCCTTTGTCTCGTGTGTTCCATATGTACAGTCAGCAGCAAATAGTGTCAATATTATCATTGCTCGCACAGTAAGTGATCCTTACAACAACATTCGCAACATGAAGTTTTATATTATAAAATGTACCTATATTTACGAATAGTCTCGTTGATAGGTTACCACTGACGCCGGAGCATTTGTGACAATTTGGGTGGTATTAACATTATGAGTTTATGAACGTCTTGACATTTGGGACTTTAAGATGTTGTGAACAATTAGAACACGTAGGTTGTGCCGATATTATTGGGCACTTTGATTGTATCTAACAATATGGACAGTTTGAACGCTACTATTTGCTGCTGACTGTACTTAATATAGCTCGGTTTATACCACTATTATCATTTGCATTACGAGTATGTTCTGAAAAGTCTCAGTATATAGCACAGTAAGAGAAACAATGGCCGATTGCAAAATTTCGGCAAGTTAAATTTGAAATCATATTGCCATTTGCAAAATGCTAATTTAGCGTTAGATCCGTTTATATTCATTGCAATATACGTCAAATGAGTGTGGTTGCTGCAAGTTTGCTACTGAAGCTACCAATTGGGCATTGATAACAAACTGCGGCAGAAAGACATTTGTCCATATCATTAACAATATCGAAGTAGCAATTGAGCGGGTTTAATTTGATCAGGCCACTGCACAATTTGGCACAATCAACTCTAGACAAAATCTAGGTTTGATACAAATGCTTTGGCAACAAATAAAAAAAATTAAATAAAAAAACTCTGAAGACTAGGTAGGTTGGAACGCTTCGGACACGCGTGTCTCTACTGCATACATCAAACCAGCAGCGCTTAACTCTAATGTTATACGCCATAAATAAGTGGCTGTGAAGCTTCTAAAACCAAATCACAATGGCTTCTAGAGCCAAATCGCAATGGGTTTATTTAGAACCTATAAAATTCAGTATATCCTTGAATTTTATAGGTTCTAAAGGTGCGTCAATATACCTATTGAATTTTATGGGTTCCATAAATTTTACCGAAACACATACAAATACACAAGGGTACATACACGCTTTCTACACTCATAGTCCAACAGTAGGATTTTCTCCTGTGTCGTGGGTACCATGGACACACATAAGACGAATACAGAAACACCCAGACCCAGAACAGGAATCTAAACTCATCATTCAGATACCTGTCTGGCCGGGAATCGAACCCAGGACCCATTGCGCGTCAGACCGGTATGGTAACCGCTGCGCCAGGCGGGATTACTCTATTGAATCGAAATAATTTCGCGTCACTGTACATAATACACGCCTACGTATTCTCATTATACAATTCAAATACAATACACGTAAAGGAATTATCTCGGGAACGCACACGGATTATTCCAACGTACATATGTGTGTTTGAGTAATCTGCATCGAGCTTTCATAATCCATAGGCATTGATACCTACAGCTTTGTTATCCTACTATGTAGTCATGCTGCGAGGTTTCAATCGCGTTTAATTATAATAGGTATCTGTAGCATTCTCTTTTCTGTATTGAGAATACCGTTTTTAGGTTTCGAAAGTGTAAAAACGGGACCCTATTCCTAAGAATCCGCTTTCTGTCTGTTTGTCTCTTTGTCTGCCTGTGTGACTTTTTGTCTTTTTTATAATAATGAAAGTAGCAAACGAGCATGCAGTTCACCTGATGGTAAGTGGTCATCGCCGCCCATGGACATCTGTAAGGAACTTCATAAGATGCGTTGCTTTTCGCCTTTGCTAGGACTGTCGCCTCATATAAAAGTGTGCCGGCAACCACACCCTTCGATTGAAACGCAAGAAATGCTTCACTTTAGAAATAGGTGTGGCGATGGTACCTCCCCGGTCGAACTGCGCTGGTACTACCACCTGGTCTATCCGTATGTCTGTCATCAGGCTGTATCTCATGGACCGTGGTATTTAACAATATAAATTTTCACAGATGGTGTTTTTTGTTGTTGATTTGTTTATAATCATGATCCTATAAGACCTTAATCTTAACCTTTTTAAAAACATTTCTCATTTAAAAAAGTAATTTGAGCTAGGTGCTCAAATTACTTTTTTAATCCTACTAGTGCTTTCAGTTGCAAGGTAGAACGAGTACGGTTCGACCAGGTAGTTACCACCTATTTCTATAGAAAGCTGTTTTTTGACAAAATGACAATTAGTAGAAAATTAATAGGCCTAAGTAGAATTGCCCATCCCACAAATTCACTATCCGTCCCTGACCGGGAATCATAATTAAATATCATTTATACGTACAAATTTGCCCAATTGATTGAAGAGCTCATAATCTCTGAACGGTTTGTTATATTTGCAAACATAGCGATCTCGGTTAGGCACGATTTCAAATAAAAAATATAAAAAACATTTAAATGGTTCCACGCGTTTCTTTATTTGTACCTATTAAATCATGAATGATTTTCCCGCAATATTTTTATTATTCCTCTGGGCAGGGATTGGTTTCAAGGACTGGGTAATTAAATCGTAGAAACCCGATTTCATACGGCAATAAGAGTTGATTCTTCCCGATGGATCTATGTAGTTTCATTTGCCATTTTGTGTACCATGGGACATACAAGTAAAGGCAAAAGTCAGATATTCTTGCTAAACTACTCGTGAACAAAGGATACACGTTATTCTATCCTTTTCTACTCATTGGAGAGCTACAGTTCCAGATATTGTTTTAAGATAGCCTAATGGATGAAATTTAATCTGTTATCGGCGGTCCGAGGTATATTTGCGGTCCAAGGTTAAAATTCCAGGCACATAGCATTGATTTTTCTAGAATGATTAGCGTATTAGAAATTGATTATCACGGCTGTACGCTGAAGGGAAACATCCTTAAACAGTCTGTAAGAGGAGACCCGTACTATATCTTTTTTTGCGTCAGGGATTAAAAAAAAATATATCACGATGCAATCAATTATAATGAGCTATTACACAACGTATTTCACGGATATAATTCGTAGCGTTAAGGGGGGAGGTGTAGTTAGAATTAAAAAAAAAAAAACATGCGTGCGTACAAAGTACACATGTCAGAAGTGAAACTTCTTTGGCGAACTAATTTATAAATCTTGTTTATATTTATACAAATCTAAAACTTTAAATTTCCAAGATTAAGAGGAAGGGAAAAAGGCGTGATATGACGTTCGCTCTGTCTCACTTTTTCTCTCAATCTTTCTCACTCGCTTGCTCCCTACTCTCACTCCACGGCTAGTTGCTCATGCTACGTTCGCCCTGTCTTACTCTCTCTCAATCGGTCTCGATCACTCTCTCTCTCTTTTCCGACACTTCCGTTGCATACCGGCGTGACGTTTCATCTGTAAAAATTTTACCCTCATGCGCCTAAAGAAGTTTCACTTCAAAAATAGTTGTTTTTTTATTCCACCTTCTAAAAGTGTACTGTCGTGCGCGTATTTATCGACTAGCTGCGTTTGAATCAGCCCATTATTTGCTGAAATATGTCACTTTGAAGCAAGCCGTGTTAGAGGTATGCAAAGGAAATCAAGTGGTGCCCAAAACTTTAATTTCCTTTTTTCCGAAACAATGTTTTCAAAGTCGGTGATCACTGTAACTTGAAAATGGCTTCACCGATCGGGTTGAAATTTATATCACTTCTTCTCTATATAGTTGTTCTCCAATTGAACGAAGGTCTTTTTTGGACAATATTTTTTCTTAATAGTCAAAAATATGTATTTTCTGATCGAAGATATTTTCTCTAAATTAAATTACAATTTAAATTCTACTGCTTTATTATGTTTTTTTATAGTTAATAAAGCAGTGGCTATAGAAATCACGACCGTAAATCTAATGTTATAGTCAGAATGAGCTATTATACAACGTATTGCACGGCTGTAATTCGTCGCATTAATAACATTATAGCCATTAGAGTCGCGACCTCCGGGGAGGATTATTTATGAAGCGGTTGGGAGCCGAGAATGACGGGTAATTAGGGCCTTACTTATAGATTGCTGGTCCTAATTGAGTTATTATATACCATAAGCTTCGTTTAATTTGGTTATTTAGTTTTTGTCATTGATGTTGATAGGTGGTAATCTACATTTTTTAAGTCTGACCTTGATCTATATTAGAAGAATCAGAGTACTCTTGCTTTATGTTTTTTACTATTACAATGCGATGGGGAAAAAATATTATGTACCTTCAACGATTTATCAATTTAACCATCGGAAACTTGTCCCTGACACCAGAGTACTACCATACATATATTACAAATGTTCCTATTATACAAAATAATCAAAATCAAGAGATTCAGCACTTATGTACGAAATTAACTTTTTTTCGAAATTAAAAATTTTAATTTGTTTGTTTCAGTTGGAAAATGTTCAGTTACTGGACAAGTACAACCTACGGAACCCGTCGAAGGGCACGCTGTACTTCGCTACCACACATTTGATATTCGTCGACCATGAGATGAGGAAGGAGACATGGGTAAGTTTAATAAATTTTGTACCTTCTGTACCTCATAATATTTCAATCGATTGGCTTAAGTAAGACAAAGTAAAGTACAATGCTTGAAAAATACATTCTTAACTGGCGAGGAAGAAAAGTTTTTGATTGGCAAAGAAATGCGCTTACATTTCCTTGCTCAGCTAGAAATTTTCTTTTTACGTGTGAAGAATAATAAGAGAAATGTGACGTGTGAAAAATAACATGAAGCTCATAATGACTAATCTCTGGATTAACGGGAAACAACTCATGTTTTCTATTTGTTGTGTAAATTAGATAGGTGACAATGACTCCAGAGGGTGATTGATAAATGGATGAATATAAGCGGTTCATATTATCTTAACATCTTAAACATTCGATTCATTGCACTTTTATGAAATCAAAATATGTATACGTCGTAACAAAGCATTCAATTTATGGGTAGCCGAAGTTTCGATCAATTGGCAATATAATTCTCAAGGGTCTACTCTCGGGCCATTACTTTTCCTCCTATCGAATATGAATAAAGTTTGGAGGTATAAAGCTTGTTAGCAAACATAAAAATATAAAGAAGTTTTTGTAACTTAGATGAAATCCAACTGGGATATTAATATATCTCTACTCTTATTCTTAATTCATAAACCCAATTTCGTTTATAACTAGTTGTGCCCTGCGCGCGTTGCTACGCCATCAAAAAAATTTTTATCAGAAACCAGTTCATGAATATCAACCTTGCTAAAGATCATCACATGGTCAAATGAATAGTTTAGAATACGATGATAGGACATACAGACAAACATTCATTTTTATAAGAAGAAGATGCGGTCGGCTATCAAAAGTTCTAAATTGTATTCAGTATTTTAAGCTTTTTCTACAATTCTACGTAATGTAAATTTTCTTAAAATCGAAAGTAACTTTTACAAGTTCTCGTTTTTTGATGTTATAAAATTTAAACTTCTCCGAAACTTCGTTTTATATTCGTAGAAACTCGGCTCGTCCAATTTAACTTGTCGCACCGCAGAGTATCTTTTGACAGCTAAAATTGCAGAAGAACGCTCAAAGTGTTAGCTGGAATGAACTTTGAGTCACTCAAAATCAAAAGGTTTTGTATGATTACATCTATCAGCTCTTTCGTGTCGAAATTAATACTTGATCGCAGTTATTAAACTTTCAGAGTGGTATAAATTTGCACGTTAGAAGTCCATGCTTATTTTCAAAATATTTCTGATTTTCAATTGATTTGTGATGAGGTGAAACTACTACTTAAAGGGGGATGGCTCGTTAATCATGCTATCGGAATTATTTAAAACTCCTTGATTGTAAAATCTTGGAACTAAAAGTAGGTTTCACTGATTTATACACATGATAACCTCCACATGAGCTCTCCTACTTGTCAGCTTGATAAAATTAATTAACACTTTGTTGTGTCGGGAACTTAGCTGTAACTTACGTACTTTGTTCTTCATAATGATCTCAAAGCCGTGTGAAGTATTTACAACTTTTAAACTCAAAGTTAGTACTTAAGAGTTCAAAAGGTTAATGATGAAGGAATATAATATGCCCGCGATCTGCTACTTTCATTACATTGAAAATCAAGTAATTTATTCTATAAAGATGGTGAATCTCGTCTTGAATCTAGACGGTATCAGTGTCACACCTATTTCTGTATTATATCTGGTAACAAGAAAATGTTAAGCGCAATAGGTACACTATTGCGCTTAATTTTTTCTTCATTTGAATAACCATAACTCAACATAACTTCTTCTTGAAGCATTTTTGGACGACTCCATTTGAAATTAACCACCATCTGAAATTACCATGTACAAATGTATTATATAATCTGCAAGCTTGTTTACTGCTTCAATATCGTAAAAAAACTGTTAATTAAAACAGTAATTAATAGAACGGTGGACGAGGTGAGTACTAGTTTCTCCCCAGCGAATGAAAAGTTCTTTTCAATGTACCGAAGCATCCTCATTACTCGGTAGCAGTCTCGTAATTAGCTATTCCCACTGCTGCGAATGAATCGTTAACGTTGGTTACGTGTATTTTTTCAAAAGATTGTATTTGTACGTTTCGTTGTACTGAATGTGGGTTAATAAGGTTTGCAGGTTCTTTACAAATGTTCAGAATTATTAGTACTCGTGTGTTATGAGAGGCAAAAGCGGATGTTCATATTCATATTGTAATCGGACCCAGAGAATTTATAATACCAGTTCCTGGTGTACTCCTAATAAGATTAAGAGTTTAGTTCTCGTGTAGTAAATAATTATTAAATACGTTGCTAAATAAACCAAAGACTTTGTTTTATACAATGTAGTGAAGATTAACCTTATGCCGGTACACTTTCATATGAGGTTACCACATTTTAATTCTCGTATAGTAAGTAATTATTAAATACGTTGTTAAATAAACCAAAGGACCAAATTCACTTTCATGTTTTTCAAATTCGTAAGTTTTGATAAAATATGTGAAATGAATTTAGCTAAGTTTCACTCTTGTGAAAACAAGAAAACATCGTGAAAAAATGAGTAATTGCACGCCTCATATATTTAAGTGCGTGGGTGTGCTTTACTCTCAATTTAAATTTATTAAGTATTGAGTTATATTTTTAACGTATTTCATTAATTCATATTCAGTTCTCCCTCGTGTTTTTACCTGCATGCTAATGATGTGATGCTGTGCGTTGTTATATGAATGATCTTATATATTTCTTCAACGCACTGTTTTCGATCGTTACATTATAAAAATGGACACACTACACAACATTCTTAAAGACTTGTTTTCCTCGCCATTGTTTGCTCGGATCAACCCTGGCTACTATAAGTGACCGTCAAGGTTTTATTCCTAACGTACTCTTGCGTCGTCCCTGACACGACATGACCTGCAAGGATACGTCAATGTATCCACGTTGACTGGTTACCACCCAACGGACTATAAATATTACTCACCAGTCATGAATATTGACTACTAGGCTATTATTGCGTCTCTGCCAGCTTAGATCACGTTTTTTCTTTTTTTTATCTGACTTAAGTAGCGAACGAGCATGCAGTCCACCTGATGGTAAGTGGTCACAGCCGCTCGTGGACATCTGTATTCAACTTCATACAGAACATGGATTCTATCTAAAGTCAATCACAGATGCGTTGCTACTTCCGAGGGCTATGATGGTCGCCTCATATAAAAGTGTGCCAGCAACCACACCATTCCATGGAAGAGCAAGAAATGCGTATGCCATGTGTTAATCCAGCTCATGAACTATTCTAATTCCAGCGAAAGTGTGCCTTATTTCAGCAGAAACGATCAGGAGTTTTGTGTGAAATAGTACCAAACGACCATACATACTCACAAATATTCACACCTATGATATTAAGATTAATCTTATGCTGGTACATTTTTACATGTGACCAAGGTCCAAGTTAGAAGACTAAGGTGTCTACCAACTTGGACCTTAGTTTTTGGCAGTAGTAGTGCATCTTTGATTGACTTCAGATATAAGTTACGAGTTACAGATATCTGTTTGGTAGTGACCGCTTGTTGTCCGGTGGACTGCATGTACGTTTATTATTTTAATATTATAGAAACTAAACTGTCATATATGTCTTGTTACTGGCTACTATCGAGGTACTAACTTAAAACACATCAGATCAAAGGGTTTCAGCACTTAACACTACTGTTATAAGACAAAACAGGGAGGATACTTGGAAGTAGAAACGATGTTAATTTACGTACGCGTCTCATATGCGTTCTACTATGTAACGTTAAGAATTAATAAGGATGAAGCATGTACGTGAGAGTTAGCTCTAAGCCGGCTCTAAGATTAATATTAACGGGAGGGTACGCAGGGTTTCTACATGAATAATTTTATGTGTCAACTGAAGTTACAACGCAGGTGAAGTGCCTTGGAATGGCGTAGGAGTTCGTAAATTATATAGAGGATCTTAGTGAGGTGTAGTGAATCTTACTATCAAAGGGTGAATGAATGAATAATTTATTTCACTTCATCGTTGACCTTCGCAAACATGAGCTGTTGGAGGATTCTTACGGTCCGTCTCAAAGTGCTACTTAGTGGAAAAGGGCTGGCTAGAATATAATTTAGGTCGACCTCGACAGCCTCTCTACATGAATTATATTGTAGAATTTATTATAGTTTACATTAGTAAACGAGCATGCAGTCCAACTGATAGTAAGTTGTTACTGCTACCCGTAGACGTTTCAGATTAACCTCAGACAAGGTTTAAATCCTACCTGACATCTACATCTGGTGGACCTCAAGTCTAAATTGCTTGGGATATATATCTCTCACTCACTTCAAAAATTACTTTGATTTTCAAAATTACCATTTGATATTTCGATTTATAAATTCTATTCGAGCGCAGGATATTTATTTCGCCGGGTTCCAGGTCGCCTCATTATTTTTAGAGTACCTAGTACTAGTAGCAAACGTGGATGTAGTCTATATAATGTTAAGAGATCGTTGGCGCTTTTAAACGTTCGTAAGCAACTCCATATATTACGAGCTCTGGTTGAAGTTGATCACGCATTACTTGTGTTGTGAACTAAATTAGAATAATAGTGTGTTATGCTTTAAAGTGTATTACCACTTCTTAATCTTTGTCGCCTTCTTCATTGTTGATTATTGTATCGAATATAATCTTTGACGACTTGTGTTATTATTTGTAAGTTCGTCCGCTTATCAACTTTTCTGGAGAATGAATACAGGGCTATTTGGTCCATCAGGTTGGAGACCGTCGGCGAGATCTATCTCTTTTCACCTTACCCAGCATCTTCATATCACACCATGCATATCATCTTGTCAAGGTGTTCTGCCCATCGACGACCAATGTAGCCAAATTGGTTGAGGATATATGTATATGGTAGCAGATGATCGCATATATACACAGATCCACAAAATAAAAATAAAAATACTGTTCAAAACTGTGTTTGCGGTGCTGCTGCACAGCATAACTTATGTGTCAAACGCAAGCGTTCAAAGCCAGCGTTGTATTAGCGAATCTTGTAGGGTTGCAGACGTCCCTAGGCGACGGTGATTGCCTACCATCAGGTAGCCCATCTGCCTTATCGTTAAGAGTAGCTACATTTATGTAATTCATTTTATGTAATTATGGTGCACATATTATATTTTTTATATTAGGTTATTTTTTCTCAACTGTACTTATTTTGTTCCAGATACTTTTGATGCACATATCCTCAGTGGAGAGGCTTCCGATCACGACGACTGGGTCCCCGCTGCTGGTGAGGACCAAGACGTTCCAGTCGGTGTTCTTCGTGATCCCTCGGGAAAGGGACTGTCACGAGATGCACCAGACATTGCTGCGGCTGAGTCAGCCTGGTAAAATGCTTTGATTCATTGTACTACTCGACCAAAACAATTAGGCGCACGACAGTTGAAACGTCATTAGATCTTGGGATTTCCCATCCGGATACGAAATATGGTATATACCTACATACTTTTGGTATTACCAAATACCAAAAGTATGTAGGTATACCATTATTAAAACCTACACGATAGTGGTGTATTTTCAATAGTCGAGTATATATTAAACTTTCATGTGTTTAATATATTCGCAGACATGGAATATTTTCTTTCTTTTTTATTGGTGTAAGAGACTGATGCCTGTTGCAGCACACATTCGATTTTTGACTTGAGAGACAGGAATACTGAGCCCAATACTCTTCTCTTGTTAAAAAAAAGCATATTTTGAATGTAAGAGTCCTGTCTCCTCCACGAATAGTCTTTTTCCTACCTATTTTGAGTTTTATTGACGAATAATCAACTAATTTAATAATAACTTTAAGAATTCAACAATCACTCATTAAACTAACATTTTAACGAAATAACATTAAACACGTGCTGGCTAACGTAAACACCTAGACGATACACGAGTACACGACTGCACGTTACTAGGGGATGCGCGGGGTAAGAAGCGAGATGCGGGGTATTGAACCACTTTTGTTTTATGTTGTGTGTCGTTGAAGTAAATTGCTTGTCATTTCAACTGACTTTTTAATTTTTTTCTCTATCACCGTATATGACTATAGTACATTTATTTTAGTAATATTTTATAAATTGCCTATCATTATTGTATCGTAGCCTGTATTTTTTTTTTTTTGTATTTTGATCATATGCATTTTAAATGGTGTGTAGTCTCGTCAACCCATTATTGTCCCACTGCTGGGCACGGGTCTTCTCTCAGAATGAGAGAGTTTAGGCCATAGTCCACCGCGCTGGCCAAGTGCGAATTGGTGGACGGTATGTAGTAATAATGTCTATTTTCATTGATTCAAAGAGAAAAGCATCGTAAGTGGTCACTGTCGCTTATGGGTAGGTATCTATTATATGAGGATGGCTACAGATGCAATGCTATTAACACACACACGCTTTCTACACTCATAGCCCCACACTAGGATTTTCTCCTGTGTCGTGGGTACCATAGACACACACAAGACGAATACACAAACACCCAGACCCAGAACATGAATCTAAACTCATCATTCAGATACCTGTTTGGCCGGGAATCGAACCCGGGATTGTGCGTCAGACCGGTGTGGTAACCGTTCCGCCACGCGGGTCGTCGAGGAACCGCCGAGAACCGGAGGTATTTTTGAGGAATAAGCCGGGACGCCTCGGATCACGTCAAAAGTATTCACCTCGCTCCCATACAGCCACCTTCCTCACCTTTCTTCTTACCATTATAGCCTTGTGTAAGTATATTCATTTTGTATTCCAGTAAACATAGACGAGCTGTACTGCTTTCACTACAAATCAACGCCCGACGACCTTCCCAAATCGGCTGGTTGGAACTTCTTCGACATCCAGACAGAGTTTCAGAGGATGAACGTGCCCAACGACCAGTGGGTACTCTGCAACGCCAACAGGGATTATGAGGTGATTGATTGAAAAAATCAAAGTACTACTAGAGGTTTCGACATGGTCTTCGAAATTATTCTGAAACTGATTACAGGTATCAATATATGCAAAATCGCAGTCTTGAGTACGACAAATAGGTTCAATTCAAGGCAACTTGAACCATCATTTACAAGGTGATAGAACCAGTGTAGTTCGACCGGGGAAGTACCACCGCCACACCTATTTCTAGCGTGAAGCATTTCTTGCGTTTCGATAGAAGGGTGTGGTTGCCGGCACAATTTCACACGAGGCGACCATCATAGTCCTCGGGAGTAGTATCTGTTATTGACTTCAGATGGAACCCATGTTCTGTATGAAGTTATGAAGTTGATTACAGATGTCCATGAGCGGCAGTGACCACTTACCATCAGGTGGACTGCATGTTCGTTTGCTACTTCAGACAAATAAAAAAAAAAACACGCGTGCGTACAAAGTACACATGTCAGAAGTGAAACTTCTTTGGCGAACTAATTTATAAATCTTGTTTATATTTATACAAATTTAAAACTTTAAATTTCCAAGATTAAGAGGAAGGGAAAAAGGCGTGATACGACGTTCGCTCTGTCTCACTTTTTCTCTCAATCTTTCTCACTCGCTTGCTCCCTACTCTCACTCCACGGCTAGTTGCTCATGCTACGTTCGCCCTGTCTTACTCTCTCTCAATCGGTCTCGATCACTCTCTCTCTCTTTTCCGACATTTCCGTTGCATACCGGCGTGACGTTTCATCTGTAAAAATTTTACCCTCATGCGCCTAAAGAAGTTTCACTTCAAAAATCTTCCTACGGATTTCGTTATCTGCTGTGATGATCTTCTAATTTGTGTATTTCTAAGAGCCGATGGACAAATATATGAGACCGTAGTATACTACCGTACTCGTACAATAAGACTCGTTAGATTTCAAGAAACAGATTTATATACGACAAAAATAGCAAACATGAAAGCGTCGGGTGACAGGAAAAACTCACTAAGTACATAATATGCGACATGAAGTTATCAGCTTTGAATAATATTTTGATACCAAAATTTTATTTATATGATATGTCCTGAAATTATAACATTAAATCAAATATCTTACAGGTTATTGTATCCATATATAATTTTCGTAATAATAATGTATTGTTAAAGAATAGTGTATTATGTGAAAAAATCGGGATTATACACTTTTGTAGTTAGTGAGTTTTTCTTGTCACCCGACGAAGGATAATTAATGCTTACATTAATTCACTGTACTGCATGAATACTTGCTACCAATTTCAAGTGCTATACGTAAAAACGCAGGTTAGTTCATGGTAGAAATAGGTGTTGTACCACCCCATTCTACAGTTATTACTACTCGTAATTTATTATATGCTATTCCTTATTTCAATGAATTTGAGGAGGATTCGCAGTTGACAATGCAACTTTAACTCGATTTTATTCTTTTCATTTTTTATTACCTTTTATTATCATACTCTTTTTACCTGGCAAATGACCAATCTCTTCGCTTTTTTGTGTAAATTATTTTGACAATCAATAAATAACGCAGCTCTGCGACACATACCCGAGCGAGGTGTACGTGCCGGCGAGGGCGAGCACAGCGATCCTGCTCGGCAGCGCGAGCTTCCGTTCCCGCGGACGGCTGCCGGTGCTGGCGTATCTTCATCACAACAAGGCCGCCATCGCGAGGTGTAGCCAGCCGTTGAGTGGGTTCTCTGCGAGGTATTTACCAACAAGCCATTTATGTATATTGATACAAGATTTTCTGCGAGGTACTTTAAATGTTCCCGAGAACTCTTCGCAGCTATGATTGTCGAATGACACCCAAAACATAAACGTGCAAATGTGCAAATTATAAAAATATCATAATTCCCTGTGAACGAAGAATAATCTATAAATAAAATAAAATAAAAATAGCCTTTATTACTGAGATAGAAAAAACAATAAATATTAAATAAATTTTCAGTTTCGATATTTTCGATAAAAGATAAAATTCGATGAAAATGTAGAAAGAATATATACTTTTTGTGCACTTATATTAGGTCTCTTATCTCAGTTTGCCTCGTGGCAAAGGCCTCCTCTAACTCTCCAATGAGACCTGTCCTCCGTAACTCTTCTCCAGTATGTCCCTGCCGTCTTCTTAATTTCGTCTTCCCATCTATAATTTTGTCTACCTCTACTTCTTTTGGAGTCTCTAGACTAGGAATTATCTATACACTCTTTACTTCTGTTTTTCAATTGTTGAATAATTTACGTTGTTTGTTTTGTTTTTTTCCAGGTGCATGGAAGACGAACAAATGCTGGATCTCATTCGGCGAGCAAACCCGAACTGCGGCTACATGTATGTTGTCGATACGAGGCCTCGGGTGAGTTCATACTTGTTCCTGAATCCGTGTATCGTCCACAGCTCTTCATGTCAAAAGATACTAAGTCTCACTATAGGACATTATCACAGCTGGACATAGACCTTCCCCAATGGAGGTTTAGACAATAGTCACCGCGCCTGACATGGGTGTTGGACGTTGTTGCTCACGGCAACACTGGGGCAGTGGGTGCTCCAGTGTTGCCTTGATAAAGGATGAGAATGTCTTCACAATGTTGTATTTAGTACTTGTTGTGGCATTAACCTGCGAATGCACTTTGTACTCACGCGTTCCAAATACCAACAATATGACACGTTAGCAATAAGTTTCCTTTAAAACATTTTACATATAATAAATCAGTATGAAATCAAGTTTGGTGTGAATTACTCGTGTGTTCCCTTCATACTCACAAAATACCAATATCACCATCTCAACATACAACACACGCCACACACCAACATACTTTTCCTAATTACAAATAACATATGATTGAAATGTGGAGCGTGGAACGGAAATTTTGAATAAATCGTGCCCGTGGTCGTGTCCATCGGTAGTGTCCACTGTAGCCCGGTAGTATGTAAGTGTCGAAAAACGAGGGCAAGAACTATTTAACAAAAACAATTATAATCTGTAAGTACCGACATAAAACAAGCGCCTTAACTGCTTAAGAGCAGAAAATATGATTATGAAATCTATGTTGGAGTAGGCGTGAACAGATGTTGATGTTACACAATGTCTTGGAGTACGTTCCTTAGCCGCTTCCTACGACGACCACAGGAAGAGAGGAATGGTACTCAAGACCGACACCATGACACTAGAGGACTTTTGCACCCCTATCAAACTACCAGTTAATCACCAAAATAACATACGTATCTTATAAAAGTATCATTAGCGTGTTTCAGCGACCTTCTACAACGCCATCTATCAAACGTATAAATAACCAGCTTGATTCAGTCAATATTGAACTGTATTATCACGGTAATAGTATCTACAGTATTCTAACTTCTTACAAACGCTATATTAGGCTGTTTTTGATTGCTTTAATTGTGCATAAACACGTCCAGTGTTAATAATTTTTATTTTGGTTGGTAAAATATTATTTAGTGTGAAATTTATAACTATTATTTGTGTACGATTTATTATTAAGTCTCTCAAATATTAAAAGAACGCGTTGATTTTTACCTCAATCTACTAAATAAAATACATAATAAGTAAGAAAGTCAAGTATACAGATGTATTAAAATACTTTAGGCGGATAGCCCTAACGCGAACTCTCGTCCAGCGCGTTTGGTATAAATTTCAAGGACACGGCAGAGTTAGACTACTGTATGATATTAATACTGTGGTATTATTCTAATTCTAGATAAACGCGATGGTGAACCGCGCGGCTGGCAAAGGCTACGAGAACGAGGCGTTCTATGAGAACATCAAGTTTCAGTTCATGGGCATCGGAAACATTCACGTCATGCGCAAGAGTTTGCAGAAGCTAGTCGAGAGTGAGTTTACACGTTTATGGTTTTTTGAATTTTTTAATTTGAATCGAATTTTCATGCAACAGGGTCGAAATATCGGCAAAAAGAATTCGAAAAGGATTCAAAAATAGCATATCGTGAGTACCCGTTAAGTATTAAAATGTGTCAATTCCGCGATAATATTAGTCTAAAATCATATATTTTTTTATTTTAATAAGAAAAAAAAAGAATTCATTCATTTTATCAATTCGTGTTTTTTTACAATATAGAAGTAGCAAAACATGGCTACTGGTGCCTATGGACATCTGTAATAAGTCCTCGATAAAGTAAGTCATGGAAGTGCTGTCACCCCCAGAGGACTAAGTCGGGACGTCTCTAGTAAGAATGTCTCTCTTGCCACACCAAAGCTTCATAGAAGACCCCAGGCTCAAGAACGTTGTAGCTATGTGCGTATCTAAGAAGTCGATGAAATTCGACTCGACCTTCTTCCCCCTTCTAAATGTCTCATGTAGTTAATAAACTAATCATAAGTATTATAATAAATCTCTTCAGCTATGCGTTTTTTCTAAATTTATGTCATTAAATTTCAGCGTGCGAGCAAAATACACCTACAATGTCATCGTTCCTCAACGGGTTGGAGTCGTCTGGGTGGCTCAAACATATTAAGTGAGTAAACGATTTGTTATTTTATATATGTTGGCACAGGATGCTGATCTTCCGGGCGTAGGAAAAGGGTTCTTAACGCCCATCTCCTACCCTCATAACAGAGGTATTGGTGCAGCATACGTGTATATCCTGCCCCAGAGTAAAAAGCCTCGAGGTGGCGCGCGCGGTACTCCCATGTGCACCTCAAAGACGATGGAATGGATGAACTCCGGCGGTTTTATAAGTGGTGACTGCGGCCTTTCTGTAGCTGCCACGTCACTACTCTGTATGTGACTTTTTATATTCCCATACCTCTCGTTAATTCTCTCTAAATCCTTATTTATAAAATCACGCATATTCGCGTCTAAATCCATTCCCGACAATCTCGAGTTGGCTTCATACTCGAACCAATACTTATCCAATAAATCTAACCTCTTCGAAGATATATTCAGCGGTCTTACGACTGCCACCATCCTTCTTAAAATTGGTGTATACGCTTTCGATAGCCGATGCCAGCTGCTGCTGGTTGGCCAACACGTCACTGACCGAAGACATGGTTATAGAAGTAAATTACAAAAAAAATATAATGGATTGATCTTACTTTTAACCACCCTGCGCCTCACTGAATATCTGAACCCTTAACTTCTGTCCAGGCTCTGTTCTTAATATAGCAGACTTCTTCAGCACGTGGCACACACTTAAAGTGTCTTGTCAGCGATATGCACTATGTCTCTATAGGGTCCGGTAAACGAAATCACACACGTGTATCGCGAAATGATCCCGCTTTTCCGAAGCTCGAAGGACCATGTACGGGTTATCCCGTAACCGTTTAAATAAACTAAATAAAAGAACTATAAAATCTTAAAACTGTATATTTCCGTACTTAATGGAAATAAAACTAAAATGGGGTGAGTGACGCGCGGTACGCTTAATGACCGATTGCGAACTAATTAACAATTCTAAAGTAAAGCATGAATGGGTGTAAACTGCTGACACAGGACTGTACGTGCATTGCCCGTACAATCCCAACCGGAAAAGGGCCCGGATGCAGGCGAACGCCGTTGGGACCTCGGATGAGTGGCATTGGCGTACCCGAGGTCTCGACAAAGGGCGTCTAGGAGAACAGAACATCGTGGGGTTTTAGCCGGTAGGAGTCCGGCATATCCTCTCAACTGCTCGCGCATAGAGAGGAATCCATGAAGGGTTCCTCCACGCAAAAAAATGGATGCCGATCTAGCCAAATTTCTACATCATACCACATCGTACGTCCTAGAGCTGTTGCCGGCCCGGCAGCCGATAGAGCAGTGAGCGCCGCCGGTACGGACAACACCATCTCGACTCTGCCGAGCGCTTGGGGCTCGTTGTTGTTCAAGACGACTACTATTAATACTGACCTCACCGACTTATAGAAACTCTGCATTAGAACACCTTTAGAATCACATCATAATACGCGTCCATTGTTCTCCAGGTCGATTCTGGACACGTCATGGTGGATAGCGAGCGCGTTAGAAGGCGGCGTGAGCGTGTGCGTGCACTGCAGCGACGGCTGGGACCGCACCGCGCAGGTGTGCTCGCTGGCCGCGCTGTGCCTCGAGCCGCACTACCGCACCATCAACGGCTACCAGGTCGGTCCGGCGTGGCGTGCACTGCAGCGACGGCTGGGACCGCACCGCGCAGGTGTGCTCGCTGGCCGCGCTGTGCCTCGAGCCGCACTACCGCACCATCAACGGCTACCAGGTCGGTCCGGCGTGGCGTGCACTGCAGCGACGGCTGGGACCGCACCGCGCAGGTGTGCTCGCTGGCCGCGCTGTGCCTCGAGCCGCACTACCGCACCATCAACGGCTACCAGGTCGGTCCGGCGTGGCGTGCACTGCAGCGACGGCTGGGACCGCACCGCGCAGGTGTGCTCGCTGGCCGCGCTGTGCCTCGAGCCGCACTACCGCACCATCAACGGCTACCAGGTCGGTCCGGCGTGGCGTGCACTGCAGCGACGGCTGGGACCGCACCGCGCAGGTGTGCTCGCTGGCCGCGCTGTGCCTCGAGCCGCACTACCGCACCATCAACGGCTACCAGGTCGGTCCGGCGTGGCGTGCACTGCAGCGACGGCTGGGACCGCACCGCGCAGGTGTGCTCGCTGGCCGCGCTGTGCCTCGAGCCGCACTACCGCACCATCAACGGCTACCAGGTCGGTCCGGCGTGGCGTGCACTGCAGCGACGGCTGGGACCGCACCGCGCAGGTGTGCTCGCTGGCCGCGCTGGGCCTCGAGCCGCACTACCGCACCATCAACGGCTACCAGGTCGGTCCGGCGTGGCGTGCACTGCAGCGACGGCTGGGACCGCACCGCGCAGGTGTGCTCGCTGGCCGCGCTGTGCCTCGAGCCGCACTACCGCACCATCAACGGCTACCAGGTCGGTCCGGCGTGGCGTGCACTGCAGCGACGGCTGGGACCGCACCGCGCAGGTGTGCTCGCTGGCCGCGCTGTGCCTCGAGCCGCACTACCGCACCATCAACGGCTACCAGGTCGGTCCGGCGTGACGTTCACTGCAGTGACGGCTGGGATCAATGGATCCACATGCGTTCTCTCAATTGTTACCAGATCTACGCGCGGCTGCACAGAGTCCGTTCACTCAACGGTTACCAGGTCTCTTCTTGATCTCTCTTGCTCTTCTTGATTCTTTACGAAAGGTCCCGTGACGACCAACGTAAAAATATATAACCGTTAGAGCCGATATCCGAGTTGTTACTCTGTATTATGAGTAATATCCGAAACGTCAGAGTATATTAACCATTTCATTTATTTCAGTACTAGCTGATCCGGCGTGCTTCGTTCCACCTAAAAGTCAAAAATCTAAAATTATCAGTGTTCCTCCACTGCTAATTTTAGATTTTTGACTTTTAGGAGGACTCCACTATATTGTGCATGTATTATACATATACATCTTCCTCTTGAATCACTCTATCTATTAAAAAACTACATTAAAATCCATAGCGTAGTTTTAAAGATTTAACGTACATGGGGACAAACAGCGGGAAGCAATTTTATTTTATACTATGTAGTGATTGCAGCCTAAAAACTGAACAATTAGATTGGATAGTAACACCAGTACCGGTCTCTTTCAGGCGCTGATCGAGAAGGACTGGCTCTCGTTCGGTCACAAGTTCAGCGCGCGCTGCGGCCACACCGCGGGCGATCCGCGCGAACGTTCGCCGGTGTTCACGCAGCTGCTCGACTGCACGTGGCAGCTGTTCCGGCAGGTGCCCGAGGTGTGTGCCTAGCTTATTATAGCCGAGTAGTTTTGTGCAACATGTAGATTACTTGAGTACACTTCGTCGTATATTGACGAACAAAGACGAATTTCTGAACGCCGCTAAACTGTCAACTTTACCCATACGGAGAATGGACGCCCATTTTGTATTTTTTTTTTATCTGACTGAAGTCGCAAACGAATATGCTCTCCACCTGATGGTAAGTGGTCACTCCCGCCCATAGACATCTGTAATCAACTACATACAGAACATGGGTTCCATCTGAAGTCAATCACAGATGCGTTGCTACTCCCGAAGATTATGATGGTCGCCTCATGTGAAAGTGTGTCGACAACAACAGCCTTCCACCGAAACGCAAGAAATGCTTCACGGTAGAAATAGGTGTGACGGTGGTACTTCCTCGGTCGAACTACACTGGTTAAATACACCCGATGCAAATACCGAATACACCCGAAAAAACTCGAATATATAGATGTTGTATTTACGAGTGTGAAGTTAATACTTGGCATATATGTAGATAGTTAAATTGCAATTATAATGGAATTGATGTCTATTACGAATACAGATTAATTATTTTAAAGTGGTGTAATTGAATTGCATGTTTTAATCAATCTAGTGTGACATCGCTTGGTTAGTTTCAATGTGTTTCACTCTTAAGAATAAGGTATTTTTATTAGTAGTTTCTGTTTCTAGGCATTTCAGTTCAACGAGCGATTTTTGCTGACGCTACACGATCACGCCCACGCATGCCAGTACGGCACTTTCATAGGGAACTGCGAGAAGGACCGCAGGGATTTGAGGTTGGTTTTACACATACATATCTATAAGAATAAAGAACATGTAAGTGTCTCTTTGTAACGTGAAACTCATAGACTCATAGAATATATATACACTAGCTGATTCCCGCAGCATCGCCCGCGTTATAAAAATCGATGTATCGATTTGTCCCGTGGGAATAAGATATTTTCCCACTGTAAAAAGTAGCCTGTATGTTGATCCAGAGTTTCAGCTAACTCCCTATCAAATTTTAAAGAAAATCGCTTCAGCTGTTTACACGTGAAGAAGTAAGAAACATACACGCTCACAAACTTTCGCCTTTATAATATTTAAATAATTAAAACAAAAAAATATAAATGTCTTGGCAAATTATCGAAGCGGCTGATTATGATAGGATTTTCATTGATAAGACTTCTGCGCAAACAAATTCTTGCTTGGCAAGGCGAGAGTAGAACACGATCTCAAACGCTTCGCGTTAGAGACGTGCAATAAAATGATGAGTGCGTAGAGCCCCATTTTTTTCACATGGTGGTTTTCTTTTACAGGTTGCCAGAGCGCACGTTCTCGTTATGGGGCTACATGGCGAGCCATCTCAACGAGTACAAGAACCCGTTGTACAACCCGAAGGCCCATCCCGATGTATTGAAACCGGACCTCAATGCTCAGAGTATTAGGTAGGCGATGATTTGTTCGTTAAACATCTGAACGGTTCGGTCTTTGCTTTTTGAACACCCTTATGACAAAGATTTTTCTGAATGTGAATATGAGGTGTGACGATAGAGTAATATAACATGTAGCACGTACGTATATTAAGAGAGATAATGTATGTATAATGTAAATAGTCTCACGTCTAATTTTAGTATATAAGCAACATCACAATAGAGAGAGATTCAATATAGATTATAGATTATAACTACATTACTGCGGTGTCTCATTTACTCAGGGGTTCCCTGAACCCCTGGCCAACGCCTCGCTACTCCCAGTGTGCCCCAACCCAGCACCACCACATGGCACACCACAAATAGTAGAAAGGTCGAGTGGCAAGCAGTTCACACAATGGTTAGTTTTTCTTATAATATACATAGAAGTATTTTAATCGAGTCTTCCGCCAATAGTTTCACCGACTATCGTAGTTCTCGTGAGTAGCAACGCATCTGTGATTAACGTCAGACATAAGCCCCTGTTCTGTATGAAATTGCTTACAGATAATCATGGGCATCAAGTGGCTATCAGGTGGATTGTACGTTCGTTTGCTATTTAAATCAGTTAAAAAAATTATAAAATTATCTGATCTAGTACTTGAAGTTTATTAAACAATCTCACCGTCTCGAAATTCGCACTTCGTCCGGGGGATGGACTATGGTCTAAAACTGTGTCATTTTGAGAAAAGACCGGTAACTAGCAGTCGGAAAATGATGGATTTTTTATAAACAATCTCACAGTGGCAATGCATCACGTGTCCAGGTTCTGGCGCGGCATGTACTGCCGGCACGAGAGCGGCGTGCACCCGCGCGAGCCGCTGGCCGACCTGCTGCCCGCCGCCGTGCACCACGCCGCCGCGCTCACGCACCATCTGCACTACCTCGCCAAGGTGAGCTCCGAGCGTGCGTGTCCGGGTTGTGGCGCGGCATGTACTGCCGGCACGAGAGCGGCGTGCACCCGCGCGAGTATCCGGGTTCGTGCGCGGCACGAGCTGTAAGGACGTTTCGTAGAACGAGTTTGATACGACCGAGGTATCACCTGTTTGTGGAGTGAAGTGTTTCTTGCGCGAGATAAAAGGTATTGGTTGCCAGTTACATAAGAGGAGACATTTTCCTAGCAGTAGAGCAGAATTAATTGTAGATTGATGATGATTTTGTCGTGCATTCGGGAAATTACGTAGTATCTTCTCGTCCACAATTCCTCAGTGCCTGAAGTCGAAATTATTCGAGCAATGTGTGTTGCCAGTGATAACCTACGGCGCCGAAACATGGTCCTTCACTGTAGGCCTCATTCGGAGGCTCAGGGTCGCTCAGCGTGCTATGGAGGGGGTTATGGTCGGAATTTCGCTACGTGACATGATTCGCAACGATGAAATCCGTAGACGAACGAAGCTTACAGACATAGCTCTCAAAATTAGTAGGCTGAAGTGGCAATGGGCCGGCCACATTGCTCGTAGGACCGATAACCGATGGGGAAGGAAGGTCCTCGAGTGGCGACCACGTTTAGGCAAAAGGAGTACAGGTCGCCCCCCTAACAGATGGACCGATGACCTGAAGAAGACAGCGGGAAACCGTTGGATTCAGAGGGCACAGGACCGGTTGGAGTGGCGCCATTTAGGGGAGGCCTATGTTCAGCAGTGGACATCAAAAGGCTGATGAATGGATGGATGGATGATTATGATTTCATGACCTAATACATTAATTTCCCCAGAGAATATCAACGTTCAAGAATCTCCTGTCCGGTCGCAAAGCGGAGAAGGAGCGGTCGACGGTGGTGAACTACCAGAACGGTGACTCGGACACCGTCGAGATTGAAACGAAGACGGAAGATTTACAAATTGACAACAAGTTAGTGCCTACAACTGACGATAGCCTTATGGTATCAACTTACACTAGGGATCAAGGTTGAAATTCCAACTCTTCTCTCTATGTGTGGTGACCGTAGCTCAACAGTGGGGCTAGTCTGTATTCGGAACTTATCTCGTCAATCCATTACTGTCCCCCTGCTAGGCACGGGTCTTCTCTCAGAATAAGAGAGTCAGGCCATAGTCCACCGCGCTGGCCAAGTGCGGATTGGTGGACTTCACACTTCTCCGAGAACTTTTTTTTTTAATATCTCTCGAATGTGTAGATTCCTTCACGATGTTTTCCATCGCCGAAAAGCAGTAATAGTTAATTTCTGATACGAATACCTATCATTTTTCCCTAATATTCCAAAAGTAGTATAACTTCAAAAAATAACTAGTTTTTTGTCAAAAAAATATCGAATATATTCCGTACCCTTCCTCTTAGCCTAGGGTGAAATCAGAGTGCTGTTTTTTCGGGGACCGCCGCTGTTGGGTTACAATGTTAGCTTTCATGAGACGTTTCAATATACTTCTCACCCTTCCTCTTAGCCTAGGGTGAAATCAGAGTGCTTTTTTCTCGGGGACCGCCGCTGTTGGGCTACAATGTTAGCTTTCATGAGAGGTTTCAATATACTTCTTACCCTTCCTCTTAGCCTAGGATGAAATGAGAGTGCTTTTTTTTCGAGGACCGCCGCTTTTAGGTTACAATGTTAGCTTTCATGAGACGTTTCAATATACTTCTCACCCTTCCTCTTAGCCTAGGGTGAAATGAGAGTGCTTTTTTACGGGGACCGCCGCTGTTGGGTTACAATGTTAGCTTTCATGAGACGTTTCAATATACTTCTCACCCTTCCTCTTAGCCTAGGGTGAAATCAGTGCTTTTTTTTCGGTGACCGCCCCTGTTGTGCTACAATGTTAGCTTTCATGAGACGTTTCAATATACTTCTCACCCTTCCTCTTAGCCTAGGGTGAAATCAGAGTGCTTTTTTTTCGGTGACCGCCCCTGTTGTGCTACAATGTTAGCTTTCATGAGACGTTTCAATATACTTCTCACCCTTCCTCTTAGCCTAGGGTGAAATCAGAGTGCTTTTTTTCGGGGACCGCCGCTGTTGGGTTACAATGTTAGCTTTCATGAGACGTTTCAATATACTTCTCACCCTTCCTCTTAGCCTAGGGTGAAATCAGTGCTTTTTTTTCGGTGACCGCCCCTGTTGTGCTACAATGTTAGCTTTCATGAGACGTTTCAATATACTTCTCACCCTTCCTCTTAGCCTAGGGTGAAATCAGAGTGCTTTTTTTCGGGGACCGCCGCTGTTGGGTTACAATGTTAGCTTTCATGAGACGTTTCAATATACTTCTCACCCTTCCTCTTAGCCTAGGGTGAAATCAGTGCTTTTTTTTCGGTGACCGCCCCTGTTGTGCTACAATGTTAGCTTTCATGAGACGTTTCAATATACTTCTCACCCTTCCTCTTAGCCTAGGGTGAAATCAGAGTGCTTTTTTCGGGGACCGCCGCTGTTAGGCTACTCTGTTAGCTTTCATGAGACGTTTCAATTTATTATCACCCTTCTTCTTAGCCTAGGGTGAAATCAGAGTGCTTTTTTTCGGGGACCGCCGCTGTTGGGCTACAATGTTAGCTTTCATGAGACGTTTCAATATACTTCTCACCCTTCCGCTTAGCCTAGGGTGAAATGAGAGTGCTTTTTTTTCGGGGACCGTCGCTGTTGGGCTACAATGTTAGCTTTCATGAGACGTTTCAATTTACTTCTCAGGAAAAATAATTCTGAAATCGATGGAATATTAATGCTATATTTTTGTCACTTACAGGTTGTTATACGAGAGCAGCGGGGGGTTATCAGAAATGGAATGCGCAAACCACGATCACCCATTGAAGGAGACTGCAGCGCCCAAACCGAACAAAATACCTCTCATCACTGAGGTAAACGAAATGATATGATAATATGGTATTTGATTGAGAAGTGAATTCTGAATGAAATATCATATTAATGATTTTATTTGAAATCAGTTTTATTTAGGTACAGCAAGAGAGGGTAACAATTGTAGGCGTAATTATTGTATTGAGGACCCGCGTGGCGGAGCGGTTATCATACCAGATTGATGCGCAATGGGTCCCGGGTTCGATTCCCGGCCTGACAGGTACCTGAATGATGAGTTAAGATTCATGTTCTGGGTCTGGGTGTTTGTGTATTCGTCTTGTATGTGTCCATAGTAGCCACGACACAGGAGAAAATCCTAGTTTAGGGCTATGATCATAGAAAGCGTATTTTTTTTGTGTTAGAAGTTACAATAGAGTGTGACGTTAGTATCGTGATATTTCTTATTAATTTACAGAAACGATATAATACGATACGATATGATATTATATGTAATGTAATATAATTTTATGATATTTTTTGACTTCTAATATTTACACACATTGGTACACCCACTGTTTGTTCTTACAATAATGTTACGTGTCTGTCTGTCTGCGTGCAGAGGGCGGAGGCGTTGATCCCGGCGAGCCTGGCGGCGCTGGAGGCGGAGGTGGGCTCGGTGGCGCTGGACTGGCACTCCATCAAGAGCGTCTCCGAGTGCAGCTGCTCCACGCCGCTAGACCACTTCAGCAGGAAGGTGGGTGGAAGAAGCAGGCTAAGATAATTTTTGTTTAATACCATAATTTGAATTATATAATTTGCTACCGCTAATACGATAACAACACCTGGGAAAATAGGTTCTTATTTTTGCCTTCAAAAGGTACTCGATGCCGTGGGAGTGACGCAGGGTTATGTGGGATTTTTATCGCACTAAAATTTCCCCGGTGGCCGTCCTCGGCGCTACAAAGATGATCCAGGATCTCCAAAGGAATGCACCGAAGTCTGAACGTGTTACCCCATCGACCTTATAAAGATAGTCTAGTCTTTAGGTCGTAAAAATTAGACAGCTAGTCTTTACGACGGTATATGACCTTCGTACCGCCGTCCTTCTCAGGGTCGCATGACCGAATGGTTTGAGCTCCCACTCTAGCCACCTGCAACACCGGAAGCCCCCTTTAGTGGCCTCTTACGACAGGCAGAGAATATTGTAAGCCTATTCTAATCCCGGAATTACAGGGACGAACCTGGTGTACCGAAAATGGTGTAATGCGTTAAGGGGAAGTCGGTTGTGTTCTGGAGATTTAAAAGTCCTCTGCAGTGCCGAGGATGGCCAGAGGGAGGGAGATGTTTAGGTGTGTTAATCTCAGTTTTCCGAAACTTCAGTTTCAGTTCGCCAAAAAGTTTGAAGGTGCTCCCCATCCCCCTTGAATCAATGGCCATCAGAGGGGGGGAGATGTTAAGGTGTGTTAATCTCAGTTATCCAAAAGTTCAGTTCCAGATTGCCAAAAAGTTTGAAGGTCCCATTGAATCAATGGTCATCATAGGGGGGAGTTGTTAAGGTGTGTTAACAATTCTCAGTTTTTCAAAAGTTCAGTTGCAGATCGCCAAAAAGTTTGTAGGTCACCCATCGCCCTTGAAACAAACGGTGTTGAGTGATGTATGGTCGATGTCCGCAGCACCACTGCTGGGGCTGCGGGCGGTGCGTGTGCACGCGCTGCGTGTACGCGCGCGCGCCGCTGCCGGCGCTGCGGCCGCCGCGCGCCGCGCCGCTGTGCGCCGCGTGCGCGCCCTCCGCGCCCGCCTCGCCGCACCCCGCCGGTACGTGCTGAGCGGCGGCTGGGCTCCATGTGTGAGCTGGCTGTGTGTGTGCTGGCTGTGTGTGGGCTGTCTGTGTGTGTGTGTGCTGACCGTGTGTGAGTTGACTGTGAGTGTGAGATGTCTCTGTGTGTGAGATGTCTCTGTGTGTGCTGACTGTGTGAGCTAACTGTGTGTGTGTGTTATGTCTGTGTGTGAGCTGACTGTGTGTGTGTGCAGACTATGTGTGTGCTGACTGCGTGTGTGCTGTGTGTGTGTGTGAGTTGACTGTGTGTGTGATCTGACTGTGTGTGTACAGACTGTGTGTGTGAGATGTTTGTGTGTGAGCTGACTGTGTGTGTACGAGATACTGCACGTACACGTGACTATTTTACGTATGTAAGTGCTTTACTTGCACACGTGCTAACATTTTCATTTGTATGAATATCATTTTATAGTAAACATATTTTACCTTTCCCCAGTAAACTGTTACCTTAGTTCCTAATACTTAGTGAACGGTACAGTGTGTGTGAGCTGACTGTGTGTGAGCTGACCGTGTGTGAGTTGACTGTGTGTTAAAGCTGACTGTGTGTTAGCTGACAGTGTGTGAGCTGTGTTTATAAGAGGAGCTGTGCTCATTGTGTGCATGGGTTGAGCTGACAGCGCTGACAGTGCATATAAGTTAAATTATGCTTAGTATTGTGGTGTGGAGATAAGGATATTGGTCTAATGATGTCTTTATTATGATTGATCTTAACACTACTCTAACACTAACTTATAATATATAGCTTAGCTCCACACCACAAGTCTGCTCAAATAGAACTTTGCTGACTGTGTACATGAATGATACAATGCTGACTGTGCGATTGGGTTGAACTGACTGTGCATTTAGGCTTTGAACTGTGTGTGTATATGGGGTGAATTAAGCCGACTGTTCAAGTGAGTTCGTGAAATAGACCATGATGGATTTGCGCACGAGATAACCTTTGCGTAAAGTCAGTCATAATTTATGATGATATCGCATATTAGATGTAATTAAGCAGAAATTTACTTATTTATTATATTTTCTTTTATAAATTCTCAACTAAATCTTAATGTTTATTTTATATTTTTTTATTTTTTATTTTTCCAGATATAGTACACACACCAGCCAACTAAGAAGATAAAAGAAAATGTAGCTTAATAATTTGTCTTTCATAGTATTCGATTTTATATAAAATATAGTTACTGTAAATAGATATTTTTATGATACTTTACGGAATCATTTTTCTATTATTGCATTCGAAATTGAGAGTATCTTTGTGTGTATCAGACTACAAAAAAATCCAGATTACCTACACACACAAATGTATGTGTACGTAAATAACATTGTCACGTGATGGTCATTCACACTTGTCTAGTATTGAAAGCTCGCATGGTGAAGGTGTGGAATTACTCGCAATAGGTCAGTGACCATGGTTCCAGCTTCAAACCTTGGTCAGACAAAAATCTGAAAGATGATTTCAATTTTTTTTTGGGTTCGATTTAATGTCGGTCACGACACGACACAAAAAACATTGTAGTGTGGGGTTATGAATTTAGAAAGCATTTAAAGAGCAACTAAAAAAAGTAAAATTTATATAATTATTGTTGTTTATGTATAAACTCGTTTGATAAAAAAAATGTAACAAAAAATCTTTATTTCTTTACTACGATAGGTATTTAAAAACATACTATTTTTCATGTGCATAAAATGGAACACATTTTCTATAGTATTATATCGTATGAAATTTGTAAATATAATGTTTGGGCTGCAAGCGACCTGTGTGATTTAGAGACGTGTATCTGTATAACAAAGTTTTGTCGAGTGTATTAAGTGTATATATAATAACGTAATAACCATGTCAAGTTGTTAGTTCTGAATTAAATTGTAGATTTGTAATCTCTTTTAAATGTAATTGTTTTGAAAATGCCGCTTTTCTTGTCACGCGGGCTTATATATATACATGCGTGTTATGCCCGCATGCGTGATTGCTCGCTGTATTCTCTTTGTCATTTCTACGAAGCGTGAATAAACTCGCTACATTATCTTCGAGACGTCTATGAAGCGATAATACCTCTTTTTCATGTGCATCGGGCCCGCGTGACAGGAAAAATGCCATAAATGATATCTTACTTATAATTACATGAAATTATGATAAGACTCGTTATATAAAAAAAGTGGTATAAGATGCGTATCGGTAGTGATTGCTTACAATGAAGTGTGCTGCTCCTTTGCTACTTCTGTTATATGGTATCGTTCTGGGACGTAGAGTTCCAGGTGCGAATCCTGGCAAGGCAAACCTCTAAATATAACTAAGATTTCTGTTTGAGTGTTTGTGTATTCGACTTTGTGTATGTTTATTTGTAGTGATGTAAGAATCCTGTTGTAAGTGTAAAAACCCTCATAACATTTAAATTTCATAACCATTTTTAATAAAGAAACTGGAGTATGCAATATATTAAATATAATGGATACATTCCACATATCTCTCTACTACTATAAACGGTTTTTAATCTGGTATTACATAGACGTAGAAAAATATGTTCCTAGCAATATAACAACCAAGTAATAAATATAAATTTCAAGTGACAATGTACTTGTCCGAAGCGTTCCAATTAAATCGTCAGTAGCAAAACGTTTGTGTGAAGAGCAGTGATAGCCTAATGGTTGAAACTTGCCCTCTCGATCGGGAGGTCCGAGGTTCAATGCACCACTGGTTTTTCTAAAAATTAAGTACGTATTAGAAATTAATTATCAATGCTTTACGGTGACGGAAAACATCGTTACACACACACCCGAGAGTTATTTATAAAAAAAGTTCTCAGAGGTGTGTGAAGCCTAACAATTCGCACTAAGCCAGCGCAATAGATTATGGCATAAAACTCTTTCATTCTGAAAGTACAACCCATGCCCAGCTGTGGGACAATAAGGGATTGTCGACAACGCGCTTGTGGCTATTCTCCAGATAAGACTTTCATCTTATCTAAGGTCGATTACAATTGACCATAGGTAGCGGCCACTTACCATTAGGTGGACTGCATGCTCTTTTTCTACATCTATATATTTAAAATTGAAAAATATAAAAAAAAAATGTGTGCGTGTACTAGCGTACACTCGTAAGAAGTGAAACTTCTTTATGACGTTATTTTTCAAAAAATAATTTACTTTATGCAACTTTACAGAAATTGGTTAAATAAAGTTAAATTAGATAAAGTTTAATAAAAGGCTTTTATTAAACTTTATCTAATAATCTAATCTATAATAATCTATCTAATATCACGCGTGGTAGGGATAACGTAACGTAACGGATAATGGCGCGTAACAGAAAAAGATGGCGCGTAACGAAAAAATGTTACACTAAATTTTTTTCCAACCCCGATAAAGAAGTTTCACTTCAAAAAGCGCTCGCATAATAAGCATAATACGCTCAGTGGCAATCAACCGTCAAATGTTGAAATCACTGAGAGCTTTATATATTATTTAAACTTCGCTTATAAATCTCGAATATTAATGTTCAAAGAGTGTTTAATGTAGCAAGTGAGAGTAATATGATAAAAATATTATGTATATATGATTTTAATATATCGACTTGTCTATTGTATCGTGTTTAATATGTTAACATTTTTGAAAATTATGCTAATGTAAATACAACTGTTATAAGCGATAAAAATAAGCTAATAAAAATAAGTATAATAAATATGTAAGATTGAACATCGCTGCCTTTAATTTAAAGTTAAAGTTTGTGAACCGGTGATTTCACATTTTTTTATTTACTTGTGTAAAACATATTTGCGTTAATACCAATATTAATATAACATTATTATTATACATTATATATAACATTATTATTAATTTTTGTTAATATAATTTTGTAGGTGGTAGAACCAGTGTAATTCGACCGGGGAAGTATCACCGCCACACCTATTTCTAGCGTGAAGCATTTCTTGCGTCTTCGATAGAAGGGTGTGATTGCCGGCACACTTTTATATGAGGCGACCATCATAGTCCTCGCGAGTTGCAATGCATTTGCGATTGACTTCAGATAGAACCCATGTTCTATTTGAAGCTGCTTACAAATGTCAAAGGGCGACAGTGACCACTTACCATCAGGTGGACTGCTTGCTTGTTTGTCAGATAAAAAAAAGATGAAAAATGTAAAAAAGAATATAGGCCTACGGAGGCACTTACAAATTGTCAGTTACATATATGTATATATTTTTTTACACTGCCACCGGATCGGAACACGACCTCAACGGAGAAGATCCGGCAAGAAACTCAGTGGGTTTGTCTTTTTTTTTTGTTGAATAGTCGACACTATCGGAGTACAGAGGAGCCCAGGCATATGCGCCAGGGTAGATACCCTGGCGTGACATCTCCTTATTCCAAACGTTTGATCTCTTTTAGAAGAGGATATTCAAAAAATACTATTTTTTGAATTTTTACTTGACCTGGCAAACTTCGTTACGCCTGAAAGTCAAAAATCTAAAATTATTAGTGTTCTTCCACTATATTGTGCATGTATTATATATAAAAATCTTCCTCTAGAATCACTGTAACTATTAAAAAGAAACTGCATTAAAATCCGTTGCGTAGTTTTAAAGATCTAAGCATACATATGTAGAGACAGCGGGAGGCTTTGTTTTATACTATGTAGTGATTAAGACACGGTAAATTAGTTACAATTCTCCATTTGTGATAAGAGACCATGTCTAATTGTAAAGTAAAAAGAATTGCAGCAAACAACTAAATCAATAAACAACGTATAATTCTATTAACGAGCAATTTGTAAAATCTTCATACGATTTTATTCGTCTGTATCGCTACGGTAATACAAAATGTTACGTGGAATTACTTTTATGTTTTTAGCTGTGCTTATTACTAGCATTCGCTGCGAAAAAGGAGGTAGATTGAAAGATGTCCAGGAAAAACGCGTTCTTGGCGTAGACGCGGTTCACGACGGTAAAATTGACAAGGACACAATTACATATAGAAATATGAAACGGGGGAAACGAGATGCGGGAGAGAATTGTAAGTTTAAAAATCAATTTAATGGCGGTTTGTTTCTGTACGCATACAAATATTAAAAAGGCGAAAGTTTGTTAGGGTGTAAGAAACGTTTTTGAAGTGAAACTTCTTTAGGCGCATGAGGGTAAAATTTTTACAGATGAAACGTCACGCCGGTATGCAACGGAAGTGTCGGAAAAGAGAGAGAGAGTGATCGAGACCGATTGAGAGAGAGTAAGACAGGGCGAACGTAGCATGAGCAACTACCCGTGGAGTGAGAGTAGGGAGCAAGCGAGTGAGAAAGATTGAGAGAAAAAGTGAGACAGAGCGAACGTCGTATCACGCCTTTTTCCCTTCCTCTTAATCTTGGAAATTTAAAGTTTTAGATTTGTATAAATATAAACAAGATTTATAAATATAGATGGCAAGTGGTCACTGCCGCCCATGGACATCGTAATCAACCTCATACAGTACATGGGTTCCATCTAAAGTCAATCACAGATGCGTAGCTACTCCCGAGAGCCGACCGCACCCTTAGCAATCCATGCTTAGTGATGTGCTAAGTGTGGATAAACACAACTCGAGTTAAAATGCACGTAATCGGAGCCAACTCGAGTTAACTACATGACCGTAAGAACCGTCAAGTGGCTGACCTTTTTTTATTTTTTGTGGTCAAACTTGAATTAGTATACTTTTGACAACCTTTTTTTTCGTTCTCAAACTTGAATCTGTATAGATATGACGATCTTTTTTTGGTCGTCGAGCTTAACAAAATTGAGTAAGCTTAACTCGAGTTAGCAACTCGAGTTCACCATCACTACCCATGCTTATGATTAATAGGTACTACCAATTTATTCCCGTGACCCGCATTGATCACGTTTACCATGGCAGTAAGTATCCCCTGAGTTAATCCTTATCATTCACTGTATGCCAAATTTCTGCGAAATGCAATGTGTAGTGTGTGTAGTAACCGTCCTTGTAGTTCCGGGATCAGAATAGGGCTACGGTATCCCCTGCCTGTCGTAAGAGGCGACTAAAAGGGGCTTCCGGGGTTGCGGGCGGCGAGAGTGGGAGCTTGAACCATTCAGCCAGGCATCCCGGGAAGGACGGCGGTATGTGTAGTCGTAAAGACTAGGCGGAGCGGTGGGCCCAGCCGCCCATCTGAGAGGAGCCCGATGGGGCAACGCGCTCAGCGGATTCCGGCTGCAGTCCTTTGGAGGTCCAGGAGTCCTCTTCATGGCGCCGAGGACGGCCACCGGGGGGGTTTTAGTGCGCTAAAATCCCACATAACCCTGCGTCGCTCCCACAGCGTCGGGTACCTTTTGAAGGTTTTCCCCCTCAAAAAAAAAAAGTATGTGTTGTAACATATTCACATACATCCTCACAAACATTTGTTTTTATAATTATATGAATTGTAATATTTACCAGCCGCTTCGTCTCCCGAAGAAGTAAACGTCCATATTCAACAGTTAAGAGCGAACATCTCAGAATGTCTCGAAGAAGTATCATCTCCTGAGAACTCTCCTGGGAACATTGACTGCGCAATTGCTTGTGCCTTCAAACGCTACGGTATTATCGTAAATGGAAAAGAAAATAAAGGTGATTAATTTGTTTTTTTTTTATCTGACTGAAGTAGCAAACCAGCATGCAGTCCACCTGATGGTAAGTGGTCTCTGCCGCCCATGGACATCAGTAATCAACTTCATACAGAACATGGGTTCTATCTGAAGTCAATCATATGTTGCTACTCCCGAGGAATATGATGGTCGCCTCATATAAAAGTGTACCGGCAACCACACCCTTCTATCGAAACGCAAGAAATGCTTCACGCTAGAAATAGGTGTGGCGGTGGTACTTCCCCGGTCTTACTACACTGGTTCTACCACCTTCAAAATTTGTTATTTTATCGTTGAGCGTATTAAGTGTATAACTAACGTGATCAATTTATTTTGTTTATTTAATAATCTCACTTTAAAATCTATTCTACATTTGGATTTAAATTAAAAAAACAGCATATCGAAACCGTTGCATATTAAAACGTAAAAATACTGCGATATTATTAATCTAAAATCATAAAAAATGTAATTAAAAAGTATGCACAATCTCATTTGGGTTAACACTATATTCCTGTTAATGTTTAACTGAAATCATGAAGGAGTTTCAGAGAATCACATCAATTTAGCAGATATAGGGAAGAGCGTACACCCTCCTTTATCTGTTATTCATATCACAAGTAGCAAAAAGTCTATGGTTATGCATAGACCAAAAAATTAAAATCAAAGAAACCTCTTTTAGAAAATGTCCTGACACTTCTGAAAAATTTCTACACGGAGGAAGTGAGCCTGATGAAGAAGATGGAGGAGCAAGTGGACCAATGCCTGGACAGCCAAGGTGGCGAAGACGAATGCGAGCAAGCAGCAAGCCTCAATGAGTGCATCAATAATCTCTTGGACTATAACAAACACATGCTCACTGAGAACCAGTAAGAGTGGCGTAGCTAGGCGTGGGCGAAGTGGGCCCTCGGACTAAGGGCCTCGCGAGGCCTCTTGAACCCATTAAGTTGTGACCCATTTTTGTGCTGGAATTTTCAAGGGTACCACAGCCATTCAAAAATGTTTCCTTCTTTCTGATAATACCACGTTAGAGGTTTTTGAGTATGCTCTCTCAGAATACGGTGTTAGTTAAGGAAAAATATATAAATTTGTTTAATACACAATAAAAATAGACGCAATTTTTGTATCACAATTTTGGAATGTTTAAAAACGAATGAAATAAATGCACAAATATTCCCTGAATAATTTTAATGGGTTAAATATGATGCCACAAGATTTAAATCTCCCCTAATATACAAAAGGGGCCTCGCTCATAAATCTTCGCTCACATCTATATTAGTGTACGCTACGCCATTGACTAGTGTTGTAACGAATATTCGTATGTTATTCGCATTCGCAAAAATTGTGCGAATATTGAATGGCAGTGTCTTGCAAAATAAGGTCGCCAAATCTATGCAAATTTAAGTCGAACTACAGTATGCGAACAAAAAATAAGTAACTAGTATTATCACGGATATGATACATTTTAATACTTAACGGGTACTCACAAATATCGGCAAAAAGAATTCTATAAGAATTCATAAACCGCATGTCGTGAGTACCCGTTAAGTATTAAAAAAAAAATAAGGTCGCCAAATCTACATCTTCCGGGCCCTGACTCCAAAAACAAAAAAAAATCCATTCACCGATATTCAAATAATAATACTCGTTACATCACTACTCTGAACTATTGTCAATAAAGTTAGCGTTCAAGACTTTTTATTGTACCTATTATTTTAGACTATATGGATATCAATAAGAAGAAAGACAAACCCGCTGAGTCTCTTGCCGGATCTTCTCAGTTGAGGTCGTGTTCCGATCCGGTGGTAGTGTAAAAAAAATCTGTCAATTTTTAAGTGCCCCTGTAGGTCTATACAAAATAAAGACATTGCATTTCTTTTCAGACTAGTTGACACGGCGAACTTCGTTCCGCTTAAAAATACAAAAATGTAAAATGTTCAGTGTTTCTCTACTATATTATACATGTATTATACATAAAAACCTTCCTCTGGCATCACTCTATCAATTAAAAAAACTGCAATAAAATCCATAGCGTAGTTTTAAAGATCTAAGCATACATAGGGACAGACAGCGAGAAGCGACTTTGTTTTATACTATGTAGTGAAGTTTCGACGGTGATTTCAAAATAAGTTCAATTTTAAGCTTGCATGGATCTTTACCTATATAATGTATAAGTTTATCTTTGTCTTTTGATAAACTTTGTTGTGACAAGATCAAAGCATTCGAGCTTTAATAGAAATTCCTACCATTAGTATAATCATAGTAAAGAATAATTGAACAGCTTCATACAAATCGGCCGTCGCCGGTTTGAAGGGTAGGCATGCACGCATAAAAATATGGCAAATATGTGCGAAACACAAAGAAATTTGATCCGGGGGTTAGTAAATAAATCAAATTGTCGTATAAGATTGATAAAAGAAATAGATTAATTTACTCGATTAGTTATAGCGCGACATAATAATAGTTAGCCCCATGATGACCTCAAATGCGATAAAAGATATGGGAAACATATGCGAAACAAAGCAATTTGATCCGGGACTCTTAAATAAAATAAATTGTTATGGAATATTGATATAAGAAATCGATTAATTTACTCGATTAGTTAAAGCCCGACTAACTTTTACGCCTGGGTTCTACTAACCGTTGTTATACGTTTTGAGAACCTAATATATCATGCGAGCAATTTTTGCAATTAATATGCAATTCAGTTTTTGAGATCATCATCTTAGTGAAAATTAAAATTGAAATATCTTTGCATAGAAAAACAAAAATGGTTAGTAGAGAGCTGACATTTTTTAAAATTGTTTTTATGGCCTTGGCTTCATGCCTTTCAGCCTAACTTTAGCAAATTTCTTACTAAGAGCTGACAACATAATATAATAGACAATAGATCATAAGTAGATGATGCGCCGCGTGCGCACCTTCGCGCCCGCCTCAAGCCATCGGACCGGTACTTGCGAGTTCTGTGAGAGTTGAGCTCTGTGTGAGCCGACAGTATGTATGAGATGAGCTGTGCCCACTGTGTGCATGGGATCAGCTGACAATGCTGACAGTGAGTAAGTGAAGGTGGTAAAACCAGTGTAGTTCGACCGGGGAAGTACCACCGCCACACCTATTTCTAGCGTGAAGTATTTCTTGCGTTTCGATGGAAGGTTGTGGTTGCCGGCACACTTTTATATGAGGCGACCATTACAGTCCTCGGAAGTGGCAATGCATCTGTGATTGACTTCAGTAGAACCCACGTTTTGTATGAAGTTGATTACAGATGTCCATGAGATTATTTGATCTCTTACTACAAAATTATATTTTATCATTATTACCTATTTTTTATTCAAAAGTAATTCACGGTAAATTAGTTATATCTTTGCATTCTGATAAGGGAACTATGTCTAATTGTAAAGTAAAAAGTATTGCAACAAATTCTACAACTGTATCGATAACAGCTGTAAAATATTACATTTTTAATTTTACAACCAACGCCTAATTATTTTACTAACGAGCAATTTGTACAATCACTCTTTGTACAATCGGCCTTTTGCTACAGTAATAGTACATTTAAAATGTTACGTGGAACAATTTGTGTATTTCTATTCGTACTTATTTCTAACATTAACAGCGAAAAAGAAAGTAAATTGAAAGATGTACAGGAAAAAAAACGCATGCTCGGCGTAGACACAGTCCATGATGGTAAAATTGATAAGAACTCAATTACATATGGAAACATGAAACGGGAAAAACATGATTTGGGAAATTGTAAGTAAAAACATCAATTTAATCATAGGACGCGAGGTAAGATTGAGGGAATTCACGGTACTTTTTTATCTTTTTTTTTTTTTGTAGCAAACGAGCATGCAGTCCACCTGATGGTAAGTCACCGCTGCCCATGGACATCTGTAAGCAACTTCATATAGTACATAGGTTCTATCTAAAGTCAATCACAGATGTGTTGTTACTCCCGAGGACTAGGATGATCGCCTCATATAAGTGTGCCGGCAACCACACCCTTCCATCGAAACGCAATGAATGCTTCACGTTAGAAATAGGTGTGGCGGTGGTACTTCCCCGGTCGAGCTACACTGGTTCTTCCACCTTATCTTTTTAAATATCGCATTTAAAAAGGTTCAAAAGTACTTATTATTTGGGCGTACTATATTTGGATAATTTGTATCTGCGATTAACTGATAACTGATGGTTGACCCTTTGCTATATTAAAACGTTTGTATTTGTCAGCTGGTAATCAAGAAACAAAACCATACTGGCATTACAGTTCGTTTCCTGATGAAACGAGCGTCCATGTTCAACAGTTCAAAGTGAACATGTCAGAATGTCTGAAAGAGGTTCAAAGTAAAGAGAAAGGTGTACAGCGGTTATCTCCGAAGAAAAACTCTCCCGTGCACGGAGAATGCCTAATTGCTTGTGTCTTCAAACGCAATGGTGTTATCCATAAAGGAAAAGTTCATAAAGGTGAATTGTATATTATTATTTTATTGTCGCTTGTTTTTAGGCCTTTTTAAATCATTTTGTCACTTTTGGGCAGATTATACATGTATTAGGTACCTAATATGCACATAGGTACTTAATAAAATATTATTAAAAAAAATAGCAAACGACACATCGTGAGTGCACATTGCATAATAAAATGTATAATTTTCTGCGATAAGATTAGTTTAAAACACAAAAGTAGTTATTAAAAAGTTTCATAAATTAATTTTTTTAATGTATGTATGACAGGGTTCACAAATTTGACAGGAATAAAGGGATGGGCATACTCTTTCCTTTACCCTTTCTCTCCCTTAAATTTTAACATATGTAACAAAATCTATATCTATGTATATAGTATACCTACCTAGAAAATGAAAAAAAAACCTCTTTTAGAAAACCTCCTGGCACTAGTGAACAAGTTTTACGCAAAAGAAGTTAAGTTGATGAAAAAGTTGGAGAGGGAGGTGGACCGATGCCTGGACAGCAGTACTCGAGGCGGCGGAGACGACTGTGCGCTAGCGGCAAGGCTCAATGATTGCACCAATACCCTTATGGAATATAACAAACATATGCTCACTGTGAAGTATTGACAATAAATTTTGCGTTCGAGACAGTGTTTCATTTATGAAATTTAAAAAGAAATCTGCAGAGATGCTACTTTAAGTTTACATGGAACTTTAACGATGTAACATGTAAGTTTATCTTTCATATAAATACCTATGTAATTAACACACATAATGGTACCTATTGCTCGTTACTAGAGAACTTGGCCACACGCTATTGCGTGTTTTGATATCTTTATATTTTATTGAACATCAGTATTTAAGGAACTTTTAATTTTGGTTATAAGTCGATTTCAGGAGCGTACTGCCTAGCCATATCCATCCATCCATCCATGGATACGGCTAGGCCTAGCCATATATTGAATATATTAGATAAACTAATTTTGCTGTGTAATTCAGAGTTACGTATTGAGTTTAGCAAAACCTAATTATTGAAGGCACCTTCTTTATGCACGTTATGAAAAAATGATGAGAGTGAAATTTTAAGATTCGTCACACAAAAGTCACAGTATGAAGTTGAAATGAGGATGAGAATGAAAATGAAAATGCTTTGCCATGCAATAACTTTACCGTGGCAGTCCCTGAGTGCCGCACGTTTTTTTTTAAAGTATAGGTACTTCTTTAGGCGTGTTATGAAAAAAATGATGAGAATAACGCGAAATATATGATGTAATACAATCAAACACCTCTGTTGTAATAATATGTAGGTTTATTAATTTACCTTCACAATATACACTTCTCGTCTCACTTCAACTTTATTACATAATTCACTCTGTAAAACTATCACTAAACAACCATCTTGTTCCGTGTCTAGACTCCTTCTGCCGTCTCTCGATCAACTGTTCGTAAAATCTAAGTTGATACAACTAGCGACACCGACAATTGATATCCGAACTAATTTATGCGATAACATAAAAATAATATTAAAAACTATTACAAATTTTATGAAATCATTACAATGTATTTTTTAAAAGATTTTTATCTTGTTACGCCAAAGAAGTATAAGTTCTAACGCGTGTACATATGTACCCACACACTTTTTTATTGTATAAATTATTGAATACAAATTTTTGTATGCAGGCGTATATCATAAATCATCTTGGTCAAAGGATATCTGTATACGTTATAAAAAAACAATATCAAAATCTATTCGAAAAAAACGTAATTAATCAGTTTATTCTTACTACTACAGTTTAAACGTTTGAACTCTCATTTGATACATTTTATTTATTAGCATATGCATATTGCTTGCAGCTTGAAGAAGCTTCAAGCTTGTCAGTCAATAAAAATATTAAATAAATATAAAAATATATGTTTCCTTCTGTACGTTTGATAATACTGCTCACGTAAAAATGTTCATTTATATTGATTACCAGTGCCTGAACTAGAATAGCAGTAATAATGAGGGGTGCAAACCTTATGGACGGTTAATTTTAATTCACTTGGCGCATCAGGTGACTTCTTGTTTTTTTAATATTTTTAATTTTAATAATAATATTAAGCTAAATGATGACTCCAAATTGTTTAATAATAGCATTTCTCACATACAATTTACGGCGTAAAATAATGTACAAAACATAAAGCGATTTGATCCGGGGCCATAAAAATAATTCAAATTATTTTGGAGGATTGATAGAAGAAATCGATTATTTTACTCGATTAGTTATAGTCAGACTGCTGCGTGTGCTATTGTAGCTACAGTAAGAAAGTTTCCAAGACATTAACATTTAACATGCCAGTAATTTTAAGTTAAAATTGTTAAAATATTTAACAATAAATATGCGATTCTTGCATTATTCCAGTTTACATCAGTTTCGATATTGCCGTTTGGAGTTTGCCGCTAGCGCTTATGACACGTCCACACGTTTGCAAACACTTAGACTAGTTTGTGCTCTGGTGTAATAAATATACACTCATAATTTGTAAAAAATGAGTAAACATATTACATAAATATGAGAAAATATATGTTTCGTTTCCTTTTACTTTTTAAATAAAGATAACTTAAGCTAAATTGAATAGGCGATACAATTTCAATGTCCACATCCGTCACGCTTGCCTCTTCAGGACTTATTATGTTATTAACTCATAAACTCACTCGCAAGCGTGACTTCTTGATGAGGTTTGGCAAGCTTGCAGACGCGGCATTAAACAGAGGATATAGTCCGAGCCGAAGAGGATAATTACAGCAGTGTCTCGTTATTTCACCTTGCCTGATCAAAAATGATATTAACCACTTTTATTTTATCACTATTTGAACAATCGTGAATCAAAAAAAATGTTTACATTTTTTTTTTCCAACTTAATCTCAAAATAAAAGAGAGCGGACACTATGTTACCATTAGAGTTGCCACCTTTTTATTCAACGATTAAAGTACATTGGCTACAAAAGGTTTAAAGAAAAAAGTACGTAGCTTCAAAATAAAGTACTATTTATATTATTACTTAATTTTTGGCTCTGGGATACATTTAGAACTGTGTGAGGTGATAGTAGGCAAAAAAAATGTAGATAGTAACTTGGCGCCCATATTTTATAAAAAAGGTCACCAAATGTAAATGCTCTACTATTTTCTAAATAAGGTAGCTACGGAAACCTTGTGATTAAAGTAATTTTAAATCCCAGATATACCAAATAAAGTATTTTCGCGTACTTTATTTTCCTCATAAAGTATATCGTGCAATTGCCCCGAATAAAGTACAATACTTTATATTAAAGTACGGGCGGCAACCCTAGTTACCATAGACAAGGTTTGCGGAAACGTCAGAGTGACGGGCCACAAGCCCACAACTGGGGACACGACATTGGCAAAGCATAGCTTATTTTTTTATTTCGTTTAGTAGTAGGTAAAAATAGAAAATATTTATGAAAAGTTTGTTTGCGGCTACAAATTATATTTACCAATATAATTGACATGGAACAATGTAAAATGGAGAAACGTAATGTTAAATTGTTAACTGTAAAGTGCTTATGTATTACTTTTGGTAGTGCAATTTTCAAGTGCGTCAAGATTTCTGATGCTATCAGGTAACTTTAAGCAGGTAAATTAATTTATCACAATGATAAAATTTATATTGTCTCTTTGGAATCTTCTTAGTCTGTTTGATTTAATGCATCGGGGATTGTCCCATCATGCTTTATATTTAATTATTTGTTGTGGTATCTGCTTGGAATTGTATGTTTATTAAACATGTTGATTAGGTCCTTGTACTTAGCGGCCGATATTTTCAGATCTTCACTGTAGAGCTGCGTTGGTCCTCTTTCTAAAGTAGCACTGTTTGCTCTTGACCTAATAATATTGGACATATTCAACTCTTGTTTATCGCTTTCTTCATAAAACCCATATTGAAGTGCAATTACTGGGTTTTGTTTTTGTAAGTATACTATTCTTAACGAATTAAAAGTTATTCTATACTTAGCTGGCAACAAAACTTGCGAGAACGTCATCGAATCCATAAAATCTGTATAGTTCAAAACGTTTACAGTATATACTTTGGGATTATCCTTCAGATTGGTTCGCAGAGTTCCCGTGCAATATGTCTTCTTTTTTAAAAGATTTTTGGCTAAGGTAACGCTATTATAGTAGTTATCCATGTATACTTCATGGCCCTTTCCTAAAAAGTCTTCTAACAAATGGAGTACTATTTTTTCAGCATGCCCCTTGCCAGCAACCTCCACGTCCTTACTTCCAGCGTACACTCGAAATTTCAGTATAAGGCCATCTGGTTCGGTCAACATATATAATTTTACACCGTATTTGTGCCTTTTATTTTTTATGTACTGTCTAAAGAGTAAGCGTCCCCGCCAAAGTATCATGCTTTCATCTAGCGATAATTGCCGTTTTGGGTAGTAGCAATCTGCCATCTTTTTATTAAAATAATCAATCACAAACCGAATTTTGTACAGAGGATCTTCGCTGCTGGTCTCTGAGGTAAAATGCAGGCATCGCATAATTATGAGAAACCTATTTCTACTCATTTGCTCGCTGAAAATCGGTATGGAGAACAACCGGTCTCTTTTCCAGTAATCTTGAACTCGTGTTAATTGTATTGTCCCCATATGAAATAACAGACCGAGAAATATTTTGAGCTCTTCCACGGTCAAGTCTTTCCAACGAGTAATCCTTGACTCCTCTTTTGTTTTTTCCGACAAGAACAATTTTGTAGCCCGTTCGTTAGACTGGTCACAAATATATTTCAAAAAGGCATCATCAAAAAAGAAATTAAAATATACAATTGGATCTCCATCACGTGGCCCACTGAAAACATTTTCTTCAGCAAAATCCAAGGATTCCAACTCACCAGTGGGAGTCCATAATGAGGTTGAACCGGAAGTCGATGGTCGTTCCGTTGCTTCTAAGTCTTGACGTGATAAAGGCGACTCTATTTCACTAATTTGTGTATCTTGAAAATCGGAGGGTGGCTGGAGAGTCTGCGGCTGATCATCATCTGAAGAAGACTCCTCTTCACCTTCAAATGCGAAGTCGTCGTCTGTGTCATCGTCTTCAAACAATAATTCCTCTATTTCTGCGTCATTCAGTTGATTATAATTGAGTTTATTGCGCGATCTTTTGGGCCTAGAAGGGCCAGCTTCACTCTCCATTTTGACAGAAAAAAACAACGAAATCCGGAAACCAACACTACAAACGTATTCGTTAAAGTGTCGCGTGCGATGCCCGTGCGCCACAACGCTTACAGTTGGAAGCCCGCGGCACAATGACTAATAGAACGCTGTATGAACCAATCACGCGCTGCGGCGTGACGGGCCTCAACCCCGCGCCCCGTTTCACGCCCCGCGGCGTAATGGGCAGTCAAGTTGTTAACAGCTCGCACGGGGTCCGTGGTGACCCCAATTTGTATGGATGAAACTTGATGATTCCTTTTTTTTTAATGAAACAAGCGAATAGTAATTATGAAAGTACTTTATTTAATCTATAAGACATAAAAAAATATTAAAATAAAACCTTCTAAGGTACATTTTTGGCACAACATGAGATCATGCATTAAAATTTTATGAATATTTAGGAACTATGGCAATCCTCGTTATTGCAGTGTTGGTAGTAAACAATGAAGTGCTCATTACACAAGAACTTTTTGCATTTACTGCATTTTGTGGATACTTTTCGGTCACTCTTTCTCGGACAATTATAGCACCGCCCACGTTTAGTGGTAGGTGGAGCAGATGGGGTTTCCAAACCATGTACTTCCAATAGCCGCCTTTTTACTATTTTTGGAGTTGCTTTGACGTTGGTTCGATGTTTTTGATGACTTTCAACAAGTTCCGTTGCAAGTTGTCGCAAGAATAGACGCCTCACGTGAGGACGTACATTTGTTGTGTTCGCTTTGTGAATAACCAATACATTTATGCATGTAATATTCAAAAAATGAAAAAATAATGCTAATGGCCAACGTTTGGTTCTCCTTCCAACATTATATGTCCCACACATTTGGTCATTAGTATCTACTCCACCCTTTGTGCTATTATAATAAGTAATTATAGCAGGCTTACTCTTATCACCAGATACTGGGTCAATTTCTGCGTCATAATACATTGAAGACAGTAATATCACAGATTTATTTGGCTTTGGTACATAGGATACCATGCTCATTGTTTTTTGAAATCCAAAGAGGGAACTGGTTGGAATTTTGGTCCTGTGAGGCAAAAATATCAAGGGTATGTCCAGTTTATTTTTCTTCAGTGTTCCAACAAGAGTCAGTTTATAGGATGGGTCTAACAAATCAGTGGCAAGTTGTACGCTTGTATACCAATTATCTGCGGTAATATTTCAGCCACTACCTTTTGTCGGTTGTACAAGTCGTTTTACTATGTCTCTTGGGCTGTTAGAGACCTGGTAAGGGCCTACTAGTTGTTTGCCAGAATAAACTTCAAACCCAAATAAAAAGTTTTTGAATCCACTAGGGCTTGGAATTATATTCCGTATTTATTCGGCTTACTTGGCATGTATACTTTGCCTTTGAATCGGCCCGGAATGCAGTTAGCTGTTCGTCAATTGTTACATTCTCACTCGGGATATAAGCTTCTTTATATTTTGTTTGCAACATATCGCATAGCTCACGTATAGGGGCTAAGTTGTCAGTCTTTTGACGCTCAGATCGAGTTGCTTTGTCGTCAAACCGGAGCACACGTAACAAAAAAAGAAATCGCTGATAATTCATAGTTAGGTGAAACATCTCGACGCCACTACCATCAATTGCCCAGAGATCTATGTAGCTTAGATGCGACGCTCTCAGTAACCCAGCCATTATCAACAAACCTAAGAAGGCTTTCATTTCTTCAACATCTGTACTTTTTGCATCTCGGTCTCTTTGAAATTGGCCTTTGATTTCTTCAATGTATTTATTTGTATTCGTAACCAGTAAATTTAAAATATCTTCGGTAAAAAATAAACTGAAGCATTCTATTGGACTTTTTGTCCACTTTGCCGCTTGTTTGACACCCGGCAAGTGGAATATGATGTTATGTGAACGGGTTCTAACTGCATTTGAGACCGGCTCCTTATACCATTTGTGTTTAGGGCCATTTCTGCCATTATGTCTTGAAAAATAAAAATTGGCACCTTGACTTGTAGAGTCATCGTCTTCATCTTCTTCTGAGGTCTTAGTCTAAAATAAAAGCATTTGAGTAACAATCAAAACATACCATAACTGCATGCTCCAGGCAAATTTTTTTTTTGTATTTCATGTAGTTGTATCGAGTTTTTCGATTATTTTGACGAACAGAATGAACACCTGCTTGATGATTGCTAGATGTTGAAGGTTCTGGTTTATCAAGTTTGCATATATCTAACAGCCTTTGTCTTAGTGTTCCATGCGCTGTTCGATAATTACTATGTGTATTGTTACTGTAATTAAAATTTTTAAATGACTTGTTTTGCCTTTGAAACGCCATGCACTGTGGTCCCGACGAAGTGCTATTCTCGTCTTCGGCCACTCGAATTGCCTCTTTTAACGAAGTTAAGTTGCGAGCAGTAATTATAGTCCCTATACGCTGGTTACGAAGACCGTCAGCGAATTTTTTAACAGCATATTTTTCGTTTAAAGGACTTAAAATTTTATAAGCGTCCTGACTTTCTCCTGCTTGAGAAATAGTTAAATCAACCATTAATTTCTCTATTTCCGCACCGAAATCCGCGATAGACCTGTCGTTTTGTCTTGTTCGAGCGAGTTTAGCTTGGATAGCGACGTCGGACTTCGTCGTCAGCAGATGTTTTTTCATATCTGCTATGAGTTCTTTTACGGAAGGATAGTTTGATGATAGTCGCATTTTAGCTCCCTGGCTAAGACGTGTGGTGAGCACAAACTTTATTAACTGTGCACTATCTTCCTTACCTAACATTGAATCGTACAAAACAATTGCGTCTATAAGGTCTAAGGTTACCGTTTCATCATTGTTCATCTTCGGAAGCAAGCTAACCGCAGTTTTCAGACAAAATTTTTCTGCCGCCATTTTTACCGGATTATCAAATATTATAGTATTTTTATATAATTCCTCTATTTTAAATATTAATTCTGTCAATTCTTCTGAAAATTTACTGCTATTCGCTATAATAGTTTTATATCGCTTATAAAGAGCTCTGGCTTCGCTTATTTTTGACTCAAAATTATTTCCTTGCCTTCTACTTGGTCCTAATTTTACTATATTTTCCCTTAATAGTTTTAATTGAATATATACAGAAGTTCTATTTCCATCTAGCTATAAAATATTTAGTAAAAACTCACTAAATTGATTCTAAACTGAAGTACACATAAATTTACATAATTGCGTGCAAAATTTAAAATTTAAACATACTCGAAATTGATTTAAACTTATGTGGGTCCTCTTCAACTTTATCTGACGAATTATCCTCCTGTTCAGTGTCCGTATATACCTCTTGTACTTCTAAAGCATCCTCCACCTCACTGTCACTCGTATCATCGTAGTTCATATAAAAGCAAATGACCAGAATGGGAGCCAACTACTCCATGTCTCTGGGTGATTATCAGTTTGGATCCAGTGCTATAGGTCTGTCAGCACCAATAGGCCCTTGTGAGAGAATAGCGCCAATTGCGAAGTTAGAAGCGTCAGTTGTCAGTACAAATTCTTTCTCAAAGTCAGGGTATTGTAAAACAGGATCATTTGTCAGTAAGGTCTTACAATGTTCAAAACAATTTATGTAGTCAGGGGTCAATCTAATCTGTGCATTTTTTTTAAGGCAAGATGTAAGAGGCTTAGTTATTCGTGCTAAATCGGGAATGAAACGCCGATAATAACCTAGTAGGCCTAAAAATCCTTTTATTTGTTTGCTAGTTTTTGGAATAGGATAGTTCATAATAGCTTTAATTTTATCTGGATTGGGTTTCACACCATCGGGGGTGATCATATGTCCCAGATAAGGAGTTTCGCGTTCAAGGAACTCTGACTTATCTAACTGTATTTTAAAATTTGATTTTCTAAGACGATCAAATATAGTACTGAGATTTACCATCATTTCTTGTAGCGAGGTAGCAAAAACTAAAACGTCGTCGAGATACACTACACAAATCCGATTAATCCTCTAAGGACATTGTCCATAACGCGCTGGAATGTAGATGGTGAATTTTTTAAACCCATAGGCATTCTTAAAAACTCATAATGCCCATGTTCGACGCTAAAGGCAGTTTTATGGATATCTTTAGGATCCATTTCAACTTGATAAAATCCAGACGCTAAATCTAAAGTGCAGAAGTATTGGCATTTCCCAAGTTTATCCAAAATGTCGGTTATATTGGGTATCGGTCCTCGACAGTTTTATCATTTAATTTCCGGAAGTCAATGGCTAAGCGCCACTTCACCTTACCAGAAGCGTCAACTTTTTTAGGAACAATGCACAATGGAATGGATTTAGGAACAATGGAATGCACCCATTTCCATGCAGATGTAGATGGCCTTATTATACCTTGGTCTAAAAATTGTTTAATCTGTGACTGCACCTCGTCTCTATGAATATAAGGATATCGATAGGTCTTACTATATGCGGGTAATTCGTTAGTGGTTCTGATGGAATGTTTAATTTGGTTCGTAAAGGTCAACGGTTCGTCTTCTAAATAGAATACGTCTGAATATTGGGCACATAAAGATTTCAAATTAGCCGTCTCCTCTGTGTTTAAATGATCTGTGCGCAATCGTAATAAAACATTACGAGTGCGAGTATCATATGATGTGGTATCAGATTTCAGTATGGGCAAGGTTTCTACGTTAAACATCTGTGCGCTAATCGGTTTACTTAAAGAAAATATAATATCATTATTTGTGGGATTAACAACTTCTAAAATTGCACGGTTATTTTTGGCAATAGATAAGCACTCATTAATATGACAACCGCTTAAGTTCTGGTCCTCTATCCGTACGTGTCCATTAGGAATATTGATGGGCAACCGAAGTAGTTTAGAGGACTTGGCCTGGATAATATCTTCATATAGGTTTACGTTCTCCGATGTATACATGTATATAGGTAATGACGAAAATTTTGTATGCAGAATATGTGATCCTAAATCTATCTTTGCAGACCAACGTTGGAGTAGGTCACAACCTATTAGACCATCGAAATATTCATGGAATCGGTATACATACAATTTTATTGGATCAGAATTTTTAATTTCTTTGAAACTCGGTATAGTAATCGAATAGTGATTTTTCGTAGTTCCGTGAACATTAGTTACAATGAACGGATCGTAATTTAATTCAATATGTGCATAATATATATCTGCGGCTTCAGGGCTCAAAAATGACTGGTTAGCTCCAGTGTCTATGAGAAAATTTAAGGATGGGTAGTTAGGTCGCACTTGAAATTTAATGAAAGGTAATTGTCTTTTATTTTGGATATGTAGTTCTATTCGGGGGCATCTTTCTTCGGTTGTTGGGAAAAATTTTGATCTTGGGCAAGGTCATCTTTAAAACTACAGTTTCTTCGTCATCTTGATCAGTCAAAGTACTATCATCATAATACATAGTAGCTCTCGTAGTCAGGAAAACAGTAATTTTCATTGTCATAGTCATAGTTACAATGAGAATATGGATCTTGGTCGTAAAATTCAGTCGTATTTACCTCTCGAGTCTTAAAGTAATTACTCGGTGGTGGATTACCGTGAATCCTCCAGTCGTGAGGCACAGGTCTCTTTGACATATTCGGAGGTAAAGTACGTGCTACTGGGTGACTTATACCAGACATAGGTTGGGGGTAGTTATAACGAGGCTGTTGGTCTTTAAACTGCCGTGGTGTTACCCTAAATCCAGTAGACATGTCCGATCGTGGTAATGCTCGGCATATTTGCTGTGTTCTTGTTGGTCCATGGAAACTGGGTCTATTAGCTAGAGCATGAAAATGTGGGTTTTGTCGCACTAACGGGGGTACTGGAAAACGATTGAAATTGAATGGCTTTGATAAGGTTTCATAACTAGTACAGGATTGAGGTTTTTTCCTATTCTGCAAATAAAGAATATTCATTTCTTCCTGTACATACTCCAGGGCTACGACTAACGAAGAGGGCCGCATACATCTAATGCGAGAACCTAAGGGTTAATTTAATCCCTTTAAAAATGTTTTTAAGGCTAAATTACTGTATAAAACTCTTTTTGAATCTATGGTAGTATCTAGTTGATCGTGTAATTCTATATATGTTATAATATAGCTTAATAAATTTTGTACCCGTTCATAAAATATATGAGGTGTGTCAGAGCCTTGAGTGAGCTGAGAGAGGTCTGTATACAAAGCAGTTTCATCTCTATGGTCCGAAAAGTTATTAACTAGTGTACTTCTTATTCCTTTCCAATCTCTAGGTACGCCATTGTTGGTTAATGTCCTGGCAGCAGGCCCAGTAACTTTATTTAAAATTTCGTTGAGAAGAGCTAAATTGGACAATTCGTAACCTGGATCAACCTTAACGTAAGTTTCTACTAATTTATCGCATAAACTTAAAAACCTAATTAATGTATTCGGATTTCCGTCAAAGTCAGGCACAAATTTTAAATTTTTGATTATTTTATCAATAATTTCGTTATCCATTTTTTCTAAATTATTGTCTATGGATAAGTTCCTATGAGCGTCGCTTAATGCGATGCGAGAAGAAGATCTTCAGGGATAAACCCCCTTTGTATACCGGGGATGAAAAATATTGGAAGTTAATTAGGAACAGGAAAGGGAAGATGAATATAACAACCAATTCGCAGAATATTGTGTAACTTACATAAACATGATGGAGACACGATGATTCATCGAGGTTTGGATGACGTGACTCCCGTAGACTCCAAGTTGTAGCTGGTCTCCGCTGTCTCCAGGTTCTTCTAGGAAGTCGATGAGGCGATGAATCGCTATCAGCACGTATAGTTCACGAAAAGTTCATGAAATTCACGAATTGTTTTACACGCACTGACTCGACTATCCTACCGACTGCGCCAATTATATTAGTGGTCACAGCGGGGTCACAGATAAACAACAGAGTCCACAAATAAGTTGTTTTTTTATTGTCCAAATTACATAAAAATGTCCTTAAACTAACGTTAAAATATTATTGGAGTGAATGCGCGACAGTTAAACTTAATTTCTAAAGGTGTCCACTCGGTCTGAAGTGAGGAAAGCGAGAGGCGATGGGACTTGACGCCGACTTGACCTTAAGTTATGCAACCGCTTCAGGGATGTAACATGTGTGATGTTTGTTTTGTTTTTGTTTGTTGCTGTTACTTTTAATTTCATTACTTATTTTTTTCTCGTCATTATATTTATCAAAAAGATCTTTTGTCACTGGCGTATCTCGATAATTAATAGCCTTTCTTATGACAGTTAGTGATTTTATTTGAAATTTAACAGGTGGTAGGCAAGAGATCATAAATTGTTTTTCTTTGAAATTGAATGAGTGGCAAATCGTCCAATTCCTCCGAACTGGAGCTAGAGCCATAAACTGTGTGATATAAGCTACGTTGCGCGGTTGGCACTTTGGACATCTGCCCTGTTGATGTTGATGCTACAGCTGCTGATTGTTTATTACTTTGTTCTGGAGTTGCTGGTCGAAGACAATTAACAGGTGTAATGGTTCCTCGCGGGACATCGGGTAGTGGAATCTGTAACAAAATTGATGGTGATGCATCACCAGGTTCTGGAGTGTTACTTTTATGACTATCAATAGGTGGCACATTTTCTTGATCAGGCTCAGGCGTTGAGGCTTCCGATAAAATAGACGGTGTTACTTCTCCGGTTTCTAGATCTTGCGCACGCGGATAATCAAAAGGTGGTACGTTTTCTTGTTCGCCATCAGGTACTAGAACTTCCGTTTTTTTTTTATTATTTAGACCAAACGTTTGAAAGAAAGATATTAAAACGTGCTTTAGTAAGTTTTTTATCTCTGTTTTGATCCAAAAATACTTCAGCATCCCAGTGGTGCTCGAACGATTTATAGATCGCTTTGTCGGGGGCCTGTAATTCATGGGTTGTATTCGAAGGTAAACAATACAAATATATACCAAGTGAGTCAGATATATCTACTATGGAAAGATCTAAATGACATGCTGCTCCGTCAAATATCAAAATGCAAGATCTTCGGTTTTGTATCTAGATAGATGTTTTAAAAATGTTCTGAAAAGATCATTGGTCTTATACCCCTTTGGTGACTTCTCTACCAAAGATCCCGAAGGCAAATTATCATAAAACTCTGGTTTCAATCGTTTTCCCTTGAATATGACCATAGGTGGTATGGCAACCCCGAGAGCATTAACACATCCTGCAATCGTAACGCTTTCTGCATGTTCAGAAGATTTCAAATGAACCCTTTTCGCCCCTTTTTTGGCCAGAACACTTTGCTGGTGATGAATTGTGAGACGGAATCCTTTCTCGTCCATGTTATATAATCTTTTGGGATGATCATTTAAGTCATATTTATCATACATATCTTTTGACTTTTTTAAGTGGTCGTCAACTATGAATTTATTAAGTTTTTGGGCTCTAGCTGGGTTCATGAACTGAGCTTTTCTGACCGATACTTGAGGGTTACTTTTCATAAACGTTTGAACCAATCCTCACCTGCGTGTTGGCCAACATCATTAAAATTGTGCTTCATACAATTTTGCTCACAATATTTAAAAACCAATCGACGCAATATCAATGGAGTCCCAGGCAACCCTATTTCAGAATAGCGGATTATCCTTTTCACAAGTTGAGCTTCCTCTTTAGTGTTCAATATTTTATTTGTTCTGCGCGGCCGTTACGCATAATGTTTTCGGCGACACTGGCGCAGGGGGTGGAGAAAGCGCGCGTCCGCCGCTTCGCAGCGATTTGTAAACGCAAAATGCATGTGTGAGTGTAACCTTGAGCGTCAAATAAGATATTTTGTACGAATTTTGTAACTTAGGTCTTATTTACCGACAGGCCTTAATACCCGCAGGTACCTTACTACTCTTGCCTAAACTGAGCAATTTAATTTACTAGGCTGGATTCATAAGTTAAAAGCTGAAAAAAAATTAATACTGTTATTTATTCAAAGCAAGAGTAAAAGCAAGCGAACAATTATAATATAAGTGTGTCGTTGACAAAAATCATACGGCTTTTATAGCAAACAATTTGTAAGTAAAAATTAATAATAAATGCGTCGACGAATCATGCGCGGCGGCGCAGGTATATTCTTGCGCGACGTATGGGGATGCAGCAAAGGGGCGGCCATCATGAAACTGGGCGGAGTTAACTCGCCGCCCTCGAAGATCACCTCATATGACGTAGCGGTGGCGTGATCTTTGTGCTGCGTTTAAACGCGTCAGTCCACTCGCTTGCAGTCCTTGCACTTGCGTATTTACTCGCCACAGTGGTATTCAAAATTTTGTATACCACTGTGTTACAATAATTCAGTTTGAATAAAATGCACCGACTCACTGCGAGATGGTATATAAAAATCGTAAATAGGGTATTGAAAGTAGTGAACGAATGATTGAATGAGTATCTAACTAAACTGATTTATATTAACGAAACTTATGGGAGCTAAGTGATTAAGTTCTTTCAAAAATCTTTCGTATTTTTGGAAATAAAATGAATAAATAATACAAAAAATTATTTGATTTATATATTTATTCGTCAGTATTTGATTCAGTACTGGAATCTGATTCTTCTATATTTATAACACAACTCGGAGTCGGTTCGTCTGATGCAGAGTCTAAGATTCCGTCAAGCTGCATCATTTTATCTTCTTCTTTTTTTTACATGCTCAATGGAATTATACCATGACACCGTACCAATTTTGTTAAGGCCTCCTTTAATTAGCTCCTTGACTTCAGCCATTTTAAAACTTTTATTGTTTCTGCCAACATGAGATTTTAATTGTGCCCATATTAATTCTATGGGATTTAATTCGCAATGGTACGGCGGAAGGCGTAGAACAATAATATTTTTGCGGGCTGCCATTTCATTTACAACTTTTTTAACATAATTAGTTTTATTAAATTTCATCAATAGTTGCGCTTTTATTTCACTTTCATCGTAACTAATATTTTTTTCATGCAGACACGCTTGTATATCTGCCTTCCGCCAACTCATGTTAGGCACTTTGTCTTGGAGTCTGGGTACGGTGCGTTATCTAATACTATAACCGACCCCGGTTCTACTTTGTTCAATATATCTTCAGACCTGTAGTAAAGAAAGCACAGTATTTATTATATTCATTCAATCAGAATTTATTGTTATGGATTCATAGATTTAATATTTAATAATACTTGCTACTTTTCATAATTGTGTGCATCCATTTCTCCATGGTAATCACCATCATTTTTCTTGGCTTCAAAAATCCACTCTCCTCCTTCTAGAAACCCTTCAGTGCTGCCAATGTGAGTAATTATTATACCTATGTGTGGATTTTTGAGGCCAGTCGACAAGCCATTTTAAAAGGCCTGTCAACTATTTTTTATGTCCATGTCGTTCCAGACATAATTTGATGAATGACCTGAAAAATAAAAAAATATTTTCTAAATTAAAAATATATTTCATTGTAACTAAATGTATTAATGTAGTACTCTTTTGAACTTGCCTTCATTAATCCATGTCTCGTCGGTATAATAGATTTTTCTGTTTTCTCTTCTATAGTCTTTTATTATTAAAAGATAATTTCTTCTCCTCGCCATTAAATCTGGTCTATCTAATATGACACTTCTCCTACTTCGCTTCAGCTTTTTCATAATTTTATAAATAGTTGATCGACTAAATAATGGCAAGTCTTCGTCATTATTAACAGCCATCATAATTTTATCCACTGTAGGCAATTCGTTGTCAAAATATAATTTATGAACTTTTCTTTTTATGGCCGATAATAGGAATTCATATAAGTTTTCTATGTTTTTATTTGAAGTGTGTTTAGTAGTTGCACTTTTTGATGTTGAGACTTCACCTTTCATTTTATATTCATTTCATATTTTTAAAATGTTTTTTTCGGAGACACTCATAATTTCCGCCGTCGTTTTTAAAATTTCTGTTTTCGCAGGATATGCAGGGCTAGACAGCTGAATATATTTATAAATATTAATATTAATTGCGATCGTTTTCTCATTGCTTGTGAGATCACCCCAGTTTGGCCTTTTTTTCATAGGAGACGTCAAAAACGATGCAGGATCTGGAATCCTTTTTCGTTTTATGCACTGGGAAGGCCCAGGGCTTGGTTCAAGAGCACTCATTGTGAAACCTGTCAAAACATAATATTATATACTCTTTAATGACTTTATCTCGACTTCAATAATACATGTTTCTAATGTACAAAAAAGTAGCCTGGTAACCCTAGTTTTACGTCATCAAGGTATTTAGAGGTAAATATCGCCATAAAAGTATTGAAAATCTTTAGCAAATAACATAAATAAATAAATAATATAAACATAATGCTCAAGTCAATTTAAATCAAACTATATATCCACAAAGCACTATTTTGTTACAGTAACGCTGACTCTGGCCGTGGTATTTTTTAACCACTATTTTATGAAATCGGATATAGGAAATATCCGATATACGAATTTACTTACCTTGTTTAGACAAGAAGAAGAAGTCCCAATCGAAAGCAATAACCTTAATAATCCTTGAAGAGAAGCCAAAGGTCGTCAGTCCAGAGATTGTCACAAACCAAACACAAATCCGAAAGTCAAGTCGTTAAAATCTGAACACAATAGAGCAGCCGAAACGTACGACAACTAACGAGGCGACGAGACGAATGAATCGTCGTGGCGTGGTAATTATTGTGTACCACGCAGTGTTGCCATATGAAATTATATGTAAGACGAAGAAAGGTTGCGGGAATTTTACATCTACGATTGTTTAAAATATTAAAAAAATATATTATTTCGATTTTTTAATTTCTTTAGTGTGGTATATATTAAAAAGTTAAATAACTAAATACACAAAAGTTCAAAACAACGTTTAATGTTGTTTTGAACTTTTGTCTATTTGTGTGTTAACGTTTAATAATTTTTAAAGGTATCTTAATTTAGGGGGAAGTCCCCTAGTGACGGACAACTAAAGTTTTTCAAAAATAAAACAAAAAATATATAAAAGAACGTTTATTTATTAAGATTTACAATAAGCAACAAAATTAGTTATCAAATAAAATCAACAAAAACAAAACATCTGCTTAAACATAATTAATAATGTCAATCAAAGTTAGGTAACAAAAAATATCATTTTAAAAAGTGGCACCTAGTACCGGACGGATTTATTGCCATACCCCTAGCGCCGGACATTTCAGAATTGCCTGCATCGATCACATACAGTGGGTCAAAAAAGTATTTGTACACCTCGTTTTTTACCCATAACTTTAATCAAACGAACGTTGCATGAACGAAATTTGGGTGGTCAGTACTTCACAAAGTATAAAAACATTGTGTATATGTATTTATTTTTAATAAAGAGTTATAAAAAAGTTATACGAAAAAAAACAAGAATTGAGTGGTCAAAAAAGTATTTGTACAATTACGACAACCTTGTAAAACATGAAAATTTTAAACCCGACATTATAATTGAAATGAAATATGCATGTCTCTAGCATTAATAATAGCTTGTTATCTTTTTGGCATGGATTCATCCAATTTTAAGATGGGTTTACAGGTATTATTCCCACTGTTATATAATCAGCAACGAATAATCATAGGATTATTCGTTGCTGATTATGTATATTTGAGTTTTTTTCTGTTGTGCACTTTATATTTAAATTACGTCCAAGATTTTAAATAGAATTAATATCTGGAGATTGGTGGTGTGTGGTGTCACTCAACTATCCAAAGTGTGGTAGCATACCTGATAGGTAATTTTATAGAGTAACTATTCTCTTGTTATTCGTGCAGTGTACTTAGGGTCATTGTTATGCTAAAAGTGATATTGACCACAAAGGCATAATTTGACTGCACTTTCATTCAAATTATCGCGCTACACTTTGATATATTTGCGTGCATTTATATTCCCTTCGAAAAAAGCAAGCATTTCAAGGCCATCGTAAGCCATACAGGCCCAAAACGTAACGTTCTGTTTAACATGATAAACCGTTATTTTGCGGTTGCAACTCAGCAATCGATTTTCACCAAACGATTTTTTTTTATATTTTGGTTGAGTGCAGAACATCATGCACAGTTTGTGATCATACGGACTTGCTATATGTTGATGCGATGTGATTGATCAGCGTTTGAACACTGGAAAACGGTTTTTCTGAAGCTTCTCTAAAGGTAGTACGGCGCTCTCTCGTCATAAGTATCTTCGGTTGATCTGATCGGGTTTCCTTTTACATTTGTATGAACCGTTCTTTCGATTTTTTTTACAATGTACTGCATTGTCATGATGTAACTTCAGCTCTTTATGTAACTTCATTCAGCAGAATAACTTTCTTTCTGTGGCCATGGGGAGAACGGGCTGCTGCGACTGACGGAATAGGGACCTCCGCAACGTATTCCGAGTTATTTCCGTCGTTATCCACTTCTTGTGGCACTGCTTATAGGACCAATACATGCAATAAACTGCCCCCACAATTATAACGAGTATAATTATACCTAACTATATATTTGTAGCGGAAAGTTGCAGCCTGAATTCTTCCAGCTGGGAATGATTGTCACCAGCCGCCGCATTTTGTACAATTATGGTCTCCTTTTTTGACTGTTGTTTTCCCATTTTTTAGAGATACGTATAGCTGCTGGCGCGTGTAACAATAATTTGACTCCATCATTACATATTACATTACATAATACTAACAAACTAGTCACGCAAAAGTTCCACGCCAAAAATGGGAAGCGCATCGTCTTACCGAGCGCATTCCTTCGGCATAGTCGCCATGTACGGTGAATGTTGAGAGATAAGTTAAACAAACAAATTACTAAGCAAGACTGACTAAATAATCGATTATTTATAGTGTACCGGGTAGACACATAGCAAACTCCACATTTTTTTTTAATTTGGCACCTCAATATGCTTGTGAAAGTGGGTGAATAGCTGAACCCATTTCTCGGAGTAATTATTATTATTATTAGCTTCATTAGAATTTTGGAAGAAGCTTTTTGCCAATAACGCCTCATTAAACAGCTCATCAATAATTATTTGGGTTTTCGATTGAGGTTTTATTTATATTTTCTTCTGCTTTTTCGATTTCACTCCAGTTGAGCTCATTTTTTAAACAGATCCACTCAAAATCTTCAGCTCCGTCGAAGCTCTTTTCCCACAATTGTAAATACGATATGCAGCTCATAAAAAGCGTGAACGTCACTCATGAAGTTTTCGACATTTATGGACTCTTTAAATATATTTAAGAGTTGTTTAGCTGCTTGTGGAAGAAATTTGTTTTCCATCCTGTTTTGAAGATTGGTTTTTAACTTTGCCTACTCAATACCTACATCTGTCGCAGTTGAGTTAGTCTCCTCCATAGACTTGTTGAATACATTTAACCATAGAGGATACACTATATATGAGATAGATACGCCACTCGTTGTTCATACCTTTTTTTTTTGTTTTCGAGGGGGAACTTTCAAAAAGTACCCGACGTCGTGGGAGCGACGCGGGTTATGTGGGATTCTTACCGCACTAAAACCCCCCCGGTGGCCGACCTCGACGCTGCGAAGAGGACTCCGGGAACTCCAGTTGACCGCCGCCGGTGTCCTCAGCGTGTGCCCCATTGGGCTCTTCTCTGGTGGGCGTGAACTGCTCACCGCACCTTCTGGTTTTTACGGCAACATGCAACCACATGCCGCCGTCCTTTCCGGGGTCACTTGACCGGACGCTTCGAGCTCCCACTCTTCCCGCCCGCAACCCCGGAAGCCCTTTTTAGTCGCCTCTTACGACAGGCAGAGGGTATCGTAGCCCTATTCTGGTCCCGGAACTACACGTTGTTCATACCTATAAATAGTTTTAGTTCCCTGACACACAGATGGCACTGTTGATGTATGTAGTATTTGATGGCGCTGTACGTTCAGAAAATATTATATACCTTTATAGTTAGAAATCATTTTCTCAATATAATACTCATAATTATATTAATTGAAATTACATGTGTATTAAAATCAGTTAATGTAATGTTAATATTGAACGAAGAACGAAATAAAACCAAATTTATTTGCGTTTTTTATTATAATATTCAAAAGCTTGTCTTTTAACTTGGTCACACTTATCAAATTTTGATAAATTTCCCGATAAAATTCAATTTACTCCTAAACACCAATTGTGTATAATTAATTTAATTGAGATATTACAAATAAAATCAATTAAATCAGCCCTATGTTTACTACATCTAATAATACTAAAATCACATGCACAATCGATGAAGAACTTTATTTTATCATGAAAAAATTTACTTTCTGGTGAATGAAATATATTATGTGATTGTTGCATGGCTTAAGGATATTAAGCCATGCAACAATCATATAATATATTTCATTCATTAATTTTATAAATTCATCGCTTGGGTGGAATAATGATTTCTTTGTATAATCAATTTCGTAATTAAAAGAAGCAACATCAACTGAATTTCTTCCTAAATCATTGAGACAATCATTACAATTGTGAAATATTTTTGATTTAGACTTTTTTATTACATAACCAGAAATATATTTTTGTGATTCGGCATGCAATACAAACAATCTAACAAAACAGCTTTATTCCGTTAATGCAACACTGACAACAAAAATAACATAAATTAAAAGTAAAAAAATAGACACAAGTAACACCAAACAAAATAAACAAATAAATAAGACAAATAATTTAAAAAAGAGACAGGTATAATTTACTTGTACAGTATGACGATTATTATATGTGCTGCAACAAACGCGAAAAGGGTCAAACTCAGCTATTGTCGTCAGCAGGTAGCTGCGTCATGACGCTGGTTTTCAGTTTGCCCGCGCCAGTCGCGGGCAGTTCGGACGGCTGTTCGTACATTCGCGTCAAGTACCATATTTTTTACAATATTAAAAAGTGAAGCGATGAATAAGAATGAAATATATCGTCACTTCGGATGTAATAACCTGATATGGTGAGTACTATTATATTGTTATATACGAAAATTATATATTTGAGCAATACGTCATATTATAAACACTACTTATCTATTATTTATAGGAAGGAAAACAATCCAAGTGAGAATTTAATACCTACGTGTGACGTTAATCACTAGACTATCGTATCGCCTAAATACAGAACTATTACTTTTAATCTCCACCATAGCATTTAGTAACGAATCAATGTCACATGCAAAATCAATAGAGCAACAATCATCGACTTGACAACCCTTTATTGTCCCACTGCTGGGCACGGGTCTTCTCTCAGAATGAGAGAGTTATAGGCCATAGTCCACCGCGCTTGCCAAGTGCGAGCAACAATCATCACGATTTATTAAAAGCATATGTGATAGTGATTCATGGATTCATTAAAATCTTGTTCACAATTAGCCCCTGCCGAATGTGGTGAATTATAATTATTGATGATCAAAGTTTTAAAAGCATTAATAAATTGATAACAATTAGGATTAATATTTCTTACACCATTACTTCTAATACTACTAAAAAAAATCTCTAATGGATTTTGATTAAAATTTCTACCTACCAAATTCATTGTGTTATGATTAATTGACAAATACTCCCACATTTCCATAAAAGTTTTAATATTATTAATCCAATTTTTTATTGAAGGAATTGATTTATATGTAACATAATCAACACCATCCCTTCTGACGATCGATTTAAATTTGATTGTTTCTAAAATTGGAAGTAAATCAGCCCACAATTGAAAGTGACAGGAGTTCTTTTTTATGCAACTTTTATATACTTTTGAGGTATCATGATAAGAATGACCATTAACCGATTCCGTGCGGAGGTCTTTTAGCTTTAGTGCCTGGCGTCAAACAAAAATTCCGTGATGCCTCTGGGGCATCTAACGCCAGAGACTTTGATGATTCCCTTAGGGAATCATCCGCCATGAATTGTAACTTTTAGCTTGTTCTCGTGTTTCCACTTGTTAAAGAGTCATATGCCATTGTGTATGGAAAGTAAGCGGTCAGTAAATACGTTCAGTGCGTTTAAAAGTGACGATCTGTGTGTTTTTATGGAAATGGAAGGTAAGTGACTAATTTCTATTAGGTGTTGTAAACCTTTTTGCATTATTTTATGAATTTATTTATTCAAGAGTGTTATATAGAATCTGTTCACGTACCATTTGAGTTTGCATCGAGGTGATATTTATTTGTTATACAGTGTAATATAGAACAATTATAACTGAATAGGAAGTCCGATTCTAATGAATCCAAAATATTCTACTCGTACCTACAAACACTTACACGATTATGAAGTGTTTTATTTGGGTAAAAATGTAAATGTATATTTATTGATAAATTAAAAAAATATTTATGTCTATTTAAAAAATTGGATTTTTGTTCAGCGTTTAATTAACAACCTTTTTATTTTGTTGTAGAGTTACCCAGAAAAAAAATGAAATGTATTCCTCAATCAGAAGACGAAACTCAATGCGACGACGACGCCGACGTGTTTTATGAGAATTCACAAACTTATGACGATTGGGAACCAGAAGTGAATAAGGATACCGGAACTATAAAAAAAACAACGAAGGAATGTGCAACATGCACAGAAAAATTAACAAAAGATAATTTCACGAGCACCGAAAAGACCCGGGAAGAAATAGATGAGCGGCGGATTCCATCAACAATTGATTTGCATGGTTGCAAGTATTTTGGAGAATTCGTGTCCAACGAATTGCTACGATTTGGTATAAATGAAAGATATGCAATTATGCAAAATATTATAGAAATTCTGAAATAATCATTTACCAACATTAAGTATAGTAATGTGTGATTGTGTGAGGATAGAGCTGATGAATAAGAGTAAAATGAAACCAGGTTTAGTGTTTATATAGATTTATTAATATTTTAATTACGTACAATGTGCAACTTATGAATAAGGTTAATTATTATAATTATGTAAGAGACTGATTTTTCAATATGTAAGTACCTGATTATGTGAGAGAACAATTTCAAAATAAAAAAAAGTCATAATTTTAATGTGTTTCCATTTTTAATTGAGCCTTGACACTTTTGACATATTATTATGTCTACCGCAAAACATTACTCACAAAGCCATTGTGGGGGCTCTTGATCCGGCACGCAGTATAACATTTTTAATAATTATGGTATTCCCGGAAACATGGGGTGAGACACAAGCCTGGGAATCCTGGGCAATCAGGACACCCATACAAAACTTGGTTGTTTTTTTTTGTTTTTTTGTAGCATATTCTACACCGTTTTCTACTAACCCTTTCTCCATGCCTTGGGAGTAGTATTGGCAAATGTATTCTTTCACTTTTCGGAAATCGAGCAATCCCTGGGACATTTGGCAATAAATTTTCTAATATACCCTTTCTAAAATCGTAAAGTTCTATGGTTGAGTTGTTAACTTTTCGATATAACAAAAAAGCGTTTACTACGCATATTTGGATGATATGTATAATAATTTTTTTATACCAGCGCATCGTTTTGTGTTCGCATGAGTAATAACTCAAGAGTTGATCGTGCCTGTCAATTGCTCGCATATATTTATTGTATTCTACTTGCGGCGCAGGCTTATATTTTACTGTGCGTATGCGGCGACTAGTAGTCTTTTTATAATTACTGTCATGTTCAGAGCTCAAAAATAATATTTCTCGTTTATCCAACCATTTGGTAACAACAATATTTTTGCTATTGTGCATTATACAAGATTCCCCGGCTTTTAATTTGTTGTGTATAAAATTAGGATTGCCAACGCGATTTGCCCGAAGAGTCCCTGTCATATATGTTTTTTTATTTAATAACTCCTCTGCGAGTCCCACACTCGTATAAAAGTTATCAACATATATTGAATGTCCCTTATTAATATAATTTTCTAATAATAACATTACCACTTTATTCACGTGGTTTCTGCCACCCACCAATTGATCCCCAGAACCAGCATAAAGGTGTATCTTTTGTATGATCCCATGCATGTCAGCTAATATATATAATTTAATGCCATATCGATGTCTTTTCCCTTTTAGATATTGGCGGAAGGACAGGCGACCTTTCCATAATATTAATGATTCATCGATCGCGATGTTTTTTGCCGGGTAATAAATGGAACACATTGATTGGTTAAATAAATCAATCAAAGGTTTTATTTTAAATATGCTTTCAGGTCTTTCGTCAGTTTGAACGTTTAGTGCCCTTAAAATTAAATAAAATCTGTCTCTTGACATAAATAAATGTGGGCTAAGCCGCATTAAGTGATTTGTTGACCAATAATCAGCCATTCTGTTTAATTTAACGGTACCCATAAACAATATTACACCGATGAACACTTTTAATTCAGGTATTGTTAAATCTTTCCATTTAGCAAACCTAGCGCGAGAGGTATTTACTTCGGCTTTTAATTTGTTGCCACGTTTATTTGTACTCTCTACAATTAAATTACATAAATGTACATTGAGAAATAAAAAGAAAAAATCTATATAATTTTTACCATGCATGTTATGAGGCGGTAAAAGGCCTGGTGTACCGGTAAAAGGAATATTAATCATACTGTTAGGATTACCAGGATACCAGGTATTCGGTGCTTCAGGCGTGTTCTCATGCGTCTGTGTTGGCAATTCTGCGTTATAGTCACCTGTTTCGACTTCTGGGTTTTCATTGACCCATTCGTCAATGATGTTGTCCATATTTTCTGCTAAAATCCCGTAGAGATCAGCGTCACTTGTTTCAACATTTAAACCCGTCATTTCTTGTAACTCAATATTTTGGGGAGACATTATGCCAGACAACTCCGTATACAAGACATCCCAGTTTGACGGCCCAGGTTGAGGAGATGGTGGACTCGCAGACATTTCCGTTAGGAACTGAAATATAAATACCAGAATAAGCTACTAGAGGTGCACCAAAAGTCACCTAAATTTTCAACTCCGATAATTAGAACTGCGCAAAAGTTTCTTCCGTAATTTTTTCATCCTAACTATCACAATTTCTAAGTAGGTACACTATTTCTAATATAATATAAAATGTACATAATAAATATTCTAATGTAATAAATAATTTTTTGAATCATTCAACTTCATAATGTCGCAGTAAACGACTATTATACTATAGGCGACAGTGACATGACTATCACCGTAATAGCGTTTCGCGTACTGCTTGTTTATTGAACTTATTGCTTTTATTTTTAGTGTAATTCTATATCTATATCTTGATTATAAACATATCAAAAGTTAATATAAAAAATAATAGATACATTTTATGAAAAATATTGTTTTTTTTGCAATTTCTTACGAAAAATTGGTACAAATAAATAGGTAAAATGTATAAATTACGGGTTTCTGGGGAGCATAACGTCAATTATTATAAATATAAAACCAAAAACTTACCTTTAATGCACGGCACGTAGCGAAATTAGTGAATGACAATCTCAAATCTCGGATTTCTGGTAAACAGGATACAGTCGTCACAAATGTAAAATCAAAGAGTCCAATAACACAAGCCAAAGTCGTCACAAATTTAAAATCACGGAGTCCAAGTGCACAAGCGAATGTCGTCAATAATATAAGCAGTAAGATCACGTCTGTTTACTAAGGGTAGCAAGACAGAAGTGCGGGATGAAAAAAATATGCGCCGGCGCAAACAATTATGAACGGTGCATTGTTTCAAGCAATAAAAAATGGGCAAAACCCATTGTTTGTTTTGAGGCAAAAATTTACCTAATAACAAAAGCATTTGATTTTTTGAGAAACATTCCAGAAAGTTGGCTGTTGGAATTATGACCAATAATAAAATATGACTCGAATACTTGGTTTACAACCCCTGAAGTCTGCTAATTTACGAAATTACTAGAAACGAACACTGTGGGCATGATATGGGTGACAAATAAAGACACTTTTATTTAAGGGACTCTTTTGACAAATGTTGTTTTAGCCGAGTTTTTTTAAGTTTTAGTTTTGTACCCTCTCGGGCACCATACGCCATACGCAATAGATTTACATGGTGCCTGTGCGGCATCATCCGCACGGAAACGGTTAAAAGAATCAAATAAGTGATCAAATATCAGTAAAAAATCGGCAGTGTCCGCGCATTCTGCTGGTAAAATTTTGTGTTCTGAAACAAGGAAATATACTTTTATTTTGGTGCTAAAATTTTATAAGAATTTAAAAAAAAATCTCCACTACTACATATAAACATTAACAAATTACGAAGCTCTTTTCTTCAATATAGCATATATGGTCAGTTTAAAATGTTGTTTTTTAACGACCCTCAACCTTTAAGAGACTTATCAGCTTCTTCAAATCTCACCCATCCAACTACCAACTGCTTCCTGTTGCTTCGCTTTTCGATCACTAGGGATCGACGCAAGCCGCCGCGCTATAAGCGTTCCATCTCTACAATTATATAAAGAAAATCAACACTTACTAGCAGAAAATCGAAGAGCTGACTGACAGCCCTTTGACTAAAAACCTGGGCAGCTAATTTAACCTTAATTTTTTTTTATCTTATCTTTTATGACATGGTTTTCAGTCAACTTATTCACCAAACGTGTTTCCTCTTCACCAACATCAATGTCCAGTAACATTTGTAAGTGTTGCCACTTAGCCCATTTCTCTTTACCATTTTGAATAAAAGTGGCATCTTTATTTAATAAATTATTTCTTATTCCTTTTAACAAATGTAGTGTATCAAATAAAGGGAACACTTTAGCATTTTCGACTAGAAAATATGTGGCATGGATTTGCCCGAATTTTTGAATTAATTCTTTAATTACTGAAACATTGGTTGGGTGATTGATCACATATGGTGGTAATCACTTTTGAACCAGTCTCGTGAATTTTTTTGATAATCTGCAGTAACAATTTTTTATGATTTCTTTTTTTACCCCATTCTTCGAGAATACAAAACATAAAGGCAGTTTTGTTTTGCTTTTAATGCTTTTTATCATAAATACCAGAGCATGATCTGCAATCCTCTTGCTCTTATTCATACCATCATCTTCAAAACCAATAATTTCATTAAACGTAGTTATATACTAAACCAGGTGCCAGAGATATCTCGTCGAATAATATATCATATATTTTAACTTGCTCCATAATTCGTATGTGGTTGCATACTTAATGCGCACATAAAGCGAAGGGTCGATAGTTAAAACTAATTTTGCCTTTAGCTTTGGCATCTTCTGTAGATTTAGCTGCAGTACACGAAGCCGGTAAAGTTTCAGTAATGGCGGCCACCATGCCTTCGAGCACTAGTAAATTTTGTTCTGCAAAACACCACTCTTCATAATTCTCGCGACCTGTCAACGGTATATTTGCAATATAGTTCGTCATCATTTTAAACACGAAGCGGAAGGCGCGTCGAACGGTGCTAACTTCTCATCGTCGCGTCTTGGCAGAGTCGTGAAGTCAGTCGAGGGTGGCAGACAGATTATTGTGAACGTCACTTAAAAGGGACAACACAAACTGTCTCTCCGTCCAATTGCTTACATAACATTTTGCCTGTTCTATCCGTGCACTTCTTGTATGCCAATACAATAACTGCGCACATAAGTACTCCTATGACCGTGACGAGGGTCGTTAAGGTTTCCATTTTTACTTCCAAGTTAGACGTGGATGCCTGGTTGGCTCCATTCTGCGCAATAATGACTTCTTCCTCCCTGTTTTACGGAATAAGTCTTTCTCCCATTTTTAATATGATCAACTATTGAATGACGTTGAAATAATTAATGCGATAGCCCAAATATGCTGTGCCAAGTGGACTCAATTTTGTAATAACCTTACAGAAATGCTTATTTGCTAAACATACCTACCTAGTTACCCCATTTATATTTAATTTAATTAACAGCATAAAATTTATTTACTAAATCTGCGCGTTTAATACATATCAGCAAATCTGATCTCTTTAAGACTGCCACATCTTGTGGATATTAAAGGTGCGGACACATCTTCTTGTATATGCTGATTTAAATTTTGCATTTGCTTTGCGGCACTGTATTCTATCGTATATGTTGGTTTAATCTATCTATTGATACGATACGCTCTTTATCATTGATTAATATATTAAATACTTTATCGCCTCTTTCTAAAACTCTATAAGGCCCGCTGTATGTCGGCGTCAATGGCTTCCGTACAGCGTCGATTCTCACAAATACGTACGAGCACGACTTTAAATCAGCATGCACAAACACATTTGTATTATTATTCGTGTCCCTAATATTAGGTCTTATCTTATCTCGTCGCTGTAGCTCCGGGATCAGAATAGGGCTACGGCATCCCCTGCTTGTCGTAAGAGGCGACTGTAAGGGGCTTCCGGGGTTGCAGACGGCTACAGTGTGAGCTCGAACCGTTCGGTCAGGCAATCCCGGGAAGGACGGCGGTATGTGTGGTCGCATACCGTCGTAAAGACTAGACGGAGCGGTGGGCCCAACCGCCCATCTGGGAGGAGCCCGATGGGGCAACGCGCTCGGAAGATTCCGGTTGAAGTCGATTTGAGATCCCGGAGTCCTCCTTTTTAGCGCCGAGGAAGGCCACCGGGGGGCTTTTAGTGCGGTAAAAATCCCACATAACCCTGTGTCTCTCCCACGGCATCGGGTACCTTTTGACGGTTTCCCCCTCGACAATAAAAAAAGGCCTTATCTTATCTAAAGTGTCCTTTAATCTTATTATGTACGCTGGTGGATCATCTATTTTAGCAAAATTATTTCCACAAAATTCACCTGGTAAACGTAGACAATGTCCTAATGTGAATTCCGCTGCGCTTATGAATCCGCTATCTGCTTGACATGCGGCTTTTAACCCTAACATAACAGTAAGTAATTCCGTGTACCAAGATAAATTGTCTTTTAATCTGCATACTAACGCTGTTTTCAGTGTCCTATGAAATTTTACATCTATAAACCGGATGGGTTGTAAGGTTTTCCTTCCTGATCTCAACTGAGTTGAGCCACACACTTATTCTGGCTTGTGTGGTGGGCACAGTCACCGCGTGGGTGCTGTATGTGCCACAAGGTATTGCCAACCATTTTGCATAATTTGTCTGGTTCTCTCACGATGGGATTGAGGTTAAATAGTATTCCTTGATCCTCGGAACGCAAATGGTCATCCAAAACCAAATTGTTCCCACTCGAAAGGACGACCAGAGTAGGCTGGTCCTCATAAAGAAACCTGATCTTGAAGATCTTCGCGTCATCGGTTTTCCTTATTGAATAGCCCAATATGGGTAACAAGCCAGCATCATTGCACGTCCATTGCAAACCCCCTGACTTCCTAAGTATATCTCCCAAAGGTTGGGAAGAGGGCGGTCTTATGACTCGACGTTTTGGCGAATCGCTATGCTTCACAGCTACAAGTCCCAAAGAACTAGGACCTGGTTGTTCATCATCGTTGGGAGCTTTTACCCTTTTTCTAGATGCATCTTCGGCACTCTTATCTGGGGCAGTAATCTCTGGATCCGGCGCTGGGGCAGGATCATTCATCAGACTGGGGTCAGTATTAGGATCTGACACTGGAACAATCAAATCATTGCTACCTAAGCAGTTACCAAGGATGTGACTCTCACCTTGGACGTTTTCCACTTGGCCGTTGTTCTCTACTCCTATCTCACCATCTCCATCATCAACTACCATATTCCTATCCTCACGTCTAATGTCTTCAACGTCCATATCATCATCTCCGTTGACATAGGTGATGCCTGGAACCATGTACTCGAAGTCACAACCATCTGGAATGGTATAGTCAAAATCCCATATTATTGTTTTCTTCTCATCGACTACTTCTTGCGGTAAGACGACATAGGAGTTGTCATCCTCATCGGATGGCATAGGAGATCCAGTATAGAGCATGTAGAATGTTGAAAAATCTTTATTATATCGCTGTTCGTATGAATCTCTAATAAACTTCCATGTCGCCAACTGTGCACGACTCAAAGATGTCGGCAGCGTATGTAGTGTTATATATATCAAACTTCCCCCTATCTATCTGTCTGACGGATTGGACGTAATTGTCGGTAAAGTTAGCCATCTTGCAGGTGGCGGAGCTGCAATCAGTACTCCAAAATCTCGAGATCCCGGAGTCCTCCTTTTCAGCGCCGAGGACGGCCAACGGGGGGGTTTTAGTGCGGTAAAAATCCCACATAACCCTGCGTCGCTCCCACGGTTATAAGCAAAACCAAGGTTCCTACTTTAATTTCCGAATTAGTTTTTTCCCATTTTGCCCTCTGCTGTAGTGTATGTAGGTACTCACAATACCACCGTCTCCAGAAATCCTGATGCATCTTTCTAATTAGCTTCCAGCGCTGAGTAACAGATATATTCTGTTCGACTAGATTCTCCTCTGGAAGCATCGACAAAGGTTCTAATGTAAGGAAATGTCCCGGTGTTAAAGCAGCGAGATCATTTGCGTCAGAACTGAGAGGGGCTAATGGACGCGAGTTCAACATCGCTCCTATCTGAGCTAGAATAGTGTAAAACTCTTCAAAAGTTAACCTTTGGTTACCAACGACACGAGAAAGATGAGTCTTTACAGATTTAATTCCAGCTTCAGCTAGCCCATTGAAGTGAGGACTGCTAGGAGGATTAAATTAAAACTTAATTTCCTGACATTCAGAAGCCTTTTTCATTATGGAGCCAAGATAATTGCTAGCACCCACAAAATTACGACCTTGATCAGAGACGATGTTACTACAACGACCACGACGAGCGATAAATCTTTGCAAAGCAGCAAGGAAAGCTTCTGTAGAAAGCTCGGAAGCTAATTCAACATGAACCGCCTTGGTAGAGGTAGGGTAGGGCGGGGCTAGTTGAGCAATTTTTCACTTGAACGGATATAGCTCCTCAATGATAAGTCTCAATGAGTTCTTAAGCGGCTTGATGGATTCGTAATTTATCCCTTATCAAAAGTGTCCATAGTAATTCTTTTGTAAGATGTCGAATTTAAGAGCTACAGCCATTGATATGCAGGAAGTCAAGTTAGTCCGGCTCGAGGGTTTTTAAATATTATATTTAATAAACAAAACGCTTATTATGGGGCTTTTCGTGCTGGATCAGCTGGGCGATGCAGTCTTCGCATAGTTTGAGGGGCTGCCACTGTACATGACGACATATCGCCTCTGACTCTGTGATGTACAGGCATCGCTCGCGAAGATATGCAAATTCTGAGCTTCCCAAGATAAGGAAAGGGTTTTTGGGAATGAGAACTGTATTATTATCATTAGGGATTGAATAAAGATGGAGTAAGGTGTACGGATGGTTAGTAAGGTGTACCAATGGTACTTCCAAAATAAAATTAAGTGATTCATTTGTGCTGTAGGCTTTTACGGTAATTGACTTTGTAGTCTTATGTATTTGCTGTAACGAGGGTGCGTATGCTAATTGCCACTCAATTTCATTTTGCACACTTATTAATTCGGCAATCAGGTAATTCGGATCTACACTGGGATGTAACTGATCTAAGTTGTAAAATGTAATAACGTTATTTAAAGTAAGTAATCTATCGTAAAGTTGTTGAAGACACGTTCCAATTTGACTATAAATAGTTAATGCTTAAGCAAGATTTTGAATTCTATTTATTTCGTTTATTGCTTCTACCAATTTTGTCAGATTTTTCCTTATAATAGCTTATATTTGGCTTATAAAAGCTTTCATCAAACCTACTGCTAATACTGCTTGATTGTGTTTCTTTTCACTAGCTACTGCATAATTTCTAATTTCTTGGATTTGGCTTTCAAATATCCTTGCATCTTCTTGATCTAAATTGCCTGTTATAGCTTTTACTACTGAACCTAGTCCATCAATTTATCCTCTTTAATTTCTTGCTCCTGGTACCACTGCAATTCCTAATTGCTTAGAACCTAAATAAACTAGTTGACTTTCTATCAAATATTCTATCTGTTGCCTAGTTACTAAACTATCTCTACTACTTGAAATGTCCTGATTCTTAAAATTAAATGAATAATAATCCTTACATACTTCTAAATAGATTTCACTTATTTTTGAAACATTATAAAATACGATTAAATGGTACGTATCTACTTGATGGTGCACTTTTGATTCCTTAAGTACTATAACACCATTGTCACTGTCTATAGGTTCAACGATTGCGACGACTCCGGTGAACCAGAGGGCTGTGATGCAGACGGTGATTCTCCTGAAACATTCATGGGGCGTATTAACATTTTGAAGTGCACTCTACCTCTTGTCTGTCGCTGTCAAAATCCGTAAAACCCCCATCTGTCGCGCCTTTTGGCGCCAAAAAAAAAACGTTTTTTTTGGCGCGCCAATATTTACATTAAATGGATTTTTTCATAATCTAACTGGAATTATGTATGTTTCCAATAAGAATCTTTATAGATGAGTATGTTATGCATTTTACTTGAACATTTTTACTTTAATACTGAATCGAAGCTAAATTATTCGATTTAATATGGGGTTACCGAAATTTTGGCGCATTTCGTAGTAAAAAAACGGCTAACAATAAAATAAAACAACGTGTGAAGCTAACCTTATGTTTTAATTACACCTAAGCATCGTTGTTATGAAATAAAAACCAAACACCCACTTGTTCCTATACAATAAATTCACAGCACACTTGTTTACATTATCAGCCACTTGAAACGTACCCACGTACCTACGCTCGCCGAAAATAGGCGTCGTAAATTTTGATAAGATAAGTGAGTCATAGCAGTTACGATCGAGAACTTTTGTTTACGTTAACTATAAGATTATATCTACAAAGTAAAACATCAGTCTCAGTGTTACGTTTAATATATTTTGAATATGAGTTGAACAAAAATGATACTTTTTTAGGTCCCAAAATTAGGGTCTAGATAAACACTAAGTTTTGGTTAATACCTTTATGAATTTTATATGACAAAAGTTTTTCTAAGGTTAACATACTATTAAGTAATTGATACAATAGAAATACTGAAGTGTTTCTAAGAAATATTTTAAACACCACGCAGATAAAGTTTAGAGATTTAGACCAGAAATCATAACATTGGTATGGACATGACTTTTAAATAATGTGTTTGTTTTGTGAACTTTTGAGCTACATACGTATTATTATTCATTATACTACAAATCATAATAATACAAAATACTTTATATATACATTATATGCAAAAATATTACGAACAAAATTCGTATGTCTTATCCAAAATTGTTTACTTACGTCATGTCAAACTGCTGTCAACTCGAACTCGATGCATTATATCCAATAATTTACGTGTTTTACGACGTATTCCACCTTTTTTCTTTATGATGCACTAAAACTAGTTATATTTATCACTTATTAATAACGCCACATAGGTAGATTAGTCACTTAAAACCACTAAAATTCAACTATGAAATATGATCCTTTTTTTTTTTTTTTTTGTTTTCGAGGGGGAAACCTTCAAAAGGTACCCGACGCCGTGGGAGCGACGAAGGGTTATGTGAGATTTTTACCGCACTAAAACCCCCCCGGTGGCCATCCTCGGCGCTAAAAAGAGGACTCAGGGATCTCCAACAAACACCACCGGAATCCTCTAAGCGTGTTGCCCCATCGGGCTCCTCCCAGATGGGCGGCTGGGCCCACCGCTCCGTCTAGTCTATACGACGATATGCGACCACACATACCGCCGTCCTTCCCGGTATCGCCTGGCTGGACGGTTCAAGCTCCCACTCTAGCCGCCCGCAACCCCGGAAGCCCCTTTTAGTCGCCTCTTACGACAGGCAGAGGATACCGTAGCCCTATTCTGATCCCGGAACTACAGGGACATGAAATATGATCCTAGTTTGTCACAAGAGAGGGTGTCGAATTTCAATGGCCAAATTTTCACATAAAATGATTACGGTGCATTAGTCTCACTAATAAATATTAATCTAAAGTTGTTTTTCTATGGTTTTCAATAGAAATACTAACAAAATCGTGCCTGATAAATAATAAAATAATGACGGCGTCGAAAATGGCGGCGCAGTGAAGTTCGCGCGTTGTAGTGACAACTGAGTTGTGTTTTTCTAAATGCGTATTGGTTATTTCAAGCAAAGAATTAGTCTCACATAGAGCCAAGTTCATTGTTTATGGGTTTCAAAAGAGTTTAAACAAAATACGAGCTTCGCTCACGGAAATAAGATTCGAAATCAACAACGGCACCCATACAAAAGTATCCATTACCGCCGGGCGGTATCGCGACAGATGGGGTTTTGTGACATTGCCGCCGGGCGGCAGCGCAACAGACCAGAGGAATTGTTTTAGCATTTCCGTGCTTTCCTACAATTTCCGCTATCTGTTTTGGATGTATTCAACAATTGTGTAAGGACCTATATATCTTGGTTCTAATTTATTACTTCTAGCTGTTGCAGCCACTTGTTTGTAAACTTTTATCACCTACTTTAACTTTACTTTTTTATCGCTTGCTAATTTACTTGATATTTGTTTATGAACATTCTGCATTGTTTGTTTGTGTTTGTTCCTATTTTTAATAAACGTAACTTTTTTCTTGCAACGAATAAGTTTTAGACCGCGATTATCAAATATTGTTTTGTATACTTTACTAAAACTATTGTGTAATTCCTTGTCGTAGAAATAACAATGGAATATTCTATCTGCAATCGTATGTTCTTTTAAGAATTTAATAATCTGAGGTTCTGTTTCGTTAATCGGTATAAACACGTCTTTAATAACTACTTTCCCTTTTGACTTATCTTCTACCTTGTACTCATACCCTGGCGATCTTCGTATATGGAATTGTTTACGCTGCCTATCAATTGCGTCCTCGACTTCAGCAATTTTGTACACTGGTTCTGTGCTTTCTTGAATAACTGGACTCGCAATAGGACTAAAAAGGTCTGATATTGGATCTAGTACTCTATTCTATACTGGTATTATAGAAGTATCTACCAATGTTTCAATATCTATTCCTTCCAAATCATCCACTGCAACTTGTGAAGTACTTGGTTCGGGGTTAATTGAAACCTGGTTGTCTTGTTCCTTATCTAATACTAAGTCTAGAATTTCGCCGGGTGCATCCTGCTGCTCTATTTCATTGTTATAAATAATTGTAAGGCGTGACAGTGCATCCGCATTCGTATTTATTTTACCCTTTTTGTGTATGATTTGAAAATCGTATTCGGCTAATTGTGAACGCCATCTAGTTAATTTTGAATTAGGGTCTTTGAGTGACATAATCCAAGTAAAAGGCCTATAGTCTGTGTAAATTGTGAATCTTCTACCGTACAGGTACGGACAAAAGTATTTCACTGCCCAAATTATCCCTAAAAGTTCTTTCTCAATTGTGGAATATTTTTCATCCGTTGTTGATAGCGTTCGTGATGTAAAGGTTACTAGTTTGTCCTGGCCTACCGTGCCTTGAGATAGTACCGTGCCTAAAGCAACGTCTGAAGCGTCTGTTGTGAGAATAAATGGTTTTTCGAAATCGGGGTATTATAAAATTGGGAAGTTAATTAGAACTTTCTTGCACTTTTCGAATGATTCCTTATACTCGTTTGAAATTTCAATTTTCGCGTTCTTTTTAAACATTTGGTTAATGGTTTTGTTAATTTTGCAAAATCCTGAATAAATTTTCTATAATATCCGACCAATCCTAAAAACGATTTTATTTCCTTTTGAGTTTTAGGAGTTGGAAATCTTTTGATTGCAGCGATTTTATCTGCGTTTGGTTTAAGACCTTCGCTCGTTAATGTATGTCCTAAAAATTTAACTTCCTTTTGTAGAAATTCGGATTTGTTTAATTGAATTTTAAGGTTATGAGTTCTAAATCTTTTAAAGACCTGTTCGCATTTTTCTAAGTGCTCTTGCAGACTGAGTATATAATTACATCGTCGAGGTACGTTAACAAATTGTCTATGCCTCTTAAAACCACATCCATTAGTCTTTGAAAAGTACTTGGGGCGTTTTTTAAGCCAAAGGTGTTCTGAAAAATTCTATATCATTTGGTTTCATTTCCATCTGATGATACTTTGATGCTAAATCCATGGTCGTGAAATACTGTGCTCTCCCCTAATCTATCTAAGATATCATTGATATTTGGTAACGGGTACTTATCATCAATGGTTTTCTCATTTAATCGCCTATAATCAATAACTAACCTCCATCTTTTTTTGGCTCCAGATGCATCTAATTTTTTTTCGACTAGGTGGACTGGGCAAGATTACGGCGACATACTTTCTCTAAATTATATTCTGATTTAATAAATTTTCGACTTGTTTTTGAATTTCCTGTTTCTGTTTAGGTGCTTGCCTATAATTTCTTACAAAAATCGGGTTATCATCTGTTAATCTGAGTTTGTGTTTTGCTTGATGAGTAAAATTGATGAGTAAAATACAATATATCTGCAAATATATTAAAGAAGGTAGCGACCACGCCATTTTTAATTTCAGATATGCAGAAGTCGCTAATTCCGTAGATGAAATCCTAACATACCAATCTGGTATGTTTGGATACCAATATGTTAAGTCAGCAGCAATGAAGCTGTGTGGCGGCTTTTATCGTTTACGTTACACGAAAGGTACCCCTCCGTCACGCACCTCAGTATGCACCTAGAAAATGGTCAACGTGCCTATTTTACAGAAAATAATTTTCAAGAGAGACTATCTTACTCTCGGAAAACAACACTAACCGCTTTTTTTAATTTCTGCACTAGCGATAAATTTGCTAGAAGTCCGCTTTATGTTGCAAGTACCAATACGACTAAAAGGGAATGGAAACGTCGAATTCAAGTAGCACCGGTTCAGAATTGGCCCAATGTAAAATCTGAAGAGGCTTTACGTCGAGTTTACACGGTTAATGTTAGTAACAGATAATCTTTTTGTTTGAGAATACTTTTACACCATGTGCGTGGAGCATAATCGTTCCAAGACCTCAAAATGTTTTATAATCAAGTATTTTCGACATTTCGAGAAGCATGTGAGGCAAGATAACTTATTAGAGAATGATAATCAGTTGGATAAACCTCTGATAGAGGCTAGGCACCTGAGCTTTTTCTACATTAATAGCAACATGTAGACTTTCAAACCTTGAACAATTATGGCAAATTTTGTTATATGTTGGCAGATATTTTAAACAGACTGCAAGAACATCATCGGAATGCTTCATACAAAGATTTAATTTACAATGCCGCGCTAGCAAAGCTTTATTTTATATTTGAAACTGTCGACAATATTAAGTTCCTTGAACTGTATAGATATATCCTAAACTTTGAAGGCAAAAATATACATATACAGATAAAACACACCATTCTACTCCACATGATACGGACCCCCGTGCAATACTTTGAAGTCTATTTCAATGATAATTTTTACCAACTAGGAGTGTAGTGTATTAGGGAACGAAGGTAGATAATAAAGTTGTTAGCAACTGACCTCGGTGTTTAATTGACGTACACTACATTGGCGACGAATACGGGATTCCTTTTGTTGAACTCGTGTATGAATCTATTGCAAAAATCATGCTGTATGGAAAAATTGAACCTTTCGATTTATTTTCGGGACAGTGGTCGTTGTGTGTTCATCGAGTGGAACAGTTTATCTTACTTTATGAGACGTTGGTGACGTTAGTGGGCGATCGTACATATAATTTGATGTGTGATTTGTGTGCACCAAATAATCCGGAAGATAAATCATTTGGGACTACATTACACATATACAATATACAACATATGGGAATAGCAAAAATGAAGTCTCTATTGCTAGGAATTACGTTTATTGACCGACATTAGATAAAGATAAAAATTGGGCCGGAGAAAATTGCGGTTCTTGTCGTAATGCGCGCGATGCTCCCTCGAAAACTACGTTATGTCCATGGGAATTTCCTTCTGAAATATAGTGTCTCTGTTTGATTTACACGCTCCTATAAAGTCAATAGTTGTTAAGAACCGCTCTTATCCATGGAATACTGATACCATCAAACTTATGATGAAGTTACGAGATGAAGCTTCTTCTGCTTATAATACTATATTATTACATAAAAAGGAATATTATAAATCACTAAAATCTTTAGTAAACAAAGCATTATATTTTGAGAAATGTGCTTATTTCAAATACCACATAAATAATAAAATCACTGATCCTAAACAGTTGTGGTTCAATCTAAAAAATACAATATTACCTTCAAACAATAGAGAACTTTCTCCATCTTTTAATGACCCGGACGCTATTAATAATTACTTTTTAAATATTCCAGGAATTCCAGAACTTCAATTGTCGCTGTTGACATATTTTGAATATCAAAATTTAGTAATGCAGTATTCCATATGGAGCCGATTAGCTCAGATGTTATGATAAAAAATGTTAAGAGCTTGAAATCGAATGCAGAAAGACGCGATACTATAAGCCTAGATATATTGTTATTGACTTTTCCATGCACCGTTAACATCATAAGAGATGTCGTAAATACATGCATCAGTACTTTCAAATTTCCGGATATCTGGAAGACTGCAATTGTGCGTCCGCTTCCAAAAATTTCAAATCCTGTAGAATTCAAAGACCTTAGACCTATAAGTATTTTGCCATGCCTATCTAAAGTTATTGAAAAAGCTGTATGCTTCCAGTTTTTAGAAAGTAACAACATACTGCCGGAATTTCAGTCAGGCTTTCGTAAAGGACGAAGCACAGTGACTGCATTGCTAAATGTTACGGATAATATACTTTGTGCCCAGGACAAGGGTATGTGTACGCTGCTAGTTCTGTTAGACTTTTCCAGGGCCTTCAATTCTATTGATACTACACTATTAATGTCTAAACTCAGTTATTATGGTTTTGACAGCGCAGCACTGGCGTTTTTTAACAGTTACCTCAGCAACCGGTTTCAATATGTAAAATTAAGCCATAATGATGGATCGTCGATGGTATCAGTGAAACGGGCATGTAACAGAGGCGTACCGCAAGGATCACTATTGGGTCCAATTCTCTTCATTCTATACACGGCTCATATTACCCTTCATGTCAAACACTGACTAACAACTCGTTGCTACTTAATCCAAACAAAACTAAATACTTAATTTTCGGCAGTAAGCTTCAGTTAAGTCAAGTCAATCCAAAACTAAATGTTTTACTCCCTAATGAACCCGTTGAAAGAGTATACGAGGCACGGAATCTGGGCTTGTACATGGACTGTAACCTTCGTTATGAAAAACATATTACAAATTCTGTGAGCAACTGCTTTTATAAATTAAAAATCCTTTACAAAATTAGACCATTTCTAAAAGAAGAGCTGCGCATTCAGTTGGTAGAATCTTTGGTTTTATCAAAACTGAACTATATGGATATATGTAGTTTTTGGGCCTCGACTATTAAAAAAGACACAAAAGCTTATTCAACGCGTCCAAAATGCGTGCGCTCGCTTCTGCTTTTATATTCCGTTTAGAGCTCATGTGACTGCATTCTTAAACAAATAATCTGTTCTTAAAATGAAACATCAGAGAAAACTTCATCTGGCCTGTCTGCAATTTGGACTCCGCAAAAATCAAGTTCCAGCTTATCTCTTCAAAACGCTATCCTGTGGACACACAGATCGTGTGGCTCACGAGTGCGCTCTATACAGCTTACAACGCCTTATCATAAATCTGTTGCCTTCAGGGGTAGCTTCCGTTACGCTGCAACGAAATGCTGGAACAATATCCCTCCGCCAACAAGAAATCAGAAAAATATACATGGGTTTAGATTTAAACTGAAGAGATTTCTACTCGAACATCAACATGAAAACAAAAATGAATCGCTAAATGTGTTGGTAAGCGCATAACTCAAGAACGCCTGGACCAATTTGGCCAATTCTTTATTTTAATATTCGTCGAAGCTCAAGGATGGTTTTTACGGTGAAAAAATACCAAATAATTGCCGGAAAAACCTTAAAAACAGTCCTTTTCTTTGTCCCATATAAACGTTTTCTAATACGTACAGTCAATTTGAGCTTTATTGCTAATGTATAAAGTTCACTGTTGTCTAAGTAATGTAGGTGTGTTCCTAACATAAAAGCAGTGTGCGTTGTAGCACAGAATATAATAATGTAATGTCGCTTTCTGAAACTCAACAAAAGTGATATCGCAGACCCGACTAAATTGAACAGTCACAACGTAAATGTAATGAATCATTAGTTATTTGGTTGACTTCGCGATATTAGTTCTTTTGTTTTACTTTAAAATATATGTTATCCCGTCATTACATCAGACAAACACAACCGTTACTAAAAGTCCATGACTCCAAGTCATATCAAATTTAAAAAAAAATCGTTGACGATTCTAAGACCGTTGTCGATTTAAAGTGTTGGTTTTCTTGGATTTTCTGTTACGTCCTCTACTGAGTTTGCTTTTGTCAACAACACGAATCAAATTGGTATATCATGCCTTGTGCAGTGTTTAATTACCTTTGATCATTAATTATTGCATGTGGCATAATAATTAATAATATAGATATGCCTCCTGTAAGACTAGGAAATGTAGGTAGAAGAACCCGAAATGCTACAAACCAAGCTAATTACCGATCTAATCATACTGCACAAGAACGTGACGACCGAAATGAACATGAAAGACTTCGGATATCACAAACGCGTGAAGCGCGAGCGACACATTCAACTAATAATCGCGCAAGTTTGAATCGAGCTGCTTTCAGTTACGATGTGTCAATTGACTACAGTAACTACCAATGTGTTGTTATTGGTTCTATGAACACGGTTTGCTCACATTGTAAGGCATTGCAATACATAAACGAAGCCAATGAATTGTGTTGCGCAAATGGTAAAGTGAAATTGATACCATTGGATCCACCACCAGAGCCATTGTACTCATTGGTTTTAGGAATAGGAACAGATTCCATACACTTTTTGACAAATATCCAACAATATAACAACAACTTTCAAATGACTTCATTTGGGGCAACAAACGTAGTTCGGGAAAATTTTATGCCAACTTTCAAGGTATGTATTAAAGCAATTAATCATGATTATTTTGATGATAGATATTACTTACAACTAAATATTACATATTGAGGTACCTAAGCATATGAAATATTATTTAGTGATTAGGAGACAGATATAATTTTTAAGAACAAATATTATTTAAATTTGATTACTGACAATCCATATACCCCACATTGTTTATTTAATTTATTTTATTTTATAGTGTTTGGTACAAACATAATATTTTTTTTTTATTTACAGATACAAGGCCAAATATATCACATAGCAGGTTCACTGTTACCAGTGTCAGATAGCAGCAACAAATTTCTGCAAATTTATTTTATGGGCAATTCACCACAAGAAATTGATCTGCGTTGTGCGCATAACAATTTAGTAAAGAGGTCTATTATGGAACAATTACAAACTTTATTTCATGAGCACAATCAATTGATCTGTTTAAAACTGCACTAGATCTGATGCCATCTGATAATCACAAAATTGTAATCAGAGCTGATAAAACACCTGCGGGTCAACATGCAAGACGTTTTAATGCACCAACTATTTCCAAGGCATTCCTACTACAAGTGTCTCTGACTACTTACCAGGAAGCCCCGACTACTAGTTAATAAGGATTCTTTTAAATAAATGCATTTTTGTTTTTTTGTTTTTTTGTTTAACTATTGATGAAGTTGCTATTGTTGTAGTTGGAGAAGACTTAGAATCCCGTGATATTGTTTTACACCGTCGGAATGATCAATTACAACGTATAAAAGAAACGCACATACTGAAATGTCGGCGTTTATATCACAAATATGTTGTTGACATGTATGTTAAAATTGAAACGGAGAGATTAATATTTATCAGGTTGAATCAAACCAAACTGCGATCTGAAGAGTACATTCACCTTCGAGATGCGATTAATACTGATGGAAATGCACAGAATGTTGGTCGGATGAATATTCTTCCAGCAACATACATCGGGAGCCCTCGATATATGCACGAATATGCTCAAGATGCCATGTCGTATGTTCGTCATTATGGTACAGCAGATTTATTCGTCACATTTACATGCAATCCGCACTGGATAGAAATCAAGCAGGAGTTATTCCCTGGGCAATCACCCATTAATCGTCATGATATTACAGCCAGAGTCTTTAGACAAAAGTTGTAATTTTTAATGGATTTCATTGTAAAACATTATGTGTTTGGTGAGACACGCTGCTGGATGTATTCTGTAGAGTGGCAGAAACGAGGATTGCCACATGCACACATTTTGATTTGGTTAGTTGAAAAGATAAGGCCAAATGAAGTTGATGCAGTGATATCACCTGAAATTCCTGATGTACAAGTAGATCCTGGATTGCATGAGGTAGTTATCAAAAACATGATACACGGTCCCTGTGGAACTCTTAATCAAAATTCACCGTGTATGATGGATGGTAAATGTTCAAAACGATATCCACGGACATTAATATCGGAAACAATTACTGGTAATGACGGTTATCCTACGTCGCCGATCGACAGCAGACAATGGAAGATCAACAATTATCAAATTAAACCAACAAGATATTGAAATAGATAATCGTTGGATTGTTCAGACTTCAAAGCACACATCAACGTTGAATCTTGCCGTTCAGTGAAATGTATTAAATACATTTGCAAATATGTAACCAAAGGGAGTGATATGGCTGTGATTGGAATTGGTGCAGAGAATCCCAATGATGACGTTACCCAATACCAAATGGGCCACTATGTTAGTAGTAATGAAGCAGTTTGTCGAATATTTTCTTTTCCTATTCATGAGAGACATCCTACTGTTCTTCACTTAGCTGTGCATTTAGAAAATGGAAAAAGAGTGTATTTTACAGCACAGAACGCAGTACAAAGAGCTGCTCAGCCACCATCTACTACATTAACCAGTTTTTTTGAGACATGCCTAAACGATAACTTTGTTTCTTCGTTGCTCGTTGAGATGGAAGTTTGGTCACGATGTAGAAGGATGATGAAGATGTAGTAGATCTCTTCTTTACAGAGCTTCGACGGAGAAGCAGGTGCAGATATTGATGCAGAATAGAGACAGGATACGATGAGGATATTGTCCTTCTCTTATAGGACAATGGTTTCTTCCCTTTCCAGGGCTTGTTGCACAGGATACGATTAGGACGATGTCGCTGCAATTTCTTCTATTACAGGACGATAGATTTCTTCCTTTCCAGGCAGGAACACAGGACGAGTCGTTAAGGATTTTGCTGGTCAAGTCTTTATTTATATGCACAACACAAGGAGTTCACGGACACGGATTTCACGAATACGAATACTGATTTTCGGATACGACACTGATTTTAGGATACGGAGCGAGTCTACAGAAACGGTGCCAAGGATTTTCCGTATCCCACCGCTGCCACCAATTTGTTATACGGATTTTGAGAAAAGCCTTTTTAAAAAAAGAACTTTATTTGAAACACAATTTTAATTAAGGAACGCGATCTTTTGGCAACCGTTCTGATTGAGGAGTTGGAGTAGACTGACTAAATAAATCTGTATGAATGAGAGCCTCGAGAACTAGACGCTGACACAGCATTATGATAGCTAGTACTCAGCAGGGCTGGGTACATTCTAGGGTTGTAACAGTTCGAAGTGGCCTCCGGAAAGAATTAAATCGCAACTTACAGTAATAACAATGTAATTAGAGTGTAGTGTCCTTAGAATTATATACAATAGCTTAGCATTACACGTAAAAAAACAAAATCACAACACTTATACATCTATGTACAATGCACCAAATTATACATACCACGTAAATAAAAAGGATAAATGGTCCTATATATATATTAAGCGTAATTGTAAGATTTCTTTAATTGCCAACGTTGTCACCACCGCACACGACAGTGTAATGGTGACAGCGATGGCCTAACGTGGAGCTAAAAAATAAAGACTTATTGTTAAAAAAATAGAAGAATTATTGTGACAAAAGGCACGGACGATCAGTCTGTGGAGTTATTGTGTTATAATAATTTTATTTTATTTTATTTTTATGTGGGAAACATACAATATTCAGTACATACAGCTTATTAAACATAGAACTAACAAAAATCAGCAAAGTTTCCACTTATAAATAACACATAAAAAAATTTAAGATGTAATTTTTTTTTTACACAGTTAAGAGTAGGTTAATTAAATTAAATAAACACAAATAAAGGAACGAAAGTGAATTATTAAATAACATAAGTTTCAAGAGCCTGTTTCAGTTCCCTCTTGTATGCAAATATTGAGCAATTAAATATGTCCAATTCTTGTAGATGTTTGTTATAGAAGCTACAAGAACGGTGTATGAAATTATTATTTGTATATTTCTTTTTACACAAAGGAACGTGAAACAGGCTTCGACAACGAGAATGGATTCGGGGGCATCTCAAACCAATAGTACTCAGCATGAAATAATAAAAAAAAAAAACTATCAATGTCCTCAAAGCCTAAACTTTGTGAAGTGTGATGGAAATTTTGGTCTTCTGTCGCTTAAGTTTTTTTTATTTTTTAGCTATAATTCTGTAACTTCGGTTATTTGCATTTTCTATAGGCTTCTTACTGGGCTGCATGTATAAAATCTTCTGACATTTTTTTTTTAAATGTTTCACTAAGACACTTTGAATTTTCGGGAGATCCTTAAATTAAAATTCGAACTAAAATGCTTCTCATTGCTGCAGGCATTTTAGATAATGCAGATTCTCGTAATCCTTCTATCCCTTGTTTAATATCCCTCGTCGTATGTTAAGCCTCACGCTAAACTGGCTTGTTTATACGTCTGATATTGGATGTCTGTTACGGTCCGAAGCTCTTCAAAATTTGTTGCATTATGTACATGAAATAGTAACAATCGCAAGTGGTAAAGTTCCGGTTAGAAAATGAAATTAACATGAATCCTACCCATGACTCGCAAATGGCGAACTCTTGGCTCCCATTTGCTAGACCTACCGATCCATTTAAAATTTTCAGGCATCTGCGAATAAAAATGATATTGAAATAAGACATTATCGCTTGATAATGTCTTATCTCGCTGATTATGTCTCTTAATTTCTGTATTGTGCCTAAAATAAGCCTCTAGAGTCGACCCTCTTTAGCCAATATCGGCAAAATCTTCGTCGATTTGATCTAAGTTTGCGATTCGATATTGTCCTGGTAAGTGGATAACCAGTCGTTGGACACCATGACTTTTTTGAATCTCAAAAGCAAATAATCGCCAACATGCTTCTGGAGGCGTGACACAGCGCCCTTCAATGTAAATATTTACTTAATTATTTCTAGTGTCTTTTGTTCTTCTACAACTTTGATCGATGCGCAATCGTGTCCTTTATAAAGGTATTTATAAAGATATTTCACAGCCAAAATACTCCCAACGTACTCAACGTTAATATGACAATTACATTTTTTCAATAATATAACATTGTAGGGAGCTACTGACGATTATCTCGACCGTTTATGGCTTTGCGATAAACTGCATGTTCGTGTGAAAATTGGGGACTATGAATATACAACTGAGGGTTGTAGCGTCGTCGGTAATTTGGTTTACCATGATCTACTAAAGATCGCTGAACTTTGTAGTATCAGTAGTGATACCAGTCAAGTGAAATTGAGCATCATAGCACATAGAAGGCCTTTCAATCCATCAATGGTGGCTGTTTAGCAGAATCTATACAAATAAGTTTAGTTTCCTGCTCAAGAATCTTTTTCTCAAGCTCAGCATTTTTGACCAACAGATTTCATCCTCATGACGTTCTCGTGTATTATTTTTTTGTAAAGTCAAATCTTATTTCACCGCGTGACAAGTTAAAGCGTGCACTTATACGATTTGTAGAAATGCACTTAACACTTGAAAAGTTTCACAAAACTGCAACCGATGCTAAATATTATTTGGTGCGAGCATGCCTTTTTAACACTTGATCCGGAAACTAATTAGTAGCTAGTCTGGGATAGTGCAATGAGAACGTCCGCAGATGTAAAATCTTTGACACGATCTGATGCAGGGAGTGTACGCTGACTGTAATGGCTGCCGCTTCTTTGTTCTTCTTTTGTTAACGATTTCGTTACAGAACGCGAAAGTATTATATCGCGAACTCAATTTCATCCAATCACGTCGGGGTCACCAAGCTAGTGCACAAATCGCGCAATGCTGCGTAAATTACCCTTCGTCTAACGCTAGATGTACGAAAGGAATCGTAAAATTAAGAAACGCTTGTAGTTGTGAAGTCCTTTACTCGAATTAACAAACGGTTACGCGGGATTGGCCTGATAGGGTTTGCTAGAATAACTTTATATTACATACACTAATTTATTAAAAATAAGTCAATTTCATAACATTGTCTATTTTTATATTAACCCTAGGCACAACCGTGCCTTCCGATGATTGCCCGAGAATGCTGCTATTTGTCCAGCGACTCATGGTCAGTGATGTGAATCATCCGAATCGGCACTGTCCATATCGCTATCATTAGCGATGACACGACGGACGGTCGAACTCTGGAGGTTTAAAGGTTGGATCACAATTTGAATCATCGCCTGAATAGCCAAAGTCAGAATTATTCAGTGCATCTGCAATGTCTTCTCATCAGTCATGGCTGAAATAATATCCAAACCCCATAAATAATCCCAGAAATTGGCATTAAGTATGCAAAAACTTAGTTCGCGAACCCTGTACTTTACAGAGGACATACAAACTCCGAGGACTCCGGCTGTGTTCCGTTGGAGGTCCTTTACACAGTGCTGAGGACGGCCACTTTTGTTGCGTTAAAATTCCCACATAGCCCTGCGTCGCTCTCATGGCGTCGGGTACCTTTTTAAGGTTTCCCCCTCGAAAACAAAAAAAAATATATGCGTATACTGCTGTAAATGTGTGCCAAATAAAAAAAATGTCCATGTTGTAGTTTTTGAAATAAACGGAAAAAAACGATGCTGGTATAGGCTACTGTGTGTATGAAGAGTCTATGATTGCACGGAATTAAATTAAAGATGTTTCACAGTAACAATTATTTATTTCAGCCACCCAAGGTAAGTACATACACGTTAGGGGCGGGGAGCAGACTGGTAACACAGCCTTCCCACGAGCCAAGCGAATGCGATCGTCATTGCTGACAATGCACATTGCACTTGATTCGTGGAACTGTTTGTGTCCCTACATCACACCCCTACCCTAAAAAAAATGTATACAATACAATATACATAACAATATTTAGGAATAGTAGATACATATTTTAGATCTCTTTATTTTTTTAATATACACTGGTCTCTCTTATGGGACCTAGTAACACAATACAAAAAATAGCATTAGCTTTATAACACGAACATAACATAACTTTTAATACATATAAATGTGTGTTACAAATATAACTTGAGAATAACAATACCTTAAAAAACTGTTTGCTGCTGTTGGGGTACAGTCGGTGACATATTATTATGTACTTTAACCGACGTTGGTACAGAGATTTTCTCCATGGTTTTCGTTAACCATTTCCTGATGAAGCTCCTGCACTTCAATCGAATTGCATAACACAATATTATTCCCAATATAACAGCAACTACCAATATACTAATCCATACCATGTTAAGTTTGGTTTCCATTATGTTCGATATATTTTGCACTTGCGTAACTTCTACTTTGTTACTCTCGTCGATAACGGGTTTACTTTGTCCCCAACCCATTTTATCTGTTAGAATAATTATGACGTTTTTTTTTATATTGAACTTAACCGTAATGGTTATTGATTGATATTGATCTGTTCACTAATTTATAGGTAATTTAAGTAAAATAATAGAATAACAAATTTACTCTACATTTGCATAAACAAAATTGTACTTCTATAAAATTATTATAAAATCTAGTCAATTTAGCATAATGTTCAAAAACAAGTATCATTACAATAGGTAACAATACATTTGCAAGTATGCACTTTCGTAACTTGTTATTGTTAACTAGAAACTGCATAGTACTACATTAAGGAATTTAAAATAAAAATTATGTATATAAAAATGCAATGTGTATATGTTTGTCTGTAAAAAAATAAGTATACAAAAATGTAAAAAAATATTTAAGTAAATCTAACTGGTTTTCGAATAATTCGACCACTACGAGTTTTGCGACTCGTTTGTACTTCCGGTTGAACATTCACGGGCAATTCTGCATTTTCTGAAGAATTTGCTATATTTACAGTCTTATCTTCATTATCATATGATGATAATATATATGCCGGTTTCAATCTGTCAATGGAAATGCTGGCTTTCCTATTTGGCAATTGAATAACATAAACTTTACTTTTTCTTTGTAATACTCGATACGGACCGTCATACGGGGGTTTTAATGGTCTCCTCACCGTATCGTCACGTATAAACACAAAATCACATTTTAATAAATCAGAATGAATAAAAATTTTACGATGATTTCTACTTGAATTATCAACAGGTTTAAAGTTTTTAATTGTTTTCTGAATAGTGTTAATTAAAGTATAAGAATCATTAGGCTCACGATGAGTACATGAATCATAAAAGTCTCCTGGTAATCTCATTGACTTACCAAATGTCATTCGAGCTGGGCTAACGCCGTTATCACTACGACATGCATTCCGTAACCCAAACATAACAGTAGGCAACTCGTCCACCCACGATTTATCCGTAAGACGTGCTGAAAGCGCTGACTTTAGACTACGATGGAACCTCTCAACGGATCCATTACTCATAGGATGATAGCTTGTACTTCGTATCCTATGTATGCCTAAGACTTTTAAAAGTTCATTAAATAAATAACTCTCAAATTGACGACCTTGGTCAGTAGTCAATCTGATAGGGCATCCATATCGCGTAATCCATTCATTATACACTACTCTAGCCACAACACTAGCTGAAATTTCTTGTACAGGAATAGCTTCAGGCCATCGACTTTGCCTATCAATAATTGTAACTAAATATCGAAATCCCTGTGGAGAAGTCGGCAGAGGACCAACAATATCCACATGAATATGTTCAAATCTGTTAACTGTCGGAAATTCGCCTAAATCAGAAACAGTATGTCTACTTATCTTAGCACGTTGACATTGTAAACATGTTCGTGCCCAGGTATTAACATCACGATTCATTCCTGGCCAAAAATATTTTTGCGAAACCATTTTTCGTGTAACACGTATACCTGGATGACTCAGACTATGAACACTATCAAAAGCAATCTTTCGAAATTCTGTAGTTATATAAGGTCTAATTTGGTCATTATTTACTAAACAGTATATAGGTTTATTACAAAAAGGTAAGTGTATCTTTTTAAATGTAGTACTAATATCTTTATTGTTCATCGTAGCATGCAAGTACTCGTCTGTCAACTGCGCGTCAGCAAGTTGTTCGAAGTCGATACTTGTGGGACACGTTATTGTTTCTATGCGCGATAGCGTGTCTGCTACGATATTATCCGGGCCACTAATATGCCGTATATCAGATGTAAACTCACTTATGAACATTAATTGTCTAGTACGACGAGGTATTTCCGAGTTGTCTCTATTTAACTTACTAAAGGCATGTACTAACGGTTTGTGGTCCGTAAAAATAATCAGCTGACGACCTTCAAACATTTTCCGAAAATATTTAATAGATAAATAAATTGCAAGCAATTCTCTATCATACGTAGAATATTTTTGTTGGGCTGTTGTAAGCTTCTTAGAAAAATATCCTATAGGTTTCCATTCATTACCAACTTTTTGCTGTAACACTGAACCTACACACATATCTGACGCGTCCGTCATCAACGCAGTAGGAACATTGTCATCTATCAGTGGATGCGACAGAGTAGCGGCCTCTTGCAACGCTAACTTACATTGACTAAAAGCTTCGTTTGCTTCATCCGTCCAGTTAATAACTGTCTTGTCGCGCTTCTTAGAATTAACTAAGTATTTATTAAGTTCACACTGATATTCAGAAGAGTTAGGTAAATGTAAACGATAAAAGTTTACCATTCCTAGAAAACGTCGCAATTGCTCGACCGTTTTCGGCTTCGGAAAATCTGTAATAGCCTTTACTTTTTCTGCCAGGGGTTTTAAACCTTCTGTTGAAACCTCGTGTCCTAGAAAATTAATATTACTCTGTCCGAAAACACACTTAGCTAAATTTATAGTTATACCGAATGTACTAAACCTTTTAAAAATAGTTTCAAGGTGTTCAGTATGCTGTTGTTCATTATTACTTGCAATAATGACATCATCCAAATAACAAAAAAGAAAATCTAAACCTTCTAACACTGTATTATTCATAAACCTTTGAAAAGTTTGGGCGCTGTTACGCAAACCAAAACTCATACGAAGAAATTCAAAAAGTCCAAATGGTGTTATAATTGCAGTTTTTTCTATATCCTCTGGAGCAATAGGTATACAATGATAAGCTCTATTTATGTCTAATTTGGAAAATATTTTCTTTCCGGCCAAAATAAATGTAAAATCATGAAGTCTAGGTATAGGGTACCTATCAGGCTTAGTTATACTGTTTAATTGTCTATAATCACCACATGGTCTCAGTTCACCATTCTTTTTGGGAACGATGTGCAAAGGGCTTGCCCATGGGCTTTTAGAAGGACGACATATCCCTAATTCCTGCATAACCTTAAATTCTTCCTTTACTTTTCGGTACCGATCGGGCGGTAAAGGACGTGCTCTAGCAAATACAGGCGGACCAGTGGTCTCAATATAATGCAAAATATTATGTTGAGCCTTAACATCATTATACGAGACTGGTCTAGTAATATCCTGGTATTTACTTAATAATTTATGATAAGGGTGACTATCACGAATTGTATTAATAGCAGGTTGAATAACGTTACTGACACATGCTAAAGTATTAATATTTGTTACCTTGTCAATCAGCCGTCGGGCACTCACATCCACTAATAACTTGTGAAACGTAAGGAAGTCTATACCTAATATGGGCTGCTTAATGTCCGCTATGATAAAATCCCAACGATAAGGACGACGTAACTTTAAATCTAACACTAACGATTTGGTTCCGTAAGTTTTTATTTCAGTTCCGTTTGCCGCATAAAGTTTATACCGCGTATTTTCTACCGCTCTGTATTTTTTTATCACTGGTAAGACGGAAACGTTCGCACCGGTATCCACTAAAAAGGTATAACCGCTATTATAGTCCGTAACACGAAGACGAGAACAAGGCCGTATTTCACAGATGTCTCCGAGATCCTGTGTGCCTGCTGTTAGTTTTCCGAAGATCCTGGCGTAGAAGTAGATGGCCCCTTCCAGGCACAGGGTTTAATGCATTTGTGTGCCTTTTCATGGTACTTGTAATGGTAAAAGCAAAGCCAATTTTGCTTGTTACGCTTGCTTGAAGAACTAGGTTGCTTGGTCTGCGAGTGACTTCGTCTACCACTGCCGATTTCAGGTCTCCCACGCTGCAACTGACCGAGTTTAGTGTTCAATTTCGCGATTTCAGCCTTGATCATGGCAATATCTGCGTTATCGATTCTAGACTGCCGCTGGGTAACTGTAGCTAATTGCAAAGGTTTGGTAGCCTCCAAGACGTTGTCAGCTACGGCTGCCAATTCTTCTAAATCCGTAGACTTGCTAACCGCTAATACAGCTCGAACTTGTGATGGTAAGTGCTCCTCCCACAGTATTCTTACTGTATCGTCTGGGAAATTCTTCTTAGCCAAATCCTTCATCTTACGCAATAGTTGAGAAGGCTTTTGGTCGCCCAAGTCCATGTCTCTTAATAATTTCTTTATTTTCAGGTTCGCCGTGTCTTCATATATTGCTAGTAGCCTATTTTTCAATGCTGCACATTTCTGGCTTTCAGGAGGATCCAATATTATATCAGTTATCTCGCCGATAGTTTCTTTATTTAATTTTGACAAAATTATATCAAAATTGACTGAATCTCCTAGTTTCTGTGGTGCTAGAATAGCTTCGGTTCTAGCGAACCACACGCGAGGATAATCGGTCCAAAATTCTGGAATCCTCGAAGTAAGTGAGACTGCTCCCAAGGTGCCGTAGGTAATATCTTTACACTCCGCAGCCGACGCCTTGCTGGTAGATTCCATCTTTTTGCACTGTTCACAATTTTACTTCACAAAAAGTTATTTATTCGTCACTATTCAACGTTAATGTTCACTTGTCGGGGGTCACCAATTATAGGCTACTGTGTGTATGAAGAGTCTATGATTGCACGGAATTAAATTAAAGATGTTTCACAGTAACAATTATTTATTTCAGCCACCCAAGGTAAGTACATACACGTTAGGGGCGGGGAGCAGACTGGTAACACAGCCTTCCCACGAGCCAAGCGAATGCGATCGTCATTGCTGACAATGCACATTGCACTTGATTCGTGGAACTGTTTGTGTCCCTACACTGGGGTAACGTTGTTCCAGCAGAAAAATTCTAAACGAATGATCGGAGTGTTAATAATTTCACATGAGCAGAGAGCTTATATTTGTGCAAATTTGTGCGCTAACAATGGAATTTGTGTGTCTTCAGGATCTCGAGATATTGCGTTTCCTGCTGCGGTAATTTATTTATTTATTTACATACACTTAAGCTATAAACATTACAGATATAAATCCAATTCGTTTATAGGCTTGCAATGTACATTCCTGCCGTCTCGCGAAATTCAGCAAGGGATGGAATTGGATTCATGAAATTCAGTAATGTTTTGCAAAATCGCGTATCTCAAAGACTATTGTATGTGCGCCTGTAGAATAAACATATAAAAATAGCTCTTTATTTGTGCGTTTTTGTGGCAAAATTATATTTAAAAAAATATTCATAGTTATCAAGTAATCGCGGTTTTAGCTATTCTGGCTTGATGTCGTAATTTTCTTGAATTTGATAATTCAGCAAAACTTTTTGGCTTTTTTGGATTGTCAGCAATCATGTTACCTCATCTGCCATTGTGTGTGGGACCTTTAAAGCTTTTTTATATTTTAATTTTTTCTTGGAATTTTTATTCGATAATAAGTTTATCTTTTATTAATGGGTCATGAGTAAAATCTTTGTTATAGCTATTTAATTCACAAGTAACCCTTACACAATTTTTAAACGGCGGGGCGATATTTAACGTTAGTATTCTGCCAGTACACTTAATATCAATAAAATTAAAATCAGCTAATACCTAACTATAATTAAAAGCAAATCTGCACTCTATATCACTTCGAAAAAAATGGTCTTGTAATTCATTTGTCCACTTTCTTGGTAAGAGACGGTAAATTGAGTCTTTTGGTACAATGTTTAAATATATTGCAAGGTTCATTTGAAATGTTATAACATAGAGATCAGTTTCTTCTTCTTAACATAGGTTTATATTATTATCGAAATCATAAAAATATGTTTTATTTCTTTTATACATGTTTGGAAAGCTTTGTTTGTCATATTGCAATTATATTTTTTCGCAATTCATGCTGTAAGTCAGCATAAACACTATCGTTTGTAGGAGGAATTTCCGCTTAGAATATGTCTTTATATTTACAAATCACAGTCTTTAAATTTTATTTAGGAACAGTTCCTTTTCGACCTGCCATGATGTAGTAAAATATCCTTGGCACGTATTGAATTATATTAGTAGAAGTTGCCAGGACTTGTGATAAAACGGTACATATTGTTCTTCGTACTGGTTAACTAAACAGATGATTAAGATAGGGAATTAAGAGATGGAATTAAGATAGGGAATAGGGAATTTTTATTTCATATGTTCTTCTTTTCCTTGATAACCTTTTTCGATCTTGATTTTCATAATTTCTAGTCTTATTGAATTTCGCTATTTTTTCTTTAGCTTATCCTCTAAAGTAATTTTCATAGGTGTCGTAGTTAATATGGTGGCATGTTGTTTTCGCTTTTTTTTTGATCTGGCTTACAAGACGGTGCAAAAGCATAAGTGTCGTTGCTATAGCAGCAAAGGGTACCGGAGTTCTTTAGTCATCAACAAGTTCTTGGTTACAAGCAACCGATAAAACAGATTCAGAGCATTAATCCTTATTTGATGGACCTGCCAAAGGAGACATATGTCCTGAAATTATGATCATACTATCTGACTGCGCAGCTTCAAAATTCTGGATATTTGGGTCTTGGTTTTCAGAAATTTGCTCTGATTCTTGTGCTATCAGCGACGCCGCCAGAAAATCTTGATTAGTGAAAACATTCGGGCTTAATGGGTATTTAGATTTTTTTTTCGTAAGAAACATGACGGATTTTTAAATGTTTTCCTACCATTGAGTCACAGCAATTCGGAAAATTCCAGTAACTTCTGAAACAATCTTCTGTTCAAGGCCCAATCTGTCCCATATTGTTTTGCAAACATCATGTACAATTCCCCGAATTGTGGTGAACCCCATTCGATAACTGGATCCCAATGATCTAAATTTAATTTTTAAAATCTTATTTTGTATTAGTTGACAAAAGTAAAGAGTGTTGGGATAAAATGAGAAATTGTTTTACGAATGCCTCAAGGATGCAAAAAGAAGAGTGGTCCAGCATCAACTAAGTTTTTGTCATGGAAATATGAAAAGCAAATGGAGTTTTTATTGTCCTATTTTGAAGGGAGAAAAACATTCACTATCCATTGATATAGGTTAGAATTCAACACAAGAGTTACAACTTTCTGAAGAACTTGAACCAAAAATGGACCAAACCAATATTATGTTTCAAGTGCAATAATCGAGAGAGAAAACTGAATACTCCATTTAATGTGACCTGAAATAAAAAAGTAAATTATAAAAATGCTCCTAAACCAAATACAACCAATACTCCAACAACAAATAAAAACAAAACTTTCAGAATAAATCTTCACAATGTGAATGAGAATGGAGTTATTAAAAAAAAAATTCAGACCAATTTTGACACGGTAGCTCATGATAGGAATGAGAATATAGTGTATGAAGACTTACACATTCCATTCCTAAAAGGACGTGCAACGGGAGTCACGACAAGATTTTGGTGATCAGCAAAATTAGAACAAAGAACTTTAAACTACTGTTACTATCTGTGTTTACTTTTAACTTTAAAAGATGCTATTATTACTTATAAAAATTTAGAAATTAAAAGTATTTAATAAGAGGGGACAACCATTTAAAACAAAACAATAATAACTTAGTCATTATAAAGATTTCATAAAAATAATTTCTTTCTTGAATCTTCTTAATGATACGTGCAAGTCCTAAATGGCCTGCGGTAGGAGCATCATGCAACTGCTTCATTATCTCCTCACGAAATAACTCCGGTACTACGAAATGCGGCTCTTCAGTGTCATTGTCCGCATCCATTCGTAATACGATGCCTTGAGACATATAACCTGTACGTAACGTACGTACATAAGACATGTAACCTCGATCGCTCCAGCGATCAAATTCATTATTTTAAAGGCCTGGATAATTTTGTTAACTTCTGGATTCACCACTTGCGCTTCTCTTAATTCTTCTGGACCCCGGTGAAGTAGATCCACACTCACATGGCAAATAGTACAACTGCTTACCGAAGTAGCATCAACCAGTTTGTCTTCGGCGCAAATAGGCCGACTCATAGTATTCGCAACTAAATTACATCTGCTTGGAGTATGGTCAACGACCAGGTTGAAAGCTTGAATTTTCATAGCCCATCGGGCCAAACAACCGCTCGGAGTCATGATAGTTAAAAGTCATTTTAAGGGCTGGTAGTCCGTCACCACCCTAACTTGAGCACTCTCAATGCAACCTTGGGATTTATCTAACGCCCATACAACTGCTAGAGCTTCCAGTTCTGTTGTATGGTAATTGCACTCAGACAACAATCTCCTGGCATACTCAATTGGTCTTTCATCCTTAGGAGATTCCCCTTAAAGAAGGACTGCACTCACGGCATATGCAGTGGCATCTGTGCGGAGAACGAAGGGTTGATCAAATGCGGGTTGTACATATAATAGGAGATGATGACAAACTGCTTTAAATATTCAAAAGCCGAGTTCTCCGTATCTTCCCATCGCCAACCATGGTTCTGCGTTGTTAGATCCGTAAGAGGTTGCGGTATAATAGATAGCTGAGGATCAAATTTTCTGAACCACTGTCTGTAAAAATGTACGTATGTATGTACGTATAAGGGACGTCTTACCCTGCGGGACTCATATGCTAAGGCAATGTCAACATAAGGGCGGTGGGTAGGGAATTTCGGGCCTCGAGGGGTACCCTCTTTACCCGGGCAATTCTCTAGGAAGTCGAATACCTCACGGATCCTTAACATTTATATGACGGAGGGGGAGGTTCTTTTTCGCTCATCGTATCAGGATAACCTACTGTGGGCTCTGATAGGGAATGTTAGCACGAGAATAAGTTGCAGACTTGATTTTAACACACAGTATATTGCCAAATTAAACTTGTTACAATCACTGAATTAATCAAACTAAATTAAGTAGGCAAGTAATCGTAGCACTAAGAACGCGGGATGATTTTAGAGTTGTCTGCTTCTAAATAATCTGCATCATTAATTCGAAATCACAACTAATACACTACACGTAAATACTACAGCGATAAGCCCAGTACCATCGTCGTCGTCACAACCAAAACTGTACGGTACTCTATCAAAATATCAAGTTAGAATCAACTTTACTAAAACTGAAACTTCAGAGTAATGACCTCTATCGCCAAGGCTCCAAAGCCGAATAGCTCTCTCAGTACGCATATCCATCTCGTTGATCGCCCGTGTACCGCACTCCTGCGGCTACACGATACGGTCTCCATAGACCACGACCTCGGCCAGAGTTAAACGCATACCGCGCACCCACGGACTACCTGAGTTACCTCAAGAGACACCGATTTCTACCGGGCTACGATTACGAAATAAATACTGGTACGATCGAACTCACTACGGCCGATAGTCATTCACCTGAATTTCCCCATCCACTTAACTTTGATCGTCATCATCATCAACAACATCATCTGTCACATCAATTTCGACTGGTACGTGGCCTTCTGGCATTTTACGCAACCTATCATGAGCAAATTTGTACGTACGATTACAATTCAAAGCCTTTAACGTGTAACGATCACCGTTCAGAACCTTTACAACCTTAAATGGACCTTTGAATTTCGGATCTAATTTTGTCTGATTTCGCTCTTCGTTTTCCAACAACACAAAATGGTCAACCGAAAAATTATTAACCTTCGCTTTTGTCACATCGAAACGGGATTTATCATATGCTGCGCACTTGTCAATGTTGTCAGATTCTACTCTACGAATTTCGTCTATATCGACGTCAGTCTCTACATCGCTACTACACATCAATGATAACGATCTCGCAACTTTACCAATTAAAAATTCCAAAGGCGAGGCTTTTGTCGTTCGGTTCATCGTACAATTTATCGCGAGTTGTACCTCATCTATAGAGTCCTGCCACGACCTATTATTGCTAATCTCAGCTAATTGGTCAGATTTATTGCGACAATCTTTGGCCGAATGGGTAACGAAATTTGTATGGGTAGCAATACCCATACAAACAAAACACACGTTGTTATCTAGGGCAAATTTACGTCTGCTTTCCACAGATTCCTTTTGAAACCCTTTACAATTCATTAACTTATGACCTTCCATACAATATGGAAACGTCACATTTGTAACGTGTAAGGTTTTGTTATTATTTCTAGCTTGATTAGGCCTACTAGTTTCTTTACTATTGAGAAATTCGTTAGCCCTAAATCTAGTGGTTAAAAATTCCTCAAAGTATTGTATGTTTGCAAATCGTCAGTTAGACTTGCTACGTGGAATTCCCACTGCCGTCGTGTTTCAGTGTCTAATTTTAAACTTAAAATGTGGATAACTAAAATGTCCCAACTAGTGGTGTCTACACCTATATTATTTAAAGACGCTAAACAATCGTTTGTCGTGTGTAACAAATCTTTTAAACCTTGAGCTTACTCCATTGTTAAATTTCGTTGACTCAAAAATCTTTTAATTACCTGATGTGAAATGCACCTTTTATTATTATACCTTTCGGTCAATAGCTCCCAACATCTTTCAAAATTACTGCCTTGTATTGTAATATGTCTTAATAATTGCTCTGCCTCACCGGTCAAAGCACTTTTCAAGTAGTGTAATTTTTGAACGTAGCTTAAAGAACTATTTGATATTATCAAAGAACGAAATAAGTCCTGGTAAGATGACCATTCCGAATAATAGCCAGAAAATTGTGGTATGTCAATTTTTGGTAATTTTACGTTTAAGCTACTGTTACAATGAGATTTAGATATAACTGATGGTGCATTGTGAAAATGAGATAATTTTTGTTTAATGTCTGACTTGTACTCTATGAAAACATCTTCCGTTTTATCATAGGGGTCGTCTTGATATAATCAACGGACTTTAATTCTTTTGCATTATATTTAGATGTTAGCTGGTTATGACCAGATGTAAATTCTAACCATAAGGCATCTAATACCTCTAGCCTTCCTTCTAAATATTCCCTTGTTAATCTTTCTTTCGGAGATGACTTAAAGTTCGTTTGCGCCCGAATGATACGCGCCTTTAAATCTAATTGTAAGTTAACTATTGCTTCCATGTCGCCAAAATATTCTAAGTTAATTTACAGCACAACAATTTCTAAGTTTTTACAATAATAAAAATAATTTAAAAATCGGGCATGGATTCCCCGTCCCACTGGTTTTAGAGAAATTATTCTAAGTCTTAAAAATAACACAATTATGCACACTAAATATAAGTCTTTAAATTTAACACTTTGTTTAAACAAATAACACGCAAAAAAATTTAAGTTCAATACACACCAAAGTTTTAGTTTTAAACGCAAAAAATTACAAGTCCGACACACGACGCTTTAAAAGTTCCACTACGACACAAATTTAAAGTTACTAAGTGCCAACATATAAAGTTCAAATTTGCAATTACTTTTAAAGGTTCTTTGTCATACAACTCACTTCACTGTTACGATGTTATTAAGGAATATTTTTCTTACAGTTCGCACACTAATTTCACCTTATTATTTTATTATTTAAATCCCACGCCGTTAATATTTTTTTCATTTTATTAAGAATATTTTCAGCTGTGTGTCTCTCTGTGAAAGAAACACAGCCTAATAAATCTGAAGCTAATTTGGTATGTTCTACGTCTTCTATAATATAATGTGCTGTCATAGCGTAATACCCATCGTTGTTGCGGCTAGTCCAACCATCTACGGTTATACATACGGCAAAGGAACGTTTCAATCTTGCTACAACGTTTTCGCGTACAATATTATATTGGGCCGGTATCAGACTCGTTGTTAAGGTTTTTCGTGTTGGCAAGTGATAAGATGGACACAAAAGCTGGACAAATTTCTTAAATTCCGGATCTTCTACTATACTAAAAGGATGATATCGTCGTTGCGCGTGCAAGTCCGCGGAAGAGCAGTTAGTAAATACCGCGTATGTACCTTTTTAGAATTTTACAGGAGGAAGAAAAAACTTAATAACTTTGTAATTCCTTATTATATTGCCGACTGAACTTTACAGCAGATTCTTTGCTATTTATTTTATAGTAATTTAACGAGAATATACTAAGGATTTGTTTAGATTTCCTGTAAAGTGATTTTCGCGGTTTTGTACTAACAAATTACATTAAAATACCACACTTTTTTGTAGATCCGCGGGTTTAATAAAATACATTTAATAATAATTATCTTAATTTATTACGTTCTTTAAAAATATTGTAGAACAAAAAACATACAAAATAAACATCTTAGAAAAAAAAGTAAAAACTTTAGAAATCAACTTAATTTTGCACTACTTATACATTTTTTAAAATTATCAAATTTAGGCCTATTAAATCATACAATCACCGAATTTCTGCAATTCCAATAGAACAATTACGAGCACTTAATTCGGAATAATTAACTAAAGGGTCTTATTTAAAAGTTCTAACATAAAAGTCTTTTCTATCTAGCATTTTAATCTTTGTTAACTAGTCTCTTAAACAAATACAAAAATAACTAAAAGTTTAAACTCTTAATTAAGTGTTAATTAAACGAAGAAGTATTAAATCAACAATAAAAAATAGTGCTTAAATTCTCATTAAAACTTTAAAATGATCACAGAATTTAAAATTTCAATCATTAGGAACATTATTTATACGGTAAATTATCATAGAAACTATGACATTCTTAAGGTATGACACTCTTCAGCTCCTGTAGGTGTTCATATTTTGTTTTTGATATTGACTGTCGGGTTTCATATAACGAACCTACATTGTCAATGATAGAGTCGGATGTTATCTTTTTTGGTCTCCTAGGTAAAGGAACAAAATCGTCCGCAAAGTGTAGTTTAAAATAAATTGTTCCGTTTGGATTATATCGTAGAGCTCTTATGTCCACGACAACATGATCACCTGTCCCACGGCCAGGTCTTATTGAGTCATAAATGAGGTGATCTTTATTAGCAAAGTTTTTGAAAAATGTGTAATCAGGAGTAATCACCTGATAAGGACTCGGAACTTTTCTGGCCTCCTTCGTGATTGTCGCGTATTGTGAAGGTAGAAATATTTCTCGATTTTTTAACTTTCTTTCAATCACCGAGTGCACTGAATCAACTTCCATTTGCGTGTGGCCTTTTTCCAAATATTTCTGAGTGATGACTATGTTCTTCGCCATAGCCAAACGCAACATCGCATTGGACACAATATTATTTCTATTTTGGGCTGTGCACCCATCCGTATACAATACGACATCTTTGGAATCATTTTCAAGTAATTTAGTTAAATAGTCTACAAGAAATGTTGCGTATGTAGTGGCTTTTAAGTCGCATGTCGTCTCGTCAAACCAGTAACACATCACTTCATTGTTTCCCAGGTTATAGATTGTAAAATTATGGACCGCAAGTTTTGTTTTAAAATAAAGTGCACTGGCATTAAGTGAAGGACACAATTTCACTGCCTGAAGATCTGCTGTTAATGTATGAATCGTCCCCTTTTGCGCTGCTTCTTTATCTAGGATATTTTCAGTTCTAGCCAAGTTTTTTAGCTCAATATGTTTGATATACTGCTCATCTGACAAGTTACCTGCTTTGTGAGCGCAGCACTGATCGCATGCGTCTTTCTTTGGTTGAAATAGGCCGATGTTCTCTTCAAATAAGACACTTTCAAATACCTTCCTAGAGGCCACAGCTTCATTTTGCGAAATTGTGTAGTCTACATATAGTCGGTACAATTGTGATTTTGTTTGTATAATGGGTTCTAAATATAACTTTGAAGTGGTTTGTCTACAATAATGAGACGGTAGTTTCGCTAGCGCCGTCAAATATTTTCTGGCTGATTCTCTTTTCGTTCCCGTAGCTACTATAGCACTTGGTTCAGATTCATTGTCAATAGTTGTTTTCTCTCCTAGCCAATATCGTACTGTCCATTCTTTTATGCCTAATGTTTCTAAAAATGTTTTTAAGCAAACTCTTTCCTTTTTATCATTTACTTTTAAATAGTAAACTTTGGTGTCACCGCGTCTTGAATTTGTATGCTTAGTTTTTCTAGCTGTAGGTTTTCTATCCACCATTGAAGATATATCCATTTTCTTTTCTTGCCAACTCATTTTCCAATATGCTTTAAAGATGTCTGACCTCACTTCTTCTGTTAGCTTTGGGCAATACATAGCTTTACCACTGAAACATCTCTGTGACATACATATTGGACCCATTATTCTGGCAGGTTTAGGATCATTTTGAACAAATTTAGTGCCGTCTTTTTTAAATCCAATGTATTCCTCACCCATCATCCTTTGCCGCCTATTTATTATTCTTTTCCAATTATTAGGATTTCCTTTACGCTTTTTACTATTTTTCTTCACCGTGTCTTCTATTTCCCTTTCAGGAAACCACTCCGTATTTTCTGATGATAGTGGCTTTAAATTTGTTATGTCTGAGAGGGCGACAAAAGAAGTGTTAGCGACTGAACTATCGTACGAATAGTGCAAGGAAGTGTCCAGTACTGTTGTAAGCGTAGTACACTCGGATGTCAATCAATCAATCAATCAATCAATAGTCTTTATTTGCATATAAATAAGGTACATAGCGGTCTTATATATTAATTACACATCCTCTTATTCTACCTTAAAGGCATGCAAATGTCATAAATTCTAATTTAAATAGGCATTTTTTTCGCAATTGAACATAATACAATTCATAACGTTACTATAATCAATAATATGAATACTAAATCAATTTAATAAATGCAATCTATATGTAAGAGTCAATTCAAATTTTTATGTCAATATATCTTAATTCTAAATAATCATTAATACAATAAAAACATTTATCTAAAATCCACGATGTCAACTTTTTTTTAAACTCGTTATATGTCAAGTGTTTTATTGAATCTGGTAATTTATTATACATTTTTATCGCCATAAAATAAGCGTTTTTTTTATAGATTTGCAGTGCACAATTTGGAATTAGCAACTTGTTTGGATATCTTATGGTTCTAGTGGAATAGTCTGACACTTTTTTAAAGTATTCAGGATATCGATGCACTAATAAGCAGATATCCCTAATGTACAATGAGGGCAAAGTTAATATTTTATATTTCTTAAATAGCGGTCGGCAACTGTCCATCCAGTGTGCGTTACATATAGCGCGAATACATTTTTTTTGAACTCTAAAAGCTTGTATTGCGTATGAAGAATTACCCCAAATAATCAAACCGTAACTCAGTACCGATGACACATATCCGTGGTAAGCGCACCATGCGGCTTGCTCTGATACTGTGTACCTAATTCTTCTAAGAGCGAAAATAAATCGATCTAACTTGCTGCAGATGTGGTCAATGTGAAATTTCCATGTAAGATTCTTATCAATTATTATACCTAGGAATTTAGTATGATGTACTTCGTCAATTTGTTTCCCATTATATATTATGTCAATGTTATCTGTATATGTCCTATTTGTGTTAAAGTTTATAATTTTACTTTTGTTTACGTTCAATGTTAAGTTGTTATTTTTTAACCATGATGTTATTTCATTTAAGGAATTTATTATTTTATTTTTTAGCATTGTCCTGTTTCTGTCTTTCACAATTAAAGTCGTGTCATCTGCGAATAATATACACTCGCTTGTTGTAGCGCGGGGAAGATCGTTTATATATATAAGAAACAGCAATGGGCCAATTATACTTCCCTGTGGTATCGCTCTACTGCTGTTTTTCCTAAATGGCGATTTATATACAACTTTCGTTGATTGTTCGTGGCACATCTCTACTTTTGATATTTCTGTCCGTTGTTGCCGATCTTCTAAGTAATTTTTTACCCAGTTATACGCGTTACCTCGTATACCATATTTGTCAAGCTTTTCCAGTAAAATGTCGTGGACAACTAGATCATAGGCTTTGGACATATCAAGAAAAATAGTTGTTACTGGTGTTTTATAATTTAGACTTTCGGAAATGACTTTAACTAAGTTAAAGGTTGCTAACGTAGTTGAGCTATTTCTCCGAAAACCAAATTGCTCTTTTTGTAAAATATTATGTTCATTAAAAAAAATTAACATTCGGATGTGCATTGTTTTTTCTATTATTTTTGAAAAGATGGGGATTAAGGTAATAGGCCTATAATTGTTTATGTCATGGGTGTCACCTTTTTTATACAAAGGTTTTACAATTGAGTACTTAAGTGTTTTTGGAAAGTAACCTTCTTCAAAAGATAAATTAATTATGTAGCTTAACGGTTCACAAATATATTTTGCGCATGATTTAATGGTCTTTGTGTCTATTCCATCATATCCTACCGATTTACTATTTTTAAGGCTCATTATAGTTTTCAATATTTCAACAGGACTCGTAGGCGTTAGAAATATTGTTTTCGGATTTGTTTTTATATGTTTTGTGTTAGAGTTTGTCTTGTCACTTATACTTGTCTTTAAATCTATAAAGTGGTCATTAAAAATATTTACAATTGAATTCGGATCTGTTACTCGGTCTGTATTGTAATTAATCGCAATAATATTGTTATGTGTTCGTCCTGCGTTTGTTTTTTCTTTTATAGTGGCCCATGTAGCTCTGCATTTATTATTACTATTTTGTATGTATTTTGTGTTGTACATTTGCTGTGCCTTCGACACACATTTTTTAAATATTCTGTCATATTTCTTATAATTATTTTTATTTATGTTTTTATTAGTTTTACTAAATTTAAATTTTATGTAAAGTCTCCGCTTACAAATACTAGATTTTTTTAGGCCTTTCGTGAACCAGTTATGTTTAGTTTTTATTTCTGTCATCCTTATTTTGATGTAAGGAAAACATAAGTTATAAAAAAGTATAATCGTGTCGTGAAAAATGTCAAATGCTTTATTACAGTCAGTCATGTTATATATTTCTGAAAATGTTAATGGTGAAATACAGTCAACAAATTTTTTTCTATTCTCTTTACTAAAATCTCGTTTGTATTCGTACCAATGTTCACTACTTTTGCATTTATTTGTGTTTATGTCAATTATTTGGGCCGTTTCGTGGTCAGACAAACCAAGATGGTGAATATGTGATCTTATAACATTAGGCATATTACTAGCTATTTGATCAAGGCACGATTTTTGTCTGGTCGGTTGATTAATATAATTAAATAAATTATAATTTTTTAAAATACTTTTTAACTCCCTAGAATGTTTATTATCCTTTAAGACATCGATATTCCAATCACCACAAATTATTACTTTTTTCTTCTTGGTTAAAGTGAACAGTAATGCATGAAGTTTACGAAAAAAATTATATATATTACTATTTGGAGTTCGGTAGATACACACGATTATTATTTTAAGCTTGGTTAGTTCTATACCGCAACATTCAAAATCATAGTTGCTGGACAATATCTTTGTTATATCAACCGGTTTAAAGTTTAACTCTGTTTTTACTAGAATGCAAGATCCACCCCGTTTCTCTCTTTCTCTTGAAAAGTAAGCTGCTAACTTGTAATTCCGAAATAATATGTTTGATTCTGTACCTCGTTTCACAAATGTTTCTGTAAAACATAGTATATCTAAGTTAATATTAAAATTTATTTTCAAGTCCAACAAAGTTAACTCTATAGTGTCAATTTTATGTAAAATGCCAGAAATATTCTGATGTAATAAACTCAGTTTATTTATTATATTTTTACTAGAGAAAAAACTGGTTTTTATCTTTGGCATCTAACTTTTGGAAGTAATAAGGGATCGTTCCTCTTTTAGGTGATTTTATTTTATCTTTCGAGTTTCGTTGTGTTGAAGTTGCATGTAAGACATTTTTATTTAAATTTATTTTTTGTGTTTGTTTTTCAAATAGGTTCAATCATATTTTGGTTCAGTGAGCCTTGCTCTAATTCCGTTGTCAAAGGAACGGAAAATATTTCCTGTTCCTGATTTCCTGAAGTAACTTTATTTTCCAAATATCGGCTATTCAATATTTCTTTCTTTTTTTGCAACAATATTTTTCGCCTTTCACATAGATCTCTTAAAGTTGTCACGTCATCGTTGATATCAACATTCTCTAAAAGTAACTTGCAATTTTCTTCGTCCTCCATTATATTCGGTTACTTCAAATAATATGTATCTGAAAACAACATAAAATTTAGTACAGTGCAATACCGCGTAAATGTCAATCAATACTATTATAATCTAATATCAATACCGCTTAACAACTTTTACACGTTATTTAACACTCACAATTTAAAAAATACCAAAAAAACGTACTTAATTACTCTATTCAAGCATAAACATATTATTAAATATCCACTATACGCTATAAAAACACACTTACCTGGATTTTATTCGCTGCAAAAAAAATATTTTCGGGAGCAAGCACTAATCGTGTTTCAACTTGTTCGCCCATTCCGTAAATACGCGGGCTTGTCGCTAACTTCAAACACCGTACTGTTAGGGCCGGCACTCATATGACGGAGCGCAGCGCAGCGCATTTTTTGCTGTCAAACTATTATCGCCATTGTCCCTTTAGAAATAATATCCAAAATTAAATAACAGCAATTTATTTCTGTGGAGCATGGAAGTGCATGCTCGCGCATCCGCGCGCACCCGCGCGCATCCGCGCGCACCCGCGCGCATCCGCGCGCATTCTCCCAGTAATTAACGCGAATTTCGGCTAGTGTGTGATTCGTTAAGAAAATTTCGCGGGCATGCGCTGCGCTGCGCTCCGTCATATGTGCGCCGGCCCTTACGCGGTATTGTTTTGATTAAAATATGAGGTTTCTTATTGGCTAATTCAAATTGTGTCAGAAGTAATATAAGCGAATCAGCGCTAAGGATCTGTAGCCGCGATATTTCAAATTTGCACCTTTTGCTGTTCCGCGGTATTTACAAACTGCTCTTACGCAGTATTGCACGCGCAATGACGATATTCCTTTGTTATCATTGCAACTGTCTATTTATTTCTTTACTCTTTTTAGTTGCCAGTGGTTTAATTAAATAAGAGCGGATAGTTTCACTTTCTGGAATATGCCTCGGTTACTATATTAAATGTACTTTTATTACCTGAAGATGAAGTGTTTTCCGTGTTAGCGGAAGTAGTTGGACGCTCTGTTGTATTTTCGTTACTCTTTTGTATGCTTTCTTCATGGGTGACGACTGGAGGTGTAGCGCGAGAAGTCGATACCCCGGGATGTTTTTTCAAATGGCGTAGTAGGTTTCCTGTTGAATTTCTTGAGAGGGCTACCAACTGATTACAGTAGACACATTTAACTTTGGAATTACCGTCGACATCGACGAAATGATTCCACACTTCACTTTTTTTGTTTGACATTGTAAAAAAATACTTTGGAAGCTTCAGGAAGACCGTAGGTTGGGAAATAATATACTTCTTGTTTCGGAACCGTAGTATCGGAATGAAGTTATTTGAAAAATAATGCTGTATATATTTATACAAAAATTGAAAACAAAGAAAATATTTTAAACCAATAAAAAAATGTAAAAATAGATAATGAAAAATATAATAAACCAATGAAATAAGAGATAAATAAAATGCAGTTCCCGCCTACCGAAACAAATCAAGGTCGAGTTGAAAAATGGTGCGGGGGACGAGGTTTACACGTGCCGACATGCCAAGTGTGAGCTGTAAATTGCATGTTATAATATAATCAACCAATGAAATAACAGAGAAATAAACAAATCAAGGCCAGGGTAAAGAACGGTGCGGGGGGTGAGATTTGCGTGGGGGGATGTTAGGTTATAAATATGACTGACGCCGGTGCGCGCGATTTATTAAAGTTTTCAAATTCAACGTTGGCGGCGTTCGCGAGAAGATCTTGCTGAGTGTGCTAAGGATGAATTCTGATGACTGATGCGTGTGCTGCTGCGAAGAGTGAAAAGAGGCTGCTAAGAAGTATCCCGAGGCTTCACCCGTCGCTTCCTGTTTCTAGAAAACGTCACCCCTATTAAATAAATGTATTGGCGTTGTTTATTTGTCGTTAATACATAATGTAGGTCCTGTGTATTAATTTATCCTGGTAATTGGTTCTTGAGGGTAACGGTGTCTGGTTTCTGGTTTTGATTTGGTAAGATTCCAAGGTAACAGTGAGTAGAACAGCAGAGCTGGCACGCTGCTAGCCTGCTAAACGATTTGTAGGTATTTACAGCTGTAAATACCTACAAATCGCGTTATTGTGAGTAGTTGTAGCAGCTGCTACAACTACTCACAATATATATATATGAACTGGAAAAACACGTAATTGATTGCGTGGACTACGTGTGTAGTCCAGGATCTTTACGGGCCTACTACCAGTGCGTTCACGCATTACCGGTACGCATTAACGCTACACTGAGTACGAGTTCGTACTCGTGCAGGGTTAACAAAATATAAAACGTAGGCATATTATGTCGACATCGTCTGGACTGGATTACTGGCAGTCAAAATATGACATTTTGGAAACTGCGGATGAGGAATATCTTATATTTAATAAAAAAAAATGCATCGACGCTCCTACTATTCGTATAATTCCGGTGAAGAGGTATTTTGAAATATTAAAGGAAGTTCATAAAACTGTTGGACATGGTGGACGATTAAAAATGATTCAACACATTTTAAATAGACTTTATATTCAAAAACAAACCATGTATAACTATGGTTTGTTTTCAGATTTCAAAAACAACTATGAATGTCATGTTGGGCTCGAGCAAGTAGACACGCTGTACAAGACTCATCCCGAGACATACAGCAATTATCATCCTTAGCAGGACTTCTGGTGAATTCTCAATACTTTCCAGACAACAGTGTAGCAGCGGTTAAACTGTTAGCTCACCAGAGCCATATAGACATATCTGCGCGATGAAATGGGCATTTTATCGATCGGAACTTTCAGACAAAATAGAATACGGAAATGTGATTTGGAATCCTATAAATCAATCATACCATACATACATACCCTGTCGATAAATCTTTAAGCTTCCTTACTGTATCTATTACATACTCCTATAGGTTCAAGACCCACAAATGTACAGTCAACCGCAAAAGTAGATGATCAAGATCGGATATTCAATACTAATGATCGTCATTTGCGTCAAAATAGTGTGACGGCGAAGTGTTTCTAAAGATTGTTAAGTGTACCAAATATTAGCTAATAGTACTGTTAACCAATATCGATGATTATTCATATACCCAAATTCTGCTTATTTAGTGTCAAAACTAACAATTGAAAAATTGATTCAAAACGAGATGAATGTCAAATGTATCAAGAATTAGGTGATGCTAAATATTCATGTTGCAAAGACGTTATCACTAAAAGTCCCGCGGGCCTTGGCTTATATGTATATTCAGATATTGATTTTAAAACAGGGTAATTAAAAGTAATCGTAATGTTAATGTAATAAAATCACAATGAATGGATACATTATTAATTAATTAAAACTTAAATTAAACTTATTAAACTTAACGTACAAAATTAAACTGAAATATTAATAACGAGTGTGTCCCCCGTTATTATCTATAATCGCTTGCAGTCTTTCTCTCATTGAATTGACCATATTCCGACATATATTACTACCTCTGAAAGATTCCCAAATTTCGAACACGTGGCGTTGAATATTAGCATGGTTACGGGGTGTATCTACGTCCCACTGCTGGACCATGAGACCCCAGAGATTTTCGATAGGGTTTATGCCTGGACTTTTTGGAGGAAAGGGAAGTACTCTTATAAGGTCATGATTACTTTGAAATTTGAATATTTTGTGGTCTGTAACGCGTGTTATTGATTCGCCATAATGTGAGGCGACCCTGGTCATTTGAGGAAAATGTTTTTTCATCAGAAAATATCACGTTTAGGAAATCAAAATTCAAATATGCTTGCACAAAATTTAGTCTCTCTAGTATATGCATCGGCGACAATTCTAATTTTGTAGCAGGTTGTCTATGTCGTATCCCTGCGTCTTTTAAACGTCGGCGAATAGTAGACGTAGATACTCTCATATCAGTAGCAACAATTTGACCCGCGTAAAACCATTCTGCATCATCCTGTCTGTAAGTTGTCGATTTTGTCTAGTTGTGGTGCAGCGAGGACGGTCCGATTTTTTTTGTGGTATCACGTGGCCCACATTTCCCATCTTCTTATCCAGAGGTGGACAGTATTCCTCTGGAATAGAAACATAATATTAAAAAAGGTAAAGTACGTAAGTACCACGCTACGTTTACTTAAATCACTAAGATCGTAAACAATGACTGCCAGTCAAACGATAGCTGTTAGATTTGATTTATATCGTATAAGTTTATGACCGGGTTGGTATAAAATAAAATACGTTTTAATTATACTGACTGTCTTTTTATTGTGTACCAATTAGTAGCGTGGCTAAATGCCGACTGGCGAGTACATCTAATACTTACACTGACAATATCATGTATACATATGTGTGTGCCTACAGTAGCCCCCTTTTTAAAAAAAAAATGAAATTGAAACATCATTTAGCAAAAAAAATAAAGTTTTAAAACATAAATCACAAAATGTTAATGCAAATGACAAAGGCTACGTGAGTTATCAACATGTTACAGTCTAGTCAGCACTTTAGTGAGAAATTGAAACATAAAACCTTACATTCCGATACATGATATGTTTGTTTATTACCAACTAAACACTGAGTACAATTTAAACATTTTTGTTGAATGCTATTCTTATATAATACAATTTATATTATCTATTCATAGCGTAGTTTACACATAGGTATAATAAAATAGGTAAATGAATATTTATTACAAACAAAAGTATTATTTCTAAGTGTTTAGCACACATTACACAAAATCATTACATTTTTCATGCACTGTTTGTACCTTTGGGGCACTGGTCGACTGTATGACGTGTCTCAACGTCATCGGTAAATCACTACTCTTTTCCGCTCTTATCTCTTTCCACAACCACTTACGCAAATTTCTACGACAGCGTTTACACAAAAAATAGGTTATTGCAACTGCCAGAATCGCAATTCCCACCAGTAATCCCACCATGTAATATTGTAGATTATTTAGGTGAGTCATTGCTGCCTGGTTGATTACATTAACTTCTCTACGTTCTTCTTTAATTGAGTTATTGCCCATGATTGAAATTATGCTCATAGAAGACAGTCGAACTGGTTATTAACTCACTGAGTGCAGGTAATGAAATTATGATTTACAAAAAGTACTAAATATTAATTTACTAACGAAAATACATCTTGCGTTTCGCATTTTTGCTACCTATGAAAAATAAAGTAGGTGAAGCCACACAAAATAAACATGAACATTAATATATTTCAACATCACAAAATCGTACTGGGCGCTTAATATTTCGTCCACTCTTTGTTTTATGCTTAATTGGGTAATACTTAGGTATATTTTCGAACAGCATATTCTTATTACTATCACTTAAAACTAATTTATTTTGTCGATCATTATGTTTACCAGGGTTGTCACAAGTGCGAATTGAGGTGTCGTCATTAAGGATGTAAAACGGCTTTAATCTATCGATAGATATATTTGCCTATTAGGAAAAGAAATTTTAAAAAATTTTGGGGTGCGTTGCACAACTTTATAGGGTCCTGAATATGAAGGTTCTAGAGACGATCCCATGACTTCATTTCTTACAAAAACGTACTCTGATGTACTCAAATCTGGGTGTACAAATAAGGTCTTCTGGTTTTTCTCCCTAATAGGGGCCGGTTTAATATTTTTAATAATATCCCTAATCCTATCAACGTACTCTGTGTCACTGAAACTACGTGCTATGTTATCACCACAAAATTCCCCAGGTAACCTTATACTAGTACCGTAAACCATCTCGGATGCTGTTACACCACTATCACTTCTCGGAACTGCTCTTAAACCATATAAAACTGTAGGCAAATGATTTAACCAAGTATTACCTAATTGATCTAATCTAGCTCTTAAAGCTGTTTTTAAGGATCTATGCCATCTTTCAATCATCCCATTGCTTTGGGGGTGATATGGGGTGGTCCTAATTTTAATTATACCCAAATACTTTAATAATGAACTAAATAATTTGCTCTCAAATTGGGCACCCTGATCCGTGCTAACTTTGATAGGAGTCCCAAAACGGACTATCCAACCTTCATAAAATTTTTGAGCAATTGCGACAGCTGATATCTCTTTTAAAGGAAATGCTTCCGGCTATTTAGTTGCACGGTCTATTATTGTTAATAAATATCTATACCCCTCGGGTGACGTAGGAAGAGGGCCCACAATGTCCATATGTATGTGGTCGAACCGATTAGATTTTTCAAATTCACCAAATTTAGATACTGTATGTCTCGTAACTTTAGTTTTCTGACAATGAATACAGGTTTTGGCCCATAGACCTACGTCTTTATTCATATTTGTCCAAAAATACCTTTCAGTAACCATTTTTCGAGACGTTCTAATACCGGGATGATTCAGATTATGTATAATATCAAAAGCATTTCTTCTAAATTTTTCGGGTAAATAAGGTCTCATCCTATCTAATGAAGTTTCGCAATAAATCATCTGTCTAAGTAAATAAGTCAGTTAGGTAGGTAAACTTTCTTAAATTTAATATTATCCGATTTAGATTCTAATAGTTTTAATAACTCTTTATCATTTTGTTGTTCTAACGCAATTTCCGAGTAATCTAAGCATGTCGGGAATGTTACCGTTTCGATTCTTGATAAACCATCTGCGAATACGTTTCTATTACCTTCTATATATCTTATATCAGTAGAAAATTCGCTTATAAACATTAAATGTCTAATGCGTCTAGGTGTATCTTTTTCGCTAGGTTTCTTGCTGAAGGCGTAAACCAGTGGCTTATGATCCGTAAATATAGTAAAGTTACGTCCTTCTAAAGGGTACCTAAAATGCTGGATAGCCTGATATATAGCGAGTAACTCGCGGTCATAAGTACTATATCTACTTTCTGTCTCCGACATTCTCTTTGAGAAATAAGATAGAGGTTTCCATGCCCCCTGTACTCGAGTCTGTAATACTGCGCCTACGCAGCCATTTGATGCGTCACACATTAAACATAAAGGAGCGTTCTCACTTGGATAAGTTAATAACGCTGCTTCTTTTAAGTTATTCTTACATTGCAAAAATGCCTGATCTGCTAAATCATTCCATACTATAGGTGACTTATCTTTCTTTTTAGAGCCACATAAAAACTTATTTAATTCAGCTTGATATTCGGCTGCTTTTGGTAAATGCGCCCTATAAAAATTTAACATGCTGAGAAACTTTCGCAATTTATCTACGGTTTCCGGTTTCGGATAATCAACAATGGCTTTAACTTTATTTTGTAATGGTAAAATACGCTATGAATAGATAATATAAATTGTATTATATAAGAATAGCATTCAACAAAAATGTTTAAATTGTACTCAGTGTTTAGTTGGTAATAAACAAACATATCATGTATCGGAATGTAAGGTTTTATGTTCCAATTTCTCACTAAAGTGCTTACTAGACTGTAACATGTTGGTAACTCACGTAGCCTTTGTCATTTGCATTAACATTTTGTGATTTATGTTTTAAAACTTTATTTTTTTTTGCTAAATGATGTTTCAATTTCATTTTTTTTAAAAAGGGGGCTACTGTAGGCACACACATATGTATACATGATATTGTCAGTGTAAGTATTAGATGTACTCGCCAGTCGGCATTTAGCCACGCTACTAATTGGTACACAATAAAAAGACAGTCAGTATAATTAAAACATATTTTATTTTCTACCAACCCGGTCATAAACTTATACGATATAAATCAAATCTAACAAAAATGAATAATTATAGTACAGTAGAAGACTTCTTTGTTGATTTTGAGAAAACAATAAATGATTTCAAAGTGACTGGAGGAAATATAGATGAATCCGAGAAGCTGAGATATTTACTGAGAGCCCTGCCACCGAGCTATAGTTATATTGGAGATTTTCTTGATGTTATTCCAGAAGAACAACGAAACGTTGATTATGTACAGTCAAAAATAAAAGAGAAAAATATGACTTCTTCAGAACCAAATCAGAAAAACAATGTCAGTACATTTGTAACTAAAACAAATGCCCAATGCTTTGTATGTGGGAAGCTGGGCCATATGAAGAAAGACTGCTGGTATGCGCAGAGAAATAACCAAGGACTAAACAGCTACCGAGGCAAGCGAGGACAGAGAGGACACCATGGCCAACGAGTTTTTAACCGAGGTGGACTCTATAGTGGTCGCAGCAGAGTAGCAGGTAGAGGCCAAAGTTCTTCCAGAGGTGGGTCGTCCAATCATTTCTCATCGGAGTCCTGGACATTACAAGTATGCAGTTCAGAAATAAATAACTTAACCGGGTTTGTGAAAAGGGAAGAATATGATAATAATTGTGAAATAAATTGGTTTTTAGACAGTGGTTGTACGGATCACATAGTTAATAATGAAAGTTATTTTTGTAATTACATTGATTTGAAAAACCCAGTGGATGTAAAACTTCCAGATGGAAAAACATTACAAGCGACAAAAGTAGGTACAGTAAAAGTTTATTTTCAACATTATTATAATAAAAAATACATTGATTTAAAAAATGTTTACTTTGTGAAAGGTATAAAACAAAACTTGCTTAGTTTTTCCAAAATAACTAAGAGTTGCACTATTATTGCCAAAAATGAAAATGCAAAAATATATAATCAATATAGAGAGTTAATAGTTGTTGCTGATAAAATAAACAATTTGTATTGTATAAAAAGCTATGTATCCAAAGGTTATAAAAATGATATGTATGTAAGTTCAATTCAATTGACTCATAAAGAGAAGTGGCATAGGGTACTTGGTCATGTGAACTTTCAATATTTAAATAAATTAATTAGTGATAAATTAGTCGTTGGTTTGCCAAACAAAATTGAAAACATTGAAATGAAATGTTCAAATTGTATTCAAAGTAAAATGTGTAATGTACCTTTTGAAAATAATAGAAGAAAGACTACCGAGATTTTGGAATTGATTCATACTGATTTAAACGGGCCGCATCACACAACTGGTTATAACGGGGAGAAATATTTTCTGACTTTTATTGATGATTACAGTAAATGTACTAGAATATTTTGTATTAAAAATAAGTCTGAAATGGCTAGTTGCTTTATAGAATTTGTTAACCTAGTAGAAAATAAATTCAATAAGAAGGTTAAGAAATTACAGTGTGATAACGGTAAGGAATACTTAAATAAGGATATTTATGATTTTATTAGACAAAAGGGTATAGAGTTGTTACCATGTCCACCCTATGTTCATGAACTAAATGGCGTAGCAGAAAGATACAATAGATCCGCTATGGACATAGGTAGGTGTTTAATGAGAGAAGCTAAAATTCATAGAAGATATTGGCCAGAGGTTATAAAAACAGCAGATTATTTAAAGAATAGAACCATTGCAAATACTGTTCAAAATAAAACTCCATTTGAGATATTTTTTGGAATTAAACCTAATGTAGAGCATTTAAAAATATATGGGAGTAGAGTCTTTGTCAGAGTTCCTGAGGTTTTGAGAAAAAGTAAATGGGATGATAAAGCCCAACTAGGAGTTCTTGTGGGTTATAATGAAAATGGTTATAGAGTTCTATTGAAAAACAGAATAATTAACGCTAGACATGTGAAAGTAGTAGAAGATAACATTAAATTAATTTGTTTAGAAAAACTAGATGATCAAAGAGAAGAAAATAAAGATCTAGATAATGATGTAACTTCAAATGTGTCAAATGAAAAGCTTAAGAATGAATATGAATGTGATGAAAATTTTGAAGATGCCAGTGAGATAAATACTAATGATAAAGATTTGGTTAAAAATGATTGTTTAGATGATAGCGGAGAAAAATATGTAGAAACGCCAAAAAGAAAAAGAGTCCCTGTTAATAGATATGGTAATCCAATTTCTCATTTTATTTATGTCAATTATGTTGATGCAAATGTACCAAATACATTTGAGGAGGCGATGAACTCCCATGATAGTAAACAATGGCAAGTAGCTATGAACTCTGAAATAAACAGTTTATATAAAAATAATACTTGGCAACTTGTTGATAGGCCGAAAGATAAAAATGTTATAGATGTTAAGTGGATTTATAAAAAGAAAAATAATAATGTGTTTAAGGCTAGGTTATATGTAAGAGGATACCAACAAAAGGAATACATTGAGAATGTTTACTCACCAGTAGGTAAAATGCAAACATTAAAAATTTTATTGTCATATAGTTGCAAAAATAATTTATTTATTGAACAAATGGATGTAGAGACAGCCTTTTTAAATGGTCATGTTAGGTCAGAAGTTTATATAAATCAACCAGAAGGTTATGAATCTGGAGACAATAAAGTTTTCAAATTGCAAAAGGCTCTGTATGGTCTTAAAGAAAGTCCTAGAGTGTGGTATGATTGTTTTGATAAGTTTATTCAAACATTAAGTTTTGTTAGAAGTAACTATGATTACTGTTTATATGTAAATAGAGCAAACAAAGATCCAATATATATATTAATATTTGTAGATGACCTTTTGATTTGTTGTAAAAATAAAAATGTAATAGAAGAGATTAAAACTAGTTTGATGAAAAGATTTGCGATGAAGGATTTGGGAAAAATTAAAAGTTATATTGGGATAGATATTGATTATAGTGATGATAAACATGTAATGACCCTAAATCAAACAAAATATATTGAATCTTTGGCTGCAAAATATAATTTAGAATATTCTAAGTTATATGATACCCCGATGGAAACAAATTTAAAATTAGAGCAATCTAAAGTAGTTGATGAAAGCATAAAATATAGAAATATTATTGGTGAATTATTGTATATTAGTACAGGCACACGGCCAGATGTAGCTTACAGTGTGAACTATTTAAGCAGATATCAAAGTTGTTACAATCAAACACATTTTAAATATGCAATGAGAGTGTTGAAATATCTGTATAAAACTAAGGATTTGAAATTAACATACTATGATAATGTAAATGCCGAAATATTGGATTGTATGGTAGATTCTGATTATGCAGGAGATAATGTTGATCGAAAGTCTACTTCAGGTTTTATTATTAGATTTTTTGGAAACTTAATTTTTTGGAAAACACATAAACAAAATACTGTAACTAAATGTTCAACTTTTGCAGAATATATAGCTATGTCAGAGGCAGTGTCAGAAGTACTTTTTGTTAGAAACTTATTATGTGAATCATTTGATATTAAGTTATGTAAACCAATTAAAATGTATGAGGATAATTCAGGTGCCATTGCTATTGCTAAGTATGGTAACTTCACAAAAAATTCAAAACATATTGAAGTACAATACCATTATATAAATGAGAACTATGAAAATAAGATAATTGATATTGTAAAAATTGATACAAAATTTAACTTAGCAGACCTTTTAACTGAAAGTTTAGATAAAACCAAATTAAAAAAAAATAGATTAGAGTTAAATTTAATGTAGTGTATTTGAAATTATTGTTTCTTTTGTATTTCTCATGTAAAAGATATAAGATTTTAAATTTAAGGAGGCGTGTTGTAATATTGGTAAATATTATTAATCTTATGTTATCTATTTTGATACTCATAGCGCCATCTATTATATTTTCATAGACGCAAACTGATTTTATTTTATCTATGCTAGATATAGTTAACCTTTTTATAAGACGTCACTTCCTCTTGTCACTTCCTAGTGTAATACGTCAGCAATAATAAAGTACTCAGTTTACTCCAGCAATATATGTTTTTTATTTCAACAAAGATGTTGGGTCGCTTAACGCCAGTTCAAATCGATCAAACATCACCCTTTACCCGAAAATTTCTCCTCTATACAAACAATTGATCTGTTGCATTTGCTTTCATATGTTTTTCACGTGCCAAACACACCATCGTGGATTCAATAGCAGGATTATAGAAGACAATAGTCCAACACAGAAAGTATCTTATCTCACTCCTATAAATTTATCACCTACAAATGTAGTAGCCTACACAATGGAACAAGCACAAAATGTTGGTAAAGAATGTGGTCGAACTTATGTACAAGTTACCTAACTTAGCTATTGCTAAAATAGCTTATAAAATTCAAGCAACAGAAGGTTTAAAGTTTAGTAATCTTTTCATTCATCTTGGCTCGTTTCATTTGATGATGGCTTTTTTTAAAGCTGTTGGTACTTTAATCAATGAATGCGGGTTATTTCACATGATGATTGAGAGTAAAATTATTGCTTCGGGGTCTGTAAATGGAATACTTGAAGGTAAACATTTTAACCGTTGCAAACGTCTACACCCGTTAATGGCATTAGGCTTACAAATATTGCATTTCGATGAATTTTTAAAGAGTAAGAATGCTGAACATGATTTTGTGAAAGGACAAATTTATGAAGATCTGCTAGAATATCAAAACAAAAAAATTTCGTTACCACCATCAGCGAGCACAGATTTAATACCATATGAAGTGTTATCGGAACTGCTCAATTCTTATAAAAGAAAATTCCAGACAAGGTAACCACGGAAAAACAGCACAATTTTATATGATCTACATCGAATTAATTAGTCACTACATAAACCTGTCGAGAAGCATACGTATGGCTGATTTTGAAATATTTAAGTACGTGATTCCGAAAATGGCAAATTTATTTTTTATTGTCAATCAGCCTAACTACGCTCGATATTGTGTAAAATATTCGGAAAATTTGAATAATGTCAATAAAACCCATCCTGGACTAGAAGATGATTTTTATAAAGGGTGTTTCGGAGTTAAAAGAACCGATAAACCATTCTCACGAATACCGATAGATCTCACTCTGGAACAAACAATAAATGCTGATGCAGCTAAACGATTGAGTGGCATTGCTCACTTTACTAATTCTATAGCTGCACGACAACGCTGGTCAAAAAGTCACAGCATAAGAGCAGTGTTGATATCACATGTCTTGGATGTTTGTGGCTTAAGGTACTTACAAGATGTAACAGCAGAATTACAACCGAACAGAATTAAAATCTATGGAAAACAAATTGCGACAGAAACTTGGCGAAGGAGATAGAAAAACTTTGCCTAGAAGTTGCTCAACTGCGAAGCCGTTCCACGTGGCGTGATACCCGACGAGACAGAAGCCGTATTCGGTCAGCATCCAATCAACGTCATCGTGAAGCTTCCAGTCACAACTCAGTATCCCGAAATCCCAACTGGTTTTTACCACTACAGATTCAAGCAGCGAGCTGTTAAGTGCATCAAACCTTGCGCCTGGAAGCAGCAAACGCCGGAAAACCAGTAGCAGCACAGCAATGGGCGGACACCTGTGCTATCTTACCGTCTTCCCGCCTTTGCGTTACAGACACTCGTAGTGGGTTGCATTTTTTGATAGATACGGGAGCAAATGTTTCGATTATCCCAGTTTCTTACATTCGTCCCTCACGTAATTTTGGTAAGTGCTGTAATTATAAACTTTATGCGGCCAATGGTTCGTATATTAAAACATACGGTACTAAGTCCTTAGAATTAAATTTAAAATTACGTAGGTCATTTCATTGGACTTTTATAATAGCTGCCGTAAAGCAACCAATTTTAGGAGCCGATTTTTTAAGTCACCACGGACTAGATAGACGTAGAAGATAATCATTTATTTTCCGATTTATTACTAAAATATTCAGACATTACCAAACCTGTCAATTTTAAAGCACCCCTTTGTCATTCTGTTTACCATTTTATAGAGACAACTGGTCCCCCAGTGCATGCTAAAGCAAGACCTTTACCACCTGACAGATATACTAAAGTCAAGGAGGAATTTCGGCGCATGCAGGACATGGGAATTTGCAGGCCATCTAATAGTCCTTGGGCCAGCCCACTGTATATCGTTCCCAAAAAGAACGGCGATTTACGTCCATGCGGCGATTACCGCAAACTTAATTCGATAACAAAACCTGATAGATATCCTATCCCGCGTTTAAGTGATTTTACCTATTTATTAGCAAACAAAAAAGTTTTTTCTAGGTGTGATGTAAACCGAGCTTACCATTGCATACCGACTAACCCTAAGGACATTGAGAAGACAGCAATAATTACGCCATTTGGGTAGTATGAGTTCCCACGCATGACGTTTGGCTTGCGTAACGCAGCCCAAACATTTCAGCGCTTTATGGACCATACCGTGCTAAAAGGTTTAAATAATGTATTTTGTTATATAGATGACGTAATTATAGCCAGCGACTCAATGGACTCGCATAGGTTGCATTTGGAACAGCTATTCAAACGTTTTAACGAATATGGTGTCACTATTAACCTTTCTAAGTGTTGTTTTGGTCAGGACAAAATCGATTTTTTAGGATATGAAGTATCTCACTCAGGCATACGTCCTTTGAATGATAAAGTTGAAGAAATCTTAAATTTTACAAAGCCTAAGACCGTGGAACTATTAAGAAGATTTTTAGGAATGATAAACTTTTATAGATCGCACATTCCTAATGCTGTAAATTGTCAGTCTATTTTAAATAATTATTTACGTGGTTCAAAGAAAAAAGATAAGTCTATCATTCAATGGACACCTGAGGCTGACGATGCATTTCAACAATGTAAACTGAACCTTAGGAATGCAGTCACGTTGTCGCACCCGTTGCCTGATGCGCCACTTGCACTTATGGCTGACGCATCAAACATCGCGGTAGGGGCAGTATTGCAACAGCATGGAAGCAACGCCTGGACACCCTTGGGTTATTATTCTAAAGCTATGTCTCAAACGGAGCAGAAATACTCCGCTTATGATCGCGAGTTATTAGCAGTTTATTTAGCAGTTAGACATTTCCAAAATTTAATCGAAGGTCGGCAATTAACTATTTTCACCGACCATAAACCTTTAGTTTATGCGTTTTCTAAGAACAGTAATGGTACGGAATCGCCTAGACGTATACGACAACTTGCTCTTATAAGTGAGTTCACTACCGATATAAAATTCATAAGCGGTAGCGATAATATAGTGGCCGATGCCTTATCTCGCATCGAAACCGTAAGTTATCCGGATGTATTAGATTACGAGGAATTGTCACTAGCTCAAGCAAATGACGATTATTTATGTAACATAGCTAATGATAGTAATATTCAAATTAAAAAAATAGTTATACCGCAGTCAAATGGTAAACCTATTTTTTGTGAGATGTCGTCATGTAGAGCGAGACCGTACCTACCTCAACAGTTCCGTCGACGAGCTTTCAACCTTGTTCACAATTTAAGCCATCCAGGCATTCGTTGTACAAGGCGGTTAATGCAGGATAGATATTTTTGGCCCAATATGAATAAAGACACGGGTCAATGGGCTAAAACGTGCATACAGTGCCAGCGCACGAAGGTACATCGACACTGTAATTCTGAATTAGAATCTTTTTCAAATATTGATCTTTTTGAACATATTAACGTAGATTTGGTAGGTCCATTGCCAACTACAGCTGACGATTATAGGTATTGTTTGACCATTGTTGATAGGCGCACTAGGTGGCCGGAGGCATTTCCGATTAAGGAAATTACGGCCGAGACAGTGGCAAAAACTATTTTCAATGGTTGGATCGTCCGGTTTGGCTGTCCATTAAGGCTTACGTGTGATCAGGGCAGACAATTTGAAAGTGCATTGTTTTTAGAACTTTTAAAAATATTGGGCATACATAAAAGTAGAACAACACCCTACCATCCGCAGAGCAACGGTACCGTAGAAAGGTGGCATCGTTCATTAAAAGTTGCGCTTGCCGCCAGATTAAGTGCTTCCTCTACATCTTGGGTCGTTGAATTACCGATCGTAATGTTGGGACTTAGAGCAGCGATACGAGTAGGTACCGGTAGTAGTGCAGCGGAAATGGTGTATGGTACCACCCTTCGTCTACCTGGTGATTTTTATTCGAAGGATTTTAATTGTTCTAGTTACTCCGATTACAATTGTATTAATAGGATTAGGGAAACTATAAAGAGTTTAAAACCTTTACCGATAGGTTATACAAACACTAAACCCCTACTTGTGCATCCAGATTTAGAAAAATGTGAATTCGTTTTTGTTAGAATAGATGCGGTCAGAAAACCATTACGACCAACGTACGATGGTCCGTTTCGCGTAATTAAACGTAGAAGAAAAGTATATACCATTCAATTACCTAATAGACGTACTAATATTTCCATCGATCGTTTAAAGCCCGCTTATGTATTATCAGAGCATATACCTCATGATAATAATAGTAATGTAATCGCTCCAAACGCTTTAATTGAACCGAAGGTTACACGCAGTGGTAGGGTTATCAAAAAACCCGTAAGATTTTTATAATTTACATATTTCAATGTTTATATGTAAAATGAAACACTATGTTTGTTTAAAATTATATTTTTTGTCGATATAAAAATAGTGTAAACATCTCGTTATTACGAAATTATTTTCGTGTTCATTGTTATTTTTTTGCAACGCTATCGTTTTAGTGATGAAATTAGGTGAACGACGCACGACACTTATTGGCAATTTATTTAACTTTTCATTTATATTTCTACACTTCTAGTAGTTGGTCATTTTATATGATTATCACCATGGGCAAAAATCAATCTAAGGAGCAAGTGATAGTAGCACAAAACAGTAGTCAGGTTGAAGCTCATATCAACCGCCAAAGCATTTTTATGTTAGCCCTGGGAGTTATCTTTGTACTTATTGCGGTGTACGTCCTCTGGACGGCAACGTGTCCAGAGGACGTACACCGCAACAGTATACGAGAGTGGTTACGGCGACAAGTAGCAGCGAGCACTCAGCAGCCTCCGGCAGGGACTCCAGCAGCGCACGCAGGCTCTGTGCCCGTCGCTGCCACCATGTACGCGTGATGTACAATATCGTGATGGGAAATAATGTGTAGTATCGTTGTGCGTATAGTTACGATATGTTATAGAAAAGTCATAAATTTAACCAGTGTCGTCAAGCCTACATTTCATTACTATTGTTACTGTTAAAAACCGTTCCTACTACTAATTTTATTAATATTACTTACATATTGTATTACTATTAATGTAATTTCACTCTATTTTTTACAACCTTTTTACAATTCTAAACATTTACACACTTAAAAATTTTAATAACGTATTAATTTCATTTGTTGTTTGTAATAATAATATTTTTCAAAGCAGTACTTTATTTTATGTGTATTATTTTTTTTTGAAGAAGGGGAATATTGTAAGGGCGTCGCGCCACATGTCTTGTGGTTGAGACAGTAAGCCCGTAGCCTCAGTTGTAATAGGTTGTGTGCGAACGTACGTAATAAAGTGTTATTCGCATTCGGTGTTTCATTGAGGGTTGCTTACTCACTCATAAACGTTTAGATCTTAACCTTACACCCAAGATCTAACAGTGGGATTTCGTTCTAGTTTATCACATTTTATCGAAACTCGACACGGGTCTCCGTCGCGGCTTTGAAGAGAAGTATTCGGAATGTGAACTACCTTTATACAGACTGGTAAAAGATTTCTTACATTCTAAGTGTGAAGCATTATTACGCGATAAACATTTCTCTGAGTCAACTAAAATAAACACAAATTATATTACCTACGCAAATTAAACGTAACAATCCGTCGCACGAACTCGTTGCTGTTCAAAACCAAACACAAACTTCGAATATATCAAATCATGATTCTTTTTATTCTTTTATAAACAAATGTCCATTTTGTAACGAGTTCACACAGTCTCAGCATGTAGTGAATTCATTAATAAACCGGTCGAGGAACGCATGAAAATCGCTAGTGACAAACGGTGGTGTTTTAATTGTTTGAAACCTTCTCATCAATTAAAAACCTGTAAATCAATTTTTACGTGTCGTATATGCAAACGGAAACATCACACCTTACTCCATCGCGATAAATAATATCGAACCAAATCAATCCGCATCGTCTTTGGTTTTAAGGTTACCAAATCGTACAACCGTTTTGCTTGCGACTGTGCAAGTCAGGGATGCATCGGGTGTTATGCAATCGTTTCGTGCGTTGTTCGACACGGGTAGCCAAAGCAACTTTATTACGGAATCAGCTGTGAGGCGTTTAAATATAAAACCTAACCTAGCTACTATCAATGTAAGCGGTCTCGGTGACATACCTACGTCACTAGTGGGTGACGTCACATCGCATGCTTATTGGAATACTGACTTAACTCAAAAAAGACGATTTTTGGGAAATCGCAAAAGAAGATCTTGCAATGAGGTCTCATCGTACTTATTGATGAATAAAATTAAAATTAAATGATAAATTAATTATAAATGTTATTATTTAGTACATTTGATTAACTACCTATTGGATCACAGTAAAAAAAAACGAAAATAACATCTATCTATTTTAAAAAAATATTTTAAAAATTACACACTAAGTTAGGTCAGTTTTTTGTAAAAATATCAAGTATATTTTAAAATGCAAATGTTCAATCAAGTTTTAAGACCGTTTCAGTTTAAATCATATATTATTTTTGACAACTGTTTCAGTATTTAGTCTTTATTTAATTACATTGGGATAAAACTTTTAGAGATTGGGTCACTTCATTCAAATTAACCACACGCTAAAACATAATATTGGCGGTTTTTTTTTAATTAACTAAAAGACAAGTGTAATTTTCAAACTATTGCAGTAGCCATCAAATATAGCAAATCCAAGTAACAAATTAAATATATCAGTCTTATTTATAGTTTTCAAAAATCAGCATAAAAATCAAGCCAGAAAATTGTTTAATTAATACGAACAACTGTTATATGATTGTATCTTACATAAAAAAGAACTATTTCGGTGTTCAAACCTATGAAATAAAACAACTTCATAATCAATATAGGTCAAATCTCTATAAAACATATAATAAAAACTTCTAAATGTTACATAATAATATTAAACTTCAGGAACATTATGTTTAATTAACTTTGGCATAAAATCAGTAATTAAGCAATGTTTAGGTTATCATTATTTAAATAATAGCATTATAAAAGTCCGAATAAAAATTTGGAATCAATTTTTTTGATAATAGCTCCCTCAGATCTTTTTTTTTATTCTCACTTAATTCTTGCCTCTGTTTGTAGTTTGTAGACATTAGTTGGTACAATTTCATGCAGAGGAAGCATTTTCTTCCTTTTATTTTTAATTCTCACTTCCTGGTATTCGTTGTCTTTGTACGAGGTTTTAACAAATAACGAAAAAGGTGTATCTTTGTTCACTCTTACCACCTTTAAATCATTCCATGAAACAGTTCTCCCGTCTGTTGTTTTATTAAAATTAATACCCCAGCTTTCTTGAAGTTTTTTTAAATCTAAAAATGACTCAAATGTCAGTTCATGTACAAAAAATTTTTTGCCAGACTTCTTTGCATTTTTTATTATGGCTACATATTGGTGAGGGGAATATATTGGACCAGACTTGAGATTTTTTTTAATTTCTTTTTCTATGAGGCTATGAACATTATCACCCTCGTTTTGTGTATGACCTTTTACTAAAAATTTGTGGGTGATACTTTTAATATTTAGATGAGTGACTGCATAAAGATAAAGCGCTACAATAAATTTATTTTTATTTTGACCGGTACAATTATCAGAGTAAAGAATTAAATGACAATCACTTGGTGATTCAACTGAGAGCTTCTCAAAAAATTTTAGTAAACAGGATCCGATTTCGTTGGACCCGCGTTTACCATCAGTTTCATTCCAGATAAAGCAATGTACTATCGACCAAATTGAATCATGACCCACCTTGCTGACAGTTCGTTTGTAATTTTGGCAAAGACAAATTCGTTTTCTTGTCGGGCGTGGGGTCGCACTTATGACGTTTTTAATATTAATAAACAACAGAAACATCACTCAGAATGACTTTTTAAGAAAATTAAGGCGCTCCCTCACCGGGAGCGTTCGCGTGTAATGTAACATTATAGATTCCACTTTGAGCATTACATTACACTGCTACCTCCTTGACTGTATCAAAACTAACGCATTTATGTTACAAGTTGTATCAAGATACTACATATTGTAACATTAAAATGTTCGGTTCTGCTCGTTCATTATTATATAACGTTACAATCTGTATAACGTTACATTCCATGCGAATGCTCCCTATGTGGGAGCGCCTTTAGAGTACGGATATTTATTTAATTTTTGAAGGCAAGGTTAGCGACAAACCCGGCTTAAGACATTTCAGGAAATTACCAAAATTTTGTAAATATTATCAATCTACATATTATTGTTAATACAATACGGAAAAATATGATTAGTGGGATGAATAACGAGAATTACGGATATTTCACAATGGAAAATGACTTGGGAAATCTTCCCAACAGTAAGTTACATATTTATAAAGATAATTATTATTGGGTATTGGCAATGTTAACTAATTTTTCATTTTAACGGTGTCATACAAGACAATAAAAATATTTATAAAGAAAGCACGGGCAGTGAAATCAGTAACTGTCAGTGTCATATAAAATAATAACAAGTCGGTTTCCAAGACAACAAATGTTGAGGCAAATTTCGACCTAATTGCGTTTGCATGGCTGGAGGAAAATAAGCATATGGTGGGTCATGAATCAATTTGTTCGATAGTACATCATCATAGGAATCTTTAATAAGGCCGTCAACTTTTTTGTTTAAATTCGTGACTGTAAAATTGTAACTATTTAATTTTGATTTGTAATAAAATCCTGAGGTATCTCCTCTGGGAGATTGCAGAACAGCTTGCAAATCAAACACAATAACTTTATTTTTATCATCTATGTTGCAGCGATCATTGTATTTTTCGTGGCGGCTCAATGCTTTTTCTTCTAAATGGGCATCATACGATTCCTTAAGCAACTCTTTTTGTTTAGACGTTGAGTTCTTGTATTGCAGACATAAATCACATTGATCTTTTCTGGGATGAAAAAATACTTACGTTTTACCTGAAATTAAAACGTTTATTAAACATACTTACCTTATTCGACCTAATAATTATGAGAGAGGCTTCCGTTTCAATCAGTTGCTAGTCACTTACATCCGGTCCGCAGCGCCCTCTATATCTAGTTTTCTGCAACAATCACTTGTTCATTTCCGGCGGATAGCAGTTTTGCTACACTAGCGCCACCTAAGGCAGGTTTAGCATTGGGAAACATTTTTACTTCATTGCGTCTCTTATAACACCAGGCAGCTTTTAAAAATTTAGGTCGAATAAGGTAAGTATGTTTAATAAACGTTTTAATTTCAGGTAAAACGTAAGTATTAAACAGTACTGTACCGTTATTCGACCTAATAATTATGAGAGACGTGTCTATTATCGCCTGGTGGTGCTAGAACAAGCCAATGTGATATATTCCCGTGATAAAAGGTTGAAACTATAAAAAGTGAATCAGTAAATATTCGTTATAGAAAAAACACAGATCTGGAATATGCTTGGTTTTTATATCATTATATCAACAAACTCTTGCGAGTGTTAAACCTTTTACGAAATGCTGATAAGTCCGATCTGTAATAAGTACATTCAAAGACGAAGATGAATAATTGAAATTGAAAGAAATGATGTATAAGTTTTTTCCCTCAAGTCGTAAGCAGTAAGGGCTTACAATCTACATAATGTGTATAAACGGAAATTAGAACTTTCGCGATACAGACAAATCCGTTTGGTCAACTGAAATATCACGACAGTAATATTTCTAAAAAGGGTTACCAGACCCCTGGTACCTTTGCCATATTTTCGTCTAAAAGGAAAAACTGTTCAACCCTGTTTTTGGATGCTAGCGCTAACCCAACACAACTGCTGTAGGCTTTATGCAGTGTTCCTGAAGGAACTACTTTATCTAACTTACTATGATTGTACGGTTAACAGCTCTAGGTTCACCGGTTAAGGCTAGCAAAAGACAGATTTAGCTAGAACTCTTTGTCTGCAGGCATCAGACGTTTAACCTACTAACCTGGATAATGATTTGTTACTGGCGTTCTCTATTCTCAGTTCCTAAGCTAATTAGTGATAAGTGTCAGTTTTGAACCAAAAATATGCAACAAATGTAAGCACCCTTTAAGATATACCGTTTAGGGAAAATGCTTAACAACGTAAAATCGCCAGCACATAGTCTCGAGCACAATAGTAAATAAATATTTATTTTACTGTTTTTAGTATTTGTTAGTTTAGTTGCAACGAAAACGTTGAGATACAGCCTGGTGACAGACAGATGGACTGCGGGGTTAATTTGTAATAAGGTTCCGTTTTTACGCTTTGGGTACGGAAATCTAAGAAATCGTAGTACACAGAGGTATCGTGTTAGTAGGCTTCAACAGGGTGCTAGACGCATTGTCTGTAATTCAGGTTTAATACTTTTGGATTCGGTTAACGCAATAGCCTTTAAAATTTTTATTTACCAAGATGCGACAACTCAGTGTCAAAGATTGTTGGGTTTGGTAAAGGTAGCAACGACCGATTTGTGAACCAACATAGTAATAAGTAACAAACCTCTCTTCTGATGCAAGTCAGCAAGATATTGACCCAGATCAGAACCCTTTGAACTCTTTACTAAAGTCACCCACTTTATCAAAGCTGTACGACAACTATTTAAAGTGGATGTTTGCTACCCTGGTACAGGACAGTAACGACCCTAGTTGTGATGACCAACTAGTTAAGCTTTGGTTCCAGCTCCACATTTCAAAAAATTCCAGTGCCATTTCCGAAGTCCCGGAGAGGCGCAGCCCCTTTGTTGCAACAGCTAGAACCTGAGAAAGTTTCTGTATTGTAAATCAAGCAGCTAGGACATTGTTCTTTTAGTCCAGTTTCCAGAACACATTGTTCCATCTGGGAGGTACTACCAGGAGAGACCGCGTAGCGATGTTCCTGTGTGCTTACTCTTAGTACAAGGTATGGCGGCGGAAAACTCATGTTAATGGGAAAAGCCATTGTATTTGTTTGTTCAATAGAGTGCAATATTTTGGCACAGCATGTTCGATATAAATCTATGGCTGGCGTGCCCCATTTCCTAAATATGATCTTTGTTATTATGGTAAATCGACAGTTAATCCATAGTGAGGACCATGACAGCCGCAGATTTCGTACCTCCTTCTTTCCGGAGGTGAACACCCTACGCGGTTATTGCTCTGTGTAAGCAGGGTTTTTAATTTCAGCAGCCGGCTATAGCCATGTAATACATTTAATGAGGTAGTCAATACCTATAGATTGTATTGAGGAGGTTGCTGCGCGGGTTGATGTCCAGATGCCCTACAAGCTCGAATATTCTAGCATGGCACCTCAACCTATATTGCTGGCGATCCTTGCGAGATAGTATTCTGTGGGTTCGATTAGAGAACCTAAAGGTGTTGATGTATTAGAGAACTTGTTCTGCGGTTTGTTAGCCACCGACCAATTCTATTGGTCTGATCAGATTTCTACCGGCAAATACCTGACAGTCATTCGCGGACGAATGTCGCCTCCATCGCTCGGACGGTAACGCACATATATATAACGACTCGTACGCAGAGGCGTCCACGTCGTGTGACAAGTTTTGGTTTGTCTGCGCTTGTAGTGATCGATATTAAGATCGAAAACCTTATGAAACTAGCGAAAACCGTCATTCCCATGATCCTCCGCTGTAGGTCTCTCAATTTGGAACCATCTCTCACTAGAGTACTTGACGCCTCCGATACTATCCTTATGATTGATCTGCCTGGTAAGAATGTAAAATTGATCTAGGGATCCAAAATTACGCCTAAAATCTCTAGGGCCTTTTGTTTTAAGACAAGGATAGACTTCTCGATGTTTATATTCCAGCCTAGGAATGTTAGCGAGTGTAATGCAAGTTAGACGTGCTCGCGTAGCAAGGCTGGGTCCTGGTTTACCAAAAGGAAGTCGTCCAAACATATAAAAAATCGAACACCTTGCCTTCTTAAAAATTGATTGATCAAGTTTGATAGTAAGGCAAAGGCTTTCGTGGCCTAGGAGAATCCGAAAAACAGTCCTTTTTATATGCGTGGCATAAATCAATGTTAGCAAACGTCCGAGTGTTCCTTTTTATTTGCAAATAAAAGCAAGCTCGATGAAGGCTAATTTGAACAACCCGTCGTGGGGTTGCAAAAAAACTGTTACACGTTGCACGCAGTTTTCATTTGCCTGAATGTACACATTCGCCGAGCCTTTTTCGGTTGAAATATTGCACTTGATGTACCGTCGCTCTTTGTCCGCGAGAACATTGACGACACTAAAAACTGGGAGAAGACCTCGCCAGTATGAGTACACCTTGCTTTAGCATCTTGTTAATTGTAGTGTTTGGTGATTAAAATAAGGCAAACCGCCTTGAATAGCATCCCGCAACCGTTTAGAGGATGTAGGGCGGTGCCCGCATCAACTCTCGTTCGTGGCAATACAGGTGCAGTTGACGCACACGAAAGAGGTTTACTCGGTGAGTCAATACCTCGTTTTAGCATGATCTCTCTTATCCCGGCGGGAAATGGGAGAGTACGCACACGGCTCCTCGGAAAACCTTCGGTGAGGTATTCGGTATTCGGTAGGTTGCCTGAGTGACTTTTCCTCGAAAGGAAGATATGTCAAGTATTCTCATGTGTCCTTAGAGTCCATATCTGTAAATGTTACCCGAAAGATTTATGATTCTTTGCGGAGGTACCCGGATCGTTCTGCGGCGCAGATATGCGATCCTTACTCGCCGTGAATTCATGCTGCCAGCTTTGTCTAGTTACGCTAAATAAGTAGTTTTAAAGGAGCGTTGACCACGGAGGTGGTATTATCCACAGTGTGCTTTTTAAAGTTGGGATTCATGACAGCAGCTTGACAAACTCACGTCTGTATTGGACAAGCTCAGCTCAATAACCCAAACTAGGGGTATTCATAATATCACTAGCGTATTCCTTCTATTCATCATACTAGAATGTTCATTCTGTGGAAAAAGCTTAACCTAATTTTTGCATGCATATTATTATAATTTAATTAGCAGCTTCAGTTAAGCAGAAAAAAAAAGAAAAGAAAATTATTTCTTTCATTTTGAAGCATTCGGCGTTATATTTAGCAAGTTTTCCTGAAGCGCGTGAAGTAGTAGGATCCTTGACATTAGTAAGCATGACTAGATTCAGGACAGGTGTCTTATCACAGCATTACCTATCGGTTGGTTAGCCGTTGAACGACCTTAAATCCTTAATAAAAAAGTAGCTACTAAAATAAGGATCCATAGAATCACTGTTAATGGTACTATTGGGTTATTAGAATAGTGTTTAGAAGACATTTAATGGAAGGGTACACCGACTATTTATAAAGTTGATCTAACTTACAGTTGCGATGCGAGCACCCTGATTCATTGCATTTTCGTCTTCGCTTGAAAATTAGCTCGATTCGGAAGAAGAGCTTTGTATGGAGTATGTATTCGTAGGACTATAGCGCTCGTATTATTAGCCGCCCGGTGCTTCACTTTAATTAAGCCATTTCTCCGGTGACGTTTACTCTCGATGCAAGCGGACCGGTTCCACCTATCCCTGGGATTTAGAGAAACGCCCAAACGGAGATAAAGACCCGTTAAGACGTTCAACACAAAAAAAAAAAACGTTTAAAATAACCATAATTTACATTGGGGAGTTCCCCAATGTGGGAATCTAGAGTTCTAGATTCCCATAGTGAAAAAAAAAAAATTTTTAAATCGTGTACTTTTACACAAATACAATTCAGCGAATAAGTAAAAACCAATAATTTAAACAGTCCGACATGGCGGTCAGAAAAAATAAAATAAAAGGGTACTCACCGCTTTTTATTATTTTATACTTTACCGAACGAAAAAATCGTTAAATCCTTATTTCAATTCAATTTCACTTTCGATTTTTAGTTTTTTTTCATTTTTTCAATAATATATTATTTCAATATTTAATTTAGATTAATACCACAAAAATAGGTATAACTGCAAGCAAGACTAGCACAATATGGAGTCGGCCCAGTGCTCGTTGCGGAGCGAGCTGGCGACCGCCTCGGCCGAAAACAGAACAGCCAATGAAGTAAAAATGTTTCCCAATGCTAAACCTGCCTTAGGTGGCGTTAGTGTAGCAAAACTGCTATCCGCCGGAAATGAACAAGTGATTGTTGCAGAAAACTAGATATAGAGGGCGCTGCGGACCGGATGTAAGTGACTAGCAACTGATTGAAACGGAAGCCTCTCTCATAATTATTAGGTCGAATAACGGTACAGTACTGTTTAATGATATATTATATTCTTGTGTAAATACTTTATAAAATGTGCAATATCTACTGGCTGCTTTGTTATTTTTATTTTGATTTTGTTTAAAGTCTCTGAAAAGATCTGCAATTGTTTTCCCTCCATCAATGTACTCACGACTAGAATATTGCCTAATGTAATGGGATTCAATTCTTGGTATTGCTTCTATGAACTGTTTGATATCGTTTAGTAGTTGTTCATCAATCTTCACATGGTTGCTGTGCTTTCCTCTCATAACTTTTGAAGTAAACAGACTTATAGGTGAATGTTAAAAAATGTTATTGTTAAGAATGGATAAGTTTTAATAGTAAACTGACTAAACTCGGAATACGTCTCAAAAAATAGAGTGATGTTAAATATTAAACTGGCTAAAAACTTAATGTTACACGTAACATGATATTAAAATTTGTAGTAAACTAACCTAAAATTTAATTAGTCACTATAAGATTATATAAATTGATGAATCTTACCTTTGAATTTAGTCGTAAACACGCTCAACAACAATTGGGTCTTCGTTCAATAAAATAATAACAACCTCACTACACAACTGTCTGACACAAACTGGCATGATTCATTATTCAACGAACACAAAGTGAGAAATCCCATAAGAGTGAAAGAGACGGATATACCGTTATAGTGCCAAAAAACCCCAATTTCAATGTAATTCAAACGGTAGACGGTAGATGGCGCTAACAGAAGCCCGTGTCTGTATGTAACTCATTTTTGACTAATCTCTTAATGAGTCAGTGTTCCATTAAGCATGCGACATGTTCTGTAGGTACAAAAGATAAAATCCTTTATAACTTATACATGCACGTAGTTCCTACAATATGCGGTGATCAACCCATCGCTAAGGTAAATACTTCTGGTTGATCGCATATCAAACCGTTACGGTTAGCGGACCGCATCTTCGGTACGCCTGGACCCATCGATATATTGTTCGCTGCAGATGTTTTTGCCGATTCGCTTCTTAACCAACGCATAAAGGGAAACGTTAATTAACCTTTTTTTTTTTGTTTTCGAGGGGGAAACCTTCCAAAGGTACCCGACGCCGTGGGAGCGACGCAGGGTTATGTGGGATTTTTACCGCACTAAAACCCCCCCGGTGCTGTGTGTCATCTATCTAGCCAAGTCAACGAAAGACCTGTACAACCACATCATCCCGAGCTCGTGGAAAATGAAGGTGGAGATCATAGAGGTTGGACGCAGACAAGGTACGTGCCGTGCTTGTGCCTTAACTGGTGTGGCCTACCAACGAACATACGTCTTTAGAGACTCCCTCGCTCTGACTTCGGTCAGTTCCAGAAGTGGGATTAAAGCCGTCCACCTCTTTGGGGGACGCGTATCCTACAAAGATACAGAGGGTATTGAAATTGATGAAGTTTGTGTCAAAAGAAAGAAAAGTTTGCGTAGTGCCCTCATTACAAAAATGGTTACGTACCATAGAAAACATGAGTGTCTACGTAACAAATTATTTCATGAATATAATTTAAAGTCACTATGGTGTAGACACTTCAACCAGGATCCAATGGAGAACTTTTTTGGTAGTATAAGGAGCCATGGTCACCGCAACAACTCTCCCACAAGTCCCACATGTTTACGTTTCGAAGCAGCGTTTGCATCATTACTTGTAAGTAATTTAAACAGCAGTTACTCCTCCTGCTTCTGATTGTGAGGAAGATTCTTGTCATATGTTTAATTCCATGCAAAATATATTTTTCACTAATTCCAAAATCCAAAGTAATTTACAGAATTTAATTTAAGCCATTTATATAATGAATATTTTATTACTGACTTAGAAATAAAAACCTGCTAGTAATTGCTGCTTTACTATATGTAACAGGTTACATTTTAAGGCAATGCCGTACAAAAATATTTAAAAATTGTTAAGTATGCAAGAGGAATTTATATGATGCAAATGAGGCTAATGAATATTTAAAAATACGAAAATACTCCAAAAATAAGGCCTACTTTACATATCCGTCGGAAAAGTTAGTAGCAATATTTTCAGAAATACAAGATATTGTATATTTCATTATAAAACATAAATCATCAATTTACAATATACGCAATTGTATAAAAGTAGTATTATATACAAGAATTAATACTGATTATTTAAAATGTAATAAACATCGCACAGATTTGGTGGACTTTTACAACTCCTATAATGATATTCGTTTGCAATTGGTGCAGGAATATAAATAAAATAATAAGGGGTTCTATTAGTAAACTAGCAGACCCGGCCATGCGTTGCTGTGGTTAAAGAAATGTTACATAAACAAATTTTAAATTGTGTTATTTCGTATTTGTAAGAAATTAATATACTACAAAGTTGTTAGTAGACAACATGTAACATATAAACTTATAAATAAGGCAAGAAGGGCAGATGGTATTAAATTTTCAACAATGACATTTATATTGTTTTATTAAAAAAGGGGAATGCCCACTCTCTATAGTATCCTAAGCCCAAGATGGACATCAAATATTAACAGAAAAAAATACTGTTTTTAAATCTTTGTAGTATTGGATATTAAAAAAATATATTTAAATTTTAGAAAAGAAAAAAAAAGAAAAAGTTTTGTGTTTATTTTCTTTAGAAAAATGTGTGATTGTAAGATATTACAAGTATTTTCGTTTTTAATCTTATTAATTATAACATTATAGGTTATTCTGGTATATTTTCATCCAATTTTAGTTATTAGGATATAAAAAAGCGCATATTCTATTTTATTTAAAAATCTGCATTCCCTTCATCGTCATCTTCAATTAACAAATCATCTGAAAATGATGCGGGAGGGCAAATATTTGATTCATATCTTACCCAATCTATATACCATAGCATCATGATATGTGCAGAGCAACCTACCGTTCGTTTTCCTACTATGCAATTACAACGGTAGCCATCAAATGCCTCGATAGCCATGATTGCATATTAGTTTGTTACTTTCATGATGTTTTATTTTAGTTTGTTATTGACTACAATTTATATCAGTAAAGTCCCATAATGGTGAGGTTCTTGTATTTTGTTCAAAAATCGAATAATTTATATACGTAAACTATGAATTTGAGGCTGGTCAATATTTTACCAACAAAAATGTCAAAAGACTTCTAGTTTTTTCAATGGAATTACTTTTTTTTATGGATTTGTTGTAAATTGTAGTGGCGCTCAATTGGAGAAAGATACATACATATTATTTTTATGACAAAATTTATGCATAAAATATCTTTTCCCTAATTTAATGTCCGCTGTGGGCCTGAAATGGGCATTCCCCTTTGAGATTCAATTCAATTCAGCATTTCTCGGTGTACAATATTTTTAGTTAACCTGTCTTTAGCTAACACAAAAAGATTCGACGGTTTTCCTACACGTGAACATGCAACATATAGTTGCCCATGAGAAAAACATGGATTTTCCAAATCTAAACCACAAATGGACATTGTTTGACCTTGAGACTTATTTATAGACATGACGAAAGCTAAGCGAATGGGAAACTATAGCCTTCTGAAAGGTATCGTAGATTCTGATGGTATCATTGGTATACGTGACAACAGGACCACTTCTCCTTTAAACTTCCCAGGTAAAATGGTTGCTTCAATAACATTTCCGGTGATCTTTTTGATGACCAAACGTGTGTCGTTGCATAATCGAGGTGGATTTAAATTCCGCAGGAGAATAATAGGTGACCCCACTTTTAATCGAAGATTATGTGGTGGCATTCCTGGTATATCTAGTGAATTTAAAAATTCTGTTGGAAAATTGACAGTTTCATTTTCATCATTAACAGTATCAATTGACTTAAAAGAACTCAAATCACCTGGTAACAACTGTTGTATCTGGAAGTTATTTTCATCCACATCGACATTTTTTGCTGCCAAAATAGCCCAATCGCTAAGCCAGTTATGATTAGTGTAATTAGTCTGTAAGTCCGGCAAAATACTCTGAATCAATTAATTTTTTCCGTGAAAAACAGTGCAGAAATTGTCTGGCAGTTTGATACATTGCGTATTTGGTTGCAGTTCTATTCTTCCGTTCCCTATATTTAATAATTGTTCCGAAAATAATTGTGCAGATGGATCATTTTGCAATTGTACACGCATGTTTGTGGTCAATCGAAGTGTTTCAACACTTCGCCATAAGAATGATTGCTTCAAACAGGCATTGATCTCATCTGTGAAAGTAGAGCGAGGTATGACCGGTAAGGTATGTCGGAAATCGCTAGAAAAAAGTAAAATGGCACCATCGAAAAGTTTATTATTGCTGTTTAAATCTTGCGTAGTTCTATGCAACGCTTCGTGCGAATATTTGTGAGCCATTGTGCACTCATCCCAAATTATAATAGAACTCTTACGCAATACTGTCGCTGTTCCACTATTCTTTTTATCACCGTATTTACCCCGTCTTAGAAATGATCACGAACGATCAATCTGCTGACAATATTGGCAAATTTTTATCTTTCTTCAAATCCCTTTGGAACTCCAATAAGTTGAAGTGGCCTATATTTGAAGCTGTGGTCACTGATTGGTCTTGGGCTGAAATCAACGCCGTACTTTATCACTGGAATGATTGCTCAGTATCCCAGTATTTAGAGATGGCGTATGATGCAATCATTTGTCAAAAACCACTGAAGGAATCCATCACGCCTCTTTTTTTTGCTATCCTCATGTTATGAAAATGGTCTCGAGATATTTACATAAAAAAATGTAAGTAAAAAAATTACTAGTTTTTGCTCGGAGATTATGGCCGTTTTAATCCACACTACAGATTATAATTTGCTAAAAAAAAACTGTAGAAAATGTATTTATAGTTCTTTTATTTTCAAAAAAAGACAAAAGTTTTTTGCAAGCAATGGAAGAATTATTAAAAATACAAAATAATCAAAGAGATAAGTTACCTTATGAAGACGACGACGAAGATGGTTCTGATGATGACTCTAACGAAGAAGAACAAAAGCCAGCTGATGCGAATCCAAGATCCAGCCCCTTCAAAGAAGATTTTTTACGAATTAAAGCCCGTGTCGAAGTTCTTGCCAAAAAATGCCAAGGAAATGATCCACAAAACAATTATCAATGCTTGGAATTTGTTAAATATCTCATTGATGAGTTGTTACCAGACCTTCCGTTTTGGTCTGTACTCTTAAATAAGAGAAAAGAGCATTCTTGTAACAGCACGGCGGAAAATCATTTTAAACAGGTCAAATCGGAGCATGAACTTGATCTCAAACTAGGAGTTTTTATTGATAAACGTTTTTTGGCGATAAAAGCAACCTACAAACAATTAGATTTGCCGAAAACTGTTGTCTGTTCGAAGAAGCGATCCGGGCCTATAATTAATGAACCAGACAACATGTTATCAGAAGAATCTTGGAAAGATAGCATAAGATAGCCGAAAACATCAAGATCTGATTATCAGAAATCAAAAAGATTAAAAACGTCCTGCAACATTGAAGTGAAAAAGGCTGCTCTTATAATTAGTGAAAAGAATTCAACAATTGAAAATAAGGGATATTATTATATTAAAAATAATAAAAGAGATTATTTTGATGCATGTAATAAAGATGTAAATGATGAAAATAATAATGTCTATTTATATGGCAATGATTTTAAAACCCTCTACGATACTGAGTGGTTAACGAACCATATTACTGCAATAGTCTATAACGATAGACTATTGCAGTAATATGTATATTTTGGAATCACCAAAATATAGTGAAGTGGCGTACGTATCTTGTGAGACTAGTTGTGCTGAATGGCTGTAAAAAAGTGGAGAATTATTTTTTTGTTAATTTGAATTTTTAAAAAGTTAATTTTTTGTTAAAGATAAAAATGAAATCTTACCTCTGAATGTAAATAGTAGTCATTGGGTCCTTATTTATGTTCAAGTATTAAATGGTTTCTTTTATTATTTAAATCCTAATTGTAAAAATGATGCTTGTCCTGAGTACTTCGGAAATTTCGTTGATTGTTACGAAAAAAATTTTCCTGACAGTGAAGTTGATTGGAGTATTCCGAGAATTTAGTATCCATGCCAACAAGACAATTTTAATTGTGGTGTATATGTTATTCACTATATCAGAGAAATCTTAAAAGACAATGGTGTACATTAAAAACAAATAATATTAGATAATTAACTCAATCTAATGTAATTACTTGAAAATGTAAATAACATAATACTTATTCCCATTTATAAATAAAAAAATGTATTATTTAAAAAATACATAGTAAAAAAAGAGTGTATTTAAATTGAAAGGTTAAAAACAAATATTATTTGATATTAACTTAGCCTAATGTAATTACTTACATACGTAAAAAATAAAATACTTGTTTCCATTCATAAACAAAAAAATTCACTAAATAAAAAAATACATAATGAAACCGTGTATATAAATTGAGAGGTTATTTTATTTAAACAAAAAAAGTAGCGCCACCTAACGGTCACATCAGTACGAATTTAAATGTAATTTGCGTTCAAAAAAATACTTCATCAAAATAAATGTTTTCTATAAATAAAAATTGTTTGCAGTAAACTATGAATAAAAAATAACTTTATGTAATATTGAGTCAACTGTTCGATTGATATAATTTTACACTTTCTTTTTAGGGAAATGTATGTCAGGTGAACGCATCAATATTATTTTAGTCTTAATACATGCATTGTTGCCAGTAATAAATTAAAATTGTATGGGTAGGTTTATTTATCAATAAAATATTTTTCCTTTATCTCTTAAATTGCTTTTAAAATTATTTGTCAATTTTAGTTTAAGGAAATACGAAATTAAAATAAAAAAAACTGACTAACTGAAATGGTATCGATTTATCGATACATTCGGTTCATGTAGATGACCGTAACGTAAACAGCGCCATCTAATATCTCAGACATATTACTATTTCGATTTGGCGGTAAGGTGGCGTATTATCGCAGAATATACTGAGATAGCTTTGTATTACATTAGTAACTTATAAGGATATATTTACATCTGGTTATAATATTAAATTGTCGCTCATATGAAATTTTTACAAAGCACCATCAATACATTCGGTTCATGTAGATGACTGTATCGTAAAGAGCGCCATCTAATATCTCATATACATTAGGGGCCATCCATTAATCACGTGATGTTTTTTTTGGTATTTTTTGACCCCCCCTCCCCCTTAGTGATAAGTGGTGAGGTTTAAGACTACCCCTCCCCCCTCTATATCACGTGTATTTTTTCGTACCTGCAATGAATCTATTTTTTTATTTAAAAAAAAATACTGGTACAAGTATCAGCTAATGTAGTAGAAAATTAAAGACTACTATAATAACGTTCAGAGGTAGACAGAAAGGTTGTAGTTTGTTTTTGACTGACATAAAAATAATGAAAGAAATGCGAAAACGTTTATTGTACTAGTACTACATGAACATTATTTAATGTACAATATTTTCGGACCACGGATTAACAAGACTTTCTTCAACACCAATAACTGGATAAGCATCTTGCAAGTCAGTTGTTGGCACAGTGCTCTGTTCGGCGTCATCATTTTCGCACACTACGCAGAGAATCTCTCTCGATCTACCGTTTGATCGTCGCGTGAGGATGCGGGAAGGACGAACACTGTGCATCTCTGGAGTATTATATTGCTTGTGACAAAAAATCATATGTTCCTTAGCTTTTTTCTTTGTACAGAAGTACAATGCACACCGCTGGCATGTCCTTTCTAAAAGTATGTGCCGATCCTCCTGCAGGCTAGGACAATACAGGTCATAAATCAATTTTCCGAAGCCTTCATACGTTGGAGTAATTTCAAGAGACCGACGCAGAAGAAATGGTGCAAACGTCTTGCCATAATGCTCTTGAGGCTTTGTAATATATAGGCCACTGGATGACTGCAAAATCAGGTAAGGAGGTATAAGGAAGCGTTCCGACACAATGGATCGTATAGAACTCCGCATATGTCCACAACAAGCGCGATCGTCACACTTCACCACCTGGTGGTGATATTAAAATATTTTAATTGTATTGTCATATTAGATAAGAAATATAAATGATAAAATAATAATAAGTGACATTTTAATAATATACCTGTAGCAAATATTGACTCTCTCGTACATGTTCGCTATACCACTGCTGGGAGGGCAGATCCGGAATAAAACTTTCAGCACTGTCATCTGGCTCTACATACTCTGCTACGACGCTATGACCGTCAATAATCATATTACTCCATACTTGTGCGAGAACTTCACCAGCCTTCTGAAAGTTCTTTTTTTCAAGGTCATGGTCTTTTGTTCTCCCTTGTTCATCCAAATGAGTTCCATAAGAATCATGCGGAAGTATGAGTCCAGATAATTCCCGGCGCCATTCTTCTCTCGACGCGATTGAACGCGCTTCTGCCAGGTGCATTTGTAAAGATAAATATTGCATCTAGATCATGCTTGACAAAGTTGTGTATGGCATGGGAAATAACCTTTGGATATCTCGGGTTTCCGTCGAGTCCTCCATCAGACGAAATCAAAACAACTGGTTTCAGGCGTCTTTCTTCATCCCGCATGTTTTCCTCGAAATCGCTGAGAGTAGCAAGCTTATTAAAGTCCACATCATGAGTAGAAGCTGTCGAAGAGGAATGTTTGCCACTTCTAATTGCCACGTATGTTGGCCCTGAGTACGTAACTGCTTCAGCACTAGGGATCAATTTGTGCTTCGTAGCAATCACCCAATCATGATTAGGCAATGAGACACGATATTCGACATGCATCAGGAGAGGAGCTTGCTTATTTGCCGCTGTCAAGCCTATAGGCACCCGAGCTTTGTCATCTTGCGACAGAAAAAATACTTGGTTTGGTCCAAGAATAGATGCTAGCGTTTCTAAGGATCTTATTGTGGCTACACAAAAATGTTGATCGACGTGAGTTTTATGGTGATCTGCCTCAGGGCGACTCAATTTGACAGGCACAGTGACAACATGTCTTTTACCCTCCATGGTGGTATAATTTCTTGGGAGAAATCGAAGGTACGTGCCACTTCTCGAGATTTCAAATCCGTGGTATTTTAGCTTCTCATGGAGGTCAGTTAGTGTTCGGCAACTGCGATCAATTTCTGAGCGACGTCGTTCCTCTGTAGAAGCACCAAACATAGCCAAATCAACAATAGTTTTTAGCAATAGCGGTTGTTGCTGTTCCAAGCGTGGGCGATCTGGTGCAGAGCGCGTCTTAAGAAGACTAGCTACTTTTGGACTCTGATTGCAAGCAAGTTTAATCTTTGATTGTATTGAAGATCTATGTGACAGAGTGACGCATATGTTGCTCCTTTTTCCGCAGTTCTTTTTTGCATTTATCAATATCTTGGCGCAGTTTCATTACATCACGAGTCTTATCTTCACTAGCGCCCAGAGAAACCCTACGACGGACAGCCAAGTCTAGTTCCATCTGAAGAAGGGAGATCTGATTCTTCAACTTATCCTGTGCTGAAGTAAAACGTACAGGCTGCGGTATAGAGCTGCTTGCACTTGGTGTAATATACAGTGAATTCTCATCGATTCTCTCCAAATCTTAACCTTTACGTTTCTGAGCACCTGGAATGGCCAACACTTAATAAAACAACTCTGTATATGTTGTATATATAGAAATATTTATTCGATAACAAATACAATTTGTGTTCGAAATTTTAAAAAATAATTATAATACATTAAAATAATAATAAAATTAGGTCCAAGTACATAAAAAAGATTAAATTATAATACATTAAAAATAATAATAAATTTAAGTTTAAGTAGGTAGAATTTGATTTAAAAAAATAAAAGTTTGATTATAGATAATACATATATTAATGGCAAAATCATAAATATTCACAAATATACAACGACATGGAATGTTTACCTGTTGATGTGCTTTTAATAGTGTCATTGCCGGTGTGATTGGATGTGTTTGGCAAAGTAGGAATGTTCTCACTGGCATTCTGCAAATTTAATGATTAATTATCATGCAAGTAAGTAATGTTAATACTGTGCAAGTAAATATAACCATCCCCAGCAATTTTATTTCATCTAATATTAAAATAAGAATGCAAAACGTGCTAAATCCTCATTTTAGACTAAAATATTAAATAGGTAAGTATGCCAGATATTAATATATATTATAGTATTACTGCCATCGTTTATTAGTGATTTTTTTAGTTCAATACTAGCGTCACAGCAAAATTTCACTCACAATCATCACAATGTTAAATAAACCCGTCAACCCATGCCACGTAGACAGATTCAAGTCAATATACCTACTTTTTTAAAGTCCTGCGAGCGTTGAGAAGTAGCCAGGCCCCATTGGCTATTATATCATGATTGTGCTGTTTTTAGCACTTTTTTATTTATTATAATATTCCTGTGTGCCAACGGCTACTGTAACTATTAAAAACCTAAGAGATTAATTGCATAACCATTTTATACATAAAAAAGTAAATAAAATATGTTTTGAAGTTAAGTAATATTTAAGGTAGGTAGGTACGCTATGCATATTTTATTTATAAAGTAATTATATTTATTTCCTCAATGTAATAAAAAAATAAGATTTAACAATAACATACACTGCAAAGAGAACTATAGGTGAATTCTTATTATTAGACCAATGTCTATAAAAATTACACACAAAGTTACATACAAATTTTTAATTACATTTTAGTATTAGAACAATATATATTGGAAGACTTCTTTGCTTGGTGCTTTCGGCGGTAATCTAGTAATAGATCATTAGCCCATTTCATAAATTCTTCTTTCGTAGTATATTTTTGTTTCGCATTAGCCCACAATTCATTAAATTCTTTTTGATCCACACTAGGTTTTTTACCTTTACTCGGCAAATAGGTCTTTATACAGATCACCTAGTTTAGACTTTGTTATAATTCAAAACGTGCGAGGCTACACAATTTACGCATGTGTATTCAGTGTTAAAACAACAGAATAACTGACACTGACAAGCTGAGTCCGGCGGACAATTGTCGCAGCTCGCGGAAACTTCACTTCGTTCGTTGCCTGGCAACGGCGAATCAAGGTTACACTACAAGCCGTTTTCGATTTTGGACGCGTTATACTGAGATGGCTATGTATTAGGTACTTTAGTAACCTTTGATCACCAATATTACTGATCGAAGTTAGTAACTTAAGTCATTGGTCATGATATTAAATTGTAGCTTATGTGAAACGGTTGTAATTTTAACAAAGCGCCATTACTTACTTTATCAAGTTAACAGATAACATTACACCGCCATCGGTTATAAGGATTATACATAATTATAAAGCTAACAGCTGGAGCTAAAAAAAAATTTGCAATTAAACCTATAAATTAAGATATAAACTATCCTATCTTTCAAGTTGGATCAAAATGCACACGTTGTGTAAAGATTATAATCAGTTCAGAGGTTTAAGAGTCCATTGCGGACAAATAAAGTGACTCGTAATTTATATATATTAAGATATGACAGAGAGGATGAAGTGCAATTGATGGTTGCAAATTATTATAATAAAAGAAGAAAATAATTCTATGTTCAATGCCAAATTTTTTTTATCCGTACCTATTCTAAAACTTAAAAGATTTCCTTACTTTTTTAAATATTTTGAGAGTCGTCCCTTTTACTTTCAGTAGTTTTACACGTGTACATACTTTTACCCTTTTTTACCAAATATTTTCTTATACATATTTTTCATAATATTCTAAAAGAACTTAATTTATATTCTATCCATACTAAAGCTAATAATAAAAATTATAATATAAAATGTAAATTCTACTTATTCATTATTCTACGTTATTAATGCAGCACTTTTGCACGCGGGGTATCATATTCCTTGAGTGGTATGTGCACTGTTTTATACTTTTTAAATATTTATGTTATAAAACTTTAGCCTTGAAAGATAAAAAAAGTAAAATGAAGAACAGAAAAAAAAATAATGAGCCTCGTTGTTACGCTGTCTTCTCAGGGAGGCACGAATGCGTTGAAGGGTTTGCAGTTCCACGTCTTCTTGCGCCTATCGACAGTGGCAGTTTGAGTACAGCTTTACCGCGAAGAATAGAAATATTACTGCTACCATAGTCACCATCAGCAGCACAGCAATGTTTATGAGGTCCATATGGCCTCCAATGTGTCCAATGATGATGGTGGTATCGCGCCCTTCCACGGAGTTTTTTTTCATAATAACTTGTTCTTTTGATACGCTCGACCGACACATTTTTCCGAAATGTAAGGAAGTTCACCAAATAAGGCCTACCTTATTTTTTTTATTCCATAACTAGCAGGTTTATAATAAAAATGCAATGGTAATTTGAAAAACTTATATTTAGTTATTAAACTTTGTAATAAATGAAACAAAATTGTTTTGCTAACAAAAATCACACTCTTTTGAACACAAATAACTAAAATATCACTTTGGCCTTATTGGGAACCCTGTGTCTTAAATAAAGCCTTTATAAAAACAAGTAGGCATTCAATTTCTTAATTAATACAAAACGTTGTCAATACTTATATTCAATCTAATCAGATCCTTTTAATTACTTTTGTAATTTTAGGTAAGACAAAACGAGTTTCTCGACATGTAAAAGTACCATATTAATCAGCCTTATTAATCTTTTTATAAAATCTCTTGAACAATAAAATATTTTATCAGCAGCTGTGAGTCCAACACACAGCTCATGATACCAAACACCACAACCAAGACATTGTCGCATATCATCAATTCGATCTTCTTCACAAGCTGGACAGTACCAAGAACGTTCATTATCGTGAGGCTTTGGTTTAAAATCCGTAAGCTTATCTGCTGTCAACGAAGCAGTCTTGACTGAGGTTTGCTTTCGGGTTGCAGCAAGTTCAGGTTGTGCAGATGTACAGCCAGTAACTGACGCAAATTTTGGTTTCTTAGTGTTTATCATGGAAGAAGTGCCAGGAACACTTTCTACTCTTGATGATGGTACAATAATCTGTGGTCATACTTCCTTTTGGCGTCATCTTCACCAGAGAATCTTGAGGTAAATTATTTTGGAATTCTGGCTTTAGTCTCTTGCATTTGAACAGTATCATTGGTGGAATAGCTGATCCCAGAGCATTTCCGCAACCTACCACAGTCACACTTTCAGCATGTTCATTTCCTATTTGATGATCTCTCTTTGTCTCTGTGGCTGTCAGAACTTCCTGCTGATGGTGCAAAGATATACAACATTTTTTTTCATCGATGTTGTAAATGCTTTCAGGTTTATGTTTGATTCCAAGTCTGTCCAGCACGCTTTTGTATTTGGCAAAGTGATCGCCAACAATGTCTTTATTTAATTTTTAAGCACGAGCTGGATTCATTATCTGTCCTTTACGACGTGCTAATTCAGGGTGTCTTTTGAGGAATAACCGCAACGATTTTTTACCCGCGGCATTTTTGGAATCATTGAAAGTATTTGGAATTTTCTTACTTTTACAGAATGAAAAAGCTTGTATGCGTAACATCTTTGAAGTCATCGGCACTCCAACATCAGCCAAACGTATGATTCTTTTAAAAAATCCAGCTTCTTGTTCTGTTGTCAATACCGCCGACCGACCTAGTTTTCTTGTAGTTGAACCACTCTTTAAATGATTGCGTAGGGTTCTTCTTGGAATGTTGTATCTGGCTGCAGCAGCATATGTAGATAATAAACCCCTTTCTACCATTCTAAACGCGTTTTCCATCTGTTGCGAGGTCCATTGAGCCCTTTTTTTCCTTATGGTAGAAGCTGGTGATCCGTTTTCCATGATGTTACTGAAAACAAGGGTTTACTATTTTACTAAGTTACTTTTCCAACTGACATAAACATTGTCCTAATAAGGCACCTGTGCCGTAATAAGGCCTATATATTTTTTTATAGGCTTTATTAGGGCATGGCACATGGGTAAACAAAACAACAGTAATATGGAATACACCGATATTACAGCTTTTTACTTATGTGAGGAGATGACTAAACGTATCATTATCCAATAGACAAAACACAGTACACCGTGTACGAATAAAAATAAAAATACTTACTGTTTACTCTACCAAAATTTTATAAAAACAAGCGTACACTCCGCGTCGTAGTTGTTTAAGATTGCAGGTCTCAACACGCTCGCGGTACAGGCCGCTTGCTGTGCTTGTGTGCGTTCGTTAATATACAAGCACACTTCTACAAACACACATTGTCATGGTCTTCTTTTTTCAGTTCCGTAACTGTAATCCGAAATGAGTGTGTGATTTTTTTGGAGGCTAAATTGGTGCATTTCTTGTGTAATATGTTCTAGAAGTTCGTTATCAAAAAACCATAAAAAGTATTGGAGAGGAGTTCCAAATTCCTGTAATGGGGATTGTCATTTAATATCACCAGTAACTTGTGGATGGGTTGGTTGAAAACTTTTCTTTTTCCATAAGAATTTTCTTTTAATCGTTTGTGACAGGCAGTGTACCTCTGGTTCTTGATCTATTAGAAGTGTCAATATTTACTGAAGCTGAAGATCTCCTCACTCTACGTCTTTGTTCTCGTTGCCCAACGTGAGGCAGGTTGAAACCAGTGTACAACTCAATGGAACGATTTTGGATCTTGTGGATTAATCTGTCTTTCTAGCCGTTACTTTAGATGCCAAATCGCAATGGGGTCCCCATATTCAAAAAATGTCGGGTAGACTCAGTTCGGCGGTATATGCTGTAAAAAAATCAAGCATTTAACTGATGTTGAAACAGCAAGAAAAGTTTATTTTAGTCACTTTTACAGCATTATGTCTTACGGTATACTGCTGTGGGGTGTTCTTCAGATCTTAAATTGTAATTAATATAATTAATTATAATAATAATAAATATAATTAATCTTTGTATCAGATCATAATACTATCTTTGTATTGCAGAAGAGGGCTGTTAGAGCTATTTATAATCTGAGTCCTAAATCTTCACTTAAAGAAAAATTCAAAGAAATAAATATTCTTACTGTTGTATCCCAATTTATATGTATATGAGAATTAGCTTAATGTAAAAAAAAAAAACTAAATTATAAATATAATTATAACTCAGCACATGTTACTCAATATGTTATTATTATTATTATTATTACTCATGTTACATCTTCACAAAACTAATAATTCTTTTATGGGTCAATATATACGCTTTTATAATCAACTTCTAATTGAAATCGGAAATTTGTCAATTAAAAAGTTTAAAAGATTTATTAAGAACAAGCTTAGTCTTAAAGCATATTATAAAATTTCTCACGTCATCTGAAGAGATATCCGAAGTTCCTAAAGTCACTCCTGAAGTATTAGGCTGAAGGTGATTGACGTCGGTTAATAGCGATACTATTTTGAGTATTCAAATCATTATTGGCAGACGATAAATAATTATGTCTTCCTGGCGATAATATATCTTCTGTTTCACTTAGAGACTCAGAAAGTTTTCGGTATATTTAATTTTAGGTACATCATCACTTCCCGCCTCAGAAAAGTCCTCATTATCCTATATCATCATGAGTCCCTTGCTGTTGAATTTTATCTGACCTCCATTTTTAATAATTTGACTGACGGATAAAAGATCCGATGCTAGTCCGGGTACATATAAAACATTTTGGAATATAGTTTTATTGTATTGACCTTTATCGTTACATACATCTTAACTCAATTTTCCGGTGCTATGAACTGATAATGATTTGTCTGACATAAGAATATATTTATTTTTTATGATAATAGAAGAAATTGCTTCGTACACTTAATAAAATGTTTCATTACCGTTGAAGCTCACAGGGAAAAATGTTTCCCATGAATTTACAAAAAAGAAAAAATATTGCAGTGAAATTTTCTAATGATTATTGTTAATTCCATATGATAACCTCAGAATAACCGTTACGTCCTTATAATTATTCTTAGTACTCTTATGGTCCTGAAAAGGTTAACAGCTACTTCGCTGAACCCTGACGAATATCCTTGGTATATTGACGCGGGAATTACGTGGGACAACCCTACGAGGATTGCTGATGCCACCGGCACGTGTAACCTACAATTATAATTTGGTCATTACACTAAAAATTGCAATTTAGCAATGTTGTAATTGCGAATGACGTCAAATCCGAGATTTCCTTAATAATTATTAAATTTGTTACAGCATTCCTAATCTTACATCGATAGGACATAGCTTAGGCTAGAGATAAGACTAAATTGTAATTCTTGTATTAATTAAAGTATTTCATTTAAATTCTGGCTTTTTTTTGGAGTCTCCGAGTGCAGTAAACGTAATTGGCGCAGTCGGTAGGATACTCGCGGGCCGGTTCGCGATAGCTTAGGGCTTCTAAAATCGAAGATCGCGTCGCGAGTCACCCGAGTGGCTGTCCAGACTCGTCACCGAGTATCCTGAATCTACGGACCTGCTGCAGCGAGGAGAAGTTTCAAGAAATCGAAGCGCCCAGAGAAGACCAGATGTATCAGTAAGTGCACTTGAATTGATCTCGTGTTGCTTTCCTTTTTCCTAGTAAACCTTCACCATTTTTTACCCTAGATCTGATAGGATCCGGCGGTCTGAATCTCGTCAGGCTCGCCGCGATAGTGTTAGCGATAGTATAAGAAATTTAAATTTAAACATAGATAACCAGTTAGATTCTATTAGTAATAAATTAAGTATAATGGCCCATGATCCGGATACTATATTTAAGGCCCTCCGCCTTGTTCCGGAGTTCGATGGAAATCCTAATGTATTGACTAGATTCATTAATATATGTGACCAGGTAGCCGCACAATACCTAAGTGCTGCACCAGGTAGCGAATTTAGTAATTCTTGTTTGTTAAACGGCATCCTCAACAAGATCACGGGAACGGCCGCTTGCACAATAAATTCCAATGGAATACCAGATAGTTGGATAGGAGTCCGTGCTGCTTTGATTAACAATTTTTCAGACCAGCGTGATGAAACCACTCTGTACAATGACCTCTCACTAGCTACCCAGGGTAATAGATCCCCTCAAGAATTTTACGATCACTGTATGACTTTATTTAGCACAATAATGACCTATGTGACTTTACATGAGACATTACATACTACTGTGACTGCGAAACGTGACCTCTATAGAAAAGTAACCATGCAGGCATTCGTACGTGGACTGAAAGAACCCCTAGGATCCCGGATACGTTGTATGCGCCCGGACACTATAGAGAAGGCTCTAGAATACGTTCAGGAGGAACTCAATATCATGTACCTACAGCAGCGTAATGAACCCCATAAACCTCAACTAACCCCTAAGGTCCCTTTGTTTCCATCCACATCATTTACTCCACCACGTCAACCAGGTTTCCAATTCCCAGCACCTAAGTGGCCGTTACCAACTAGTCAGCAGCCTATGAGGCCACCGCCTCAACCTTTCAAATTTAATCAAGTTATGCATCACGCTCGCATGCCCACTAACACCCAGAGGATGTTCAGTGCACCACCACCCAACTACAACCCTAACAGCAACGTGTTTAGATTGCCACCTCGCAATAACCCATCAACATACCAACCTCAATCCACAGCCCCTCAGCCTATGAGCGGTGTCCAACGATTTACCCCGAAACCATTACCTCATACAATGTTGACAGGTCATGATTGGAAGAGGTCAGGGAACCCGCCACCTAGTAATTATTTTAAGTCACGTGAAATGAACATGAACGAATGCGGAGCGTACGCCGAATCATATTACAATCCATATGATTGTTACTACGAGCCGGTGTACGATTACAGCAACTATGACAATTATTACACTACTGACTATACTCCCGACTTTACTTGTGACTCAACATATTACGACGCTTCCAATCACAATCTCCTACAAGTTGAAAATAATACCCAGGCAGAAGTTGATACTGACAACCAGGATTTTCGGAAGGACCCCCATATACAAAAACTAAAATAGAACTTAACTTACAGACACAGAGACAATTACCATATATACAGATCTCCAACCCACCATTAAAATTATTAATTGACACGGGTGCAAATCAATCATTTATTAGCCCCGAAGCTGTCGAAAATTATTTTAATATATTACCGCTTAATTACGATCCTTTCGAGGTGACTAACATACACGCAACAACTAGAAACAATTACTCTATAACGATACCGTGTTTTCCTGAGTTCAATGATCGCGATAATATAAAATTATTTATCTACCGGTTCCATAATTATTTCGATGGACTCATAGGATTAGATTTATTAAGTAAATGGGAAGCTAGAATAGACTTGAAAGACGGACAATTAATAACTCGCTCCTCTTCGAACCCTATTAGGATGTATGACTCTCGGAATGTAAATTTGTACGAAGACATCATACCAGCTAGAACATCCAGAGCTATTCGTATACCGATAGACACTAGTGATGGCAACGCTTATATAAAAGAACAAATTATATGCAATTGTATTATTCATGAATGCATCACCACTGTCATTAACAACCGCGGATACATCGAAGTCGAAAACCCATCATCAAACGACATAATATTCTCTCTCGACCGACCGGCGCACGCGGAATTATTTAATATCGAGTGCACGCGCACTAATCAACCATCGGCGCGCGCACAAGAGGTAGTCTCGCGGTTACGTCTAGACCATCTAAACGAAGAGGAGAAAGCGAATCTTAGGACTCTCTGCTCTCGATATTCGGACGTGTTTTATTTAGACGGCGAACCCCTAACATTCACAAATAAGATAAAGCACCGTATTCGAACTACGGACGAGGTTCCCGTGCACACCAAAAGTTATAGGTATCCATTCGTTCATCGGCAGGAAGTTAAGGATCAAATCGAGAAAATGTTAGAACAGGGAATAATCAGACCATCCGATTCCGCCTGGAGCTCACCTATTTGGGTTGTACCTAAAAAGATAGACTCTTCGGGCAAGCAGAAGTGGCGCCTTGTCGTAGACTTTCGTAAGTTAAACGAAAAAACGTTAGACGATAAGTACCCTATACCTAATATTACTGACGTATTAGACAAGTTAGGGAAGTGCCAATATTTTACCACCTTAGATTTAACCAACGGGTTTTACCAAGTAGAGATGGACCCCCAGGATATACCAAAGACGGCTTTTAATGTCGAGCATGGCCATTTCGAGTTCCTCAGAATGCCAATGGGTCTAAAGAACTCACCTAGCACATTCCAACGTGTCATGGACAACGTTCTAAGAGGTCTACAAAACGACATATGTTTAGTATACCTAGATGACATCATAGTATTCAGCACCTCCCTTCAGGAGCACATGTTGAACTTGGAAAAGGTATTTCAACGTCTTCGAGAGTCCAACTTTAAGATCCAAATGGACAAGTCAGAATTCTTGAAACTCGAGACTGCCTACCTTGGTCACATCATTAGTAAAGATGGCGTGAAACCAAACCCCGATAAGATTTCAGCCATAGAGAAATATCCCATTCCTAAAACACCAAAAGAGATAAAGCAGTTTTTAGGCCTTCTCGGTTACTACCGAAAATTCATTCCGGACTTCGCTCGGATTACTAAACCTTTAACACAATGTTTAAAAAAGGGGAAAAAGATAACTTTAGACACCGAATACATTAACTGCTTCAAAAAATGTAAAACCCTCCTCACTAATGATCCGATTTTACAGTACCCCGACTTCTCGAAAGAATTCAATTTAACTACAGACGCGTCGAACGTTGCAATCGGTGCAATATTATCTCAAGGCCCCATAGGTTCAGACAAACCCGTGTGCTACGCTTCTCGTACACTTAACGAAAGTGAGACGAAGTACAGCACCATAGAAAAGGAATTGTTAGCGATCGTATGGGCGACTAAATACTTCCGACCGTACCTTTTTGGTAGGAAATTTAAAGTCTATAGTGACCATAAACCACTACAGTGGATTATGAGTCTCAAAGAACCCAACTCACGACTAACTCGATGGCGACTCAGGCTTAGTGAATATGATTTTACGGTTGTATATAAGAAAGGGAAATATAACGTAAATGCTGATGCCCTCTCGCGAGTAGAAATTCACAATGATGAAGTTAAGATGTTGATGACGGAGATAGCTGAATTAGAATCTTTGATAGGCAAACCGACTAAACGTCTGCCTACACCCGATAATAATCTTTCTACGGAAATCGTTAACTCCCCGACGGAAAACCCAACTGACTTACAACCAACACTAGTTGATTCTGCCACAGAAACCGCCGACTCGTTGACAGGAAACCCTACTGACTTTCCACCTACAAATGTTAACTCTTCTACGGAAACCGTCCACACTAGTAGAGAAAACCCCATATTAGAAATTCCCGTTGTTGATGATCCCCTTAACAAATTTAACCGACAGATATATTTCACTGTTGTAAACGATGTAAAGAAAAAACCCGTTGTTACCAAACCCTTTGACACTCACACTCGAATCAGTATACAACTCTCTGAATCTAATTTGGAAGAAGACCTCGTAAATGCTGTAAAAGAGTACATTAGACCTAAAGTTAAAACAGCCTTATTAATTAACCCTACATTAGCTATGTACACTATTATACCTATTTTACAAGACAAGTTTAAAAGTTCTGCCATGAACCTTGTCTTAACCAAATCCGAAATAGAAAATGTAAGAGAATACCTTCGCCAGCAAGAGATCATTCAGCACTATCACGATGGTAAAACCAACCATCGCGGTATAACCGAATGCTATTTAGCCTTATCATCTAAGTATTACTGGCCCAAGATGAAAGATGACATAACTAAATTTATTAATGAATGTACAATTTGTGGACAGGCCAAATACGACCGGAATCCGGTTAGACCACAATTTAATATAGTTCCACCCGCTAAGAAACCCTTTGAAATTGTTCACATGGATTTATTTACAGTACAAGGCGAAAAATACATTACTTTTATAGACGTTTTCACTAAATATGGTCAAGCCTACCCACTTCGCGACGGAACAGCAATTAGTATATTACAGGCACTATTAACATTTTGCACTCACTTTGGTATACCAGTAACATTAATTACAGATAACGGAACTGAGTTCACTAATCAACTATTTCTAGAGTTCACTCGTTTACACAAAATTAACCACCATAGAATCTTACCTCATTCCCCGAACGATAACGGCAATATTGAACGATTTCATTCTACCCTTCTGGAACATCTTAGAATATTAAAGTTACAACATAAAGATCAACCTATTATCACACTAGTCCCATATGCTATTATCGCTTATAACAGCTCCATACATAGCTTTACAAGATGTCGACCCTTTGACTTACTGACCGGACACTTCGACCCACGAGACTGTCTTGACATTGACTTAACTCAACACCTGTTGCAACAATACACGCAAAACCATAGAGAACAAATGAAAACGGTATACAATATAATTAACGAGTCCTCGCTTGTTAATCGCACTAAGTTAATTGAGAATAGAAATAAGAGTCGCGAACCAGAGGTAGAATATGCACCAGAACAACAGGTCTTTATTAGAAATCCCCTTGCTAGCCGTCAAAAGACAGCAGCCCGTTACACCCAAGATACCGTACTTGCTGACTTACCGATCCACATCTATACATCCAAGAAACGCGGTCCTGTTGCCAAGTCCAGACTAAAACGAGTTCCCAAAAGCGCAAATTTGTTACAGGATCCTGCTACTTCTAACCGTTCAAACGACATGGACATTGGAAATAAAACTTGAGAGCTTAGCAGACGGACCAGGACTATTGCCTTACAGACTCGGAACCATGAAGTTTACCACCCACTATCACACCTTCCTACAATACGTTAAATTGGACGATATTGAAGAGAAAGTTAATCTCGTGCAGACGCAGCTACGAGGCTACCAGGACCGACTCCTTAATGACACTTTTGCTTTGTATGAATTTCAAATAAATTATCTACATAACAGACTTGATAAAATCCTAAGTCAATTGCAGACATTAGAGCCCAATCGAGCTAAGAGAGGTCTTGTAGACGGTCTTGGTTCAATCATTAAAGGCATAACTGGTAACCTTGACCAGAGCGACGCGGTAAGATATAACGAAGCTATTAAATTATTACAGGATAACCAAAACAGCATGGCCTCTGACTTTAATAATCATGTTAGTTTAAGTAAAGAATGGATGGTAGATCACAATAAAGCACTTACACAATTAATAGATGATCAGAAAAAGATTAATGACACACTTAACCTTATATTAAACAGTGATGCTTATAGAGAAACTTCCTTAATTAAATATGCTAAATTTGCTCAACTTCTAGAAATAGCTAGTGACAACACCGAGGAGCTAATGCAGGAACTTTTAAGAGTTGAAAATAGTTTAGCTTTCATTCATGTCTCCACCACACACCATTCCATGATAGATGTAAAAATATTACAGGGTATGGTAAATAAGATTAAGACTTTGTACGGCAGCGATTATATTCCAAATTTAGAGTTAAGAGAGTATTATGACTTGATTAAACCAGGTTCATATTACGTCAATAGACAGATAGTTATAGTTTTTAAGTTCCCGATAATTTCTAAGAATGATTTTGAGCTCTTCAAGCTATCTATTGTACCTAACAAAGATAACCAAGGCCTTATTCCTCCCTCTCCTTTCATAGCAACTTATGAGAAACAATTCGTGTACATAGAGACAGAATGTCCGAAGTTTAACAACTGGTATCTGTGCGACCAACAAGTCAACCTTCGAGTCCGTAGCAAGACCGACTGTATCCAAGAAATGATTACCAGCCAACATCTAGGAGAATCCTGCCATTTCACTAGAATTATCCTGAAAAGAGAAGCCATGGAGAAACTGGACGATCGACACTACGTACTCTCCTTCCCACAACCAACACGGGCACAACTCACATGCGGAAGAGTAGATTACACCTCGCTCCATGGAAGCTACCTCGCGACGATTCCAGCTAACTGTCACCTGAAAACGGAAGAATTCACTATAACTAATGACAACGACGAAATAGAAGGTCAACCCCTAACACTTACCGGGATACCCCAAAGCGTCGGGACACAACCTACAACATCCACGCATATCCAGTTGAGTACCATTAACTTGCAAGATCTTCACGGCATCCAAGAGAGAATCATGGCACAGACCCCCCTGCAGCTGGAGCACTTCAACGCTATATACCATACGACTATACCATTTTATACGGTTCTATCAATCGGAGGCATATTGATCGCCATAATCCTGGTATACAAGTACAAGTTCTGGATTAATAGAAACCACAAGAATCAAAAAGGAGACGAACCCACAGAAGAATCCCCTAGGCAATTACCGGCAACATTCTCACTTAGCGTTCTGAAATAGTTGCCGCTCTGAGGGTGGAGGAATTACGTGGGACAACCCTACGAGGATTGCTGATGCCACCGGCACGTGTAACCTACAATTATAATTTGGTCATTACACTAAAAATTGCAATTTAGCAATGTTGTAATTGCGAATGACGTCAAATCCGAGATTTCCTTAATAATTATTAAATTTGTTACAGCATTCCTAATCTTACATCGATAGGACATAGCTTAGGCTAGAGATAAGACTAAATTGTAATTCTTGTATTAATTAAAGTATTTCATTTAAATTCTGGCATTTTTTTGGAGTCTCCGAGTGCAGTAAACGTAATTCGGGCGCTACAGTACATATAGCCAAATATAAGAGTTTATTGCAATTTGTGTAAGTACCCTTTATCAAAACAATTAAGGCAGCAAATGACAAGTCATTATCTTTTTACTTGTTGACTAATATTACTGAGAAACATTTCTGGAAAATTATTTATTTGTTCCTCAGTTGCAACGATTCGGTAACTTACGATTCGTACCTTGAACGAAGTCTTAATAATTTCAATGTTATCATGTATAAGGATCGTGCTATTTTTTATGAGCATTGCTACGTAAATGACCTGACCATCGACGATTATCTACCATTAACGGTACAAACTGAACAATAAGACATTATTGATTAATTTAGTATTACTTATAGATACTAACTAAATACTCAACTTTTGATTAACTGAATAAAGTCTGTAAGTTTAGAATAAATACAATAACACTGACAACTTAAATTAGTCATCTTATTAAAGTAAGTCGTAAAGGTATACAATACCTAATAACTGAAGAAAGTATTATGAGGATAACCCAATTATTGATTTCCAAATATTCTTCCAAATTATTTGCTGTAACTATTGACGCATTGCACCCTTATTTTGAAATTTTAAAACAATATCCTAATTTAAATAAACCAATTTCTTAAAAAATATAAGTCATGTTGGCCGTTTATTACGCTAACATTACTACGTTGATGTGTGCACGGGGCCTTACGCCAGAAACCTAACGCGGTGTCCTGCGTGAACGACGAATACGACGCGACGCGACGCTGCGAACGCGACGAACGCGATCAACTCAATGGTATACCCTAGTCCCTACTTGTGGCCTACATGTAGAGATGCCGAAAAATCGATAGTTACACTATCGATTGTTGACCTCGAAAATCAGTTAGGATATCGATAGGGCTATCGATAGTATTACTTAGGTTAGGTATAATACTATCGATACTATCGATAGTATAAAATATGGTAATACTATTGATGGTCTGCAATAGTATCGATACTATCGATAGTTGTTTGTTTTGCGATAGTATTGATTTAGGTTTATTAACAATATAACAAAATATTGCTAATATTGCAGTGTTGTGAAGCGATATTATTGTACCGAACCCCTCCTTGAGACTGCCCGGGTAAAGAGGAGACCCTCGAGACCCGAAGAATCCTTATCCCCCCCCTTATACCGCTGACAAAGACGTAGTATACGAGAGGCCAGGAGGGTAAGACGTCCCCGCAATTGAATATAACAAAATAGAATCGTGTAAGGGCCACAAAGGTATACACAGATTTATACTGTATATCGCGCACAATTCGTTAAACAACGCCTGTGTAGTACGTATGTACCTTTCGCTTTTCAGTGATTCGTAATCGTTACTAGTAAGCTTAAGTTTGAGTCTCAAAAAGTTACGTGTGACCTTTGCATTCAAAGTAATTAATATTACCAATAGCGAAAATGAATAATAAGATCCAGTTAAACAAAAGTAAGTGATTGATAATTTGAATAATAATTGAATTTATTGAGTTTGTAATATTCTACCTACATGGAATGTGTAAATTTTGTATGTGTAAATTTTCTTAAGTCTAAACGTTCCCAAATGAAAATAACCTCTGTAGTGTATAAAAAAAACAGATCTTTAAAGCAATAAATGTAAAACATATTTTTCATCTCTTGTATCAAGCGTTAACGTCATAACTGTTTTCTTTTTAGAAAACGTAACAGTAGCGGAAACAGAAGCCGATGAAGACTTAACTCAATGTGATAGCCCCCCATCAAAAAAGCACGCTAGAACTTCCCTAGGTAAGAAAGATAAGTTTATACTCCTGTGTTTCTCTGAATGTCTCGTACAATACTGGCAATATGTTCAAAATGTCGAAGTATGGAAATAATACTTACTTACTATTAAAAAAGTCATTAATTTTTTCGATACATATATTAAGACAAGTAAAAATACAGTAAGGAGAGATTGAGCAATAAGTTGTATAATTAATAATTAGTTGTGTGTGTTTTTGTTTTATTTTCATTGTTACACTTTGATTACTAGGACTGGGAACCATTTACAAGGATTCGCCTGATATTTTTGAGCAATATACACAAGATTGGGAGGAAAACAATTCAGTAACCGTTAATATTTCTGGTTATACCGTACCGCAGAAGAGAGAGATGGTTGAAAAATGTCAAATTACAGAAAAAACTACACAAGACGTGGAAAAATTACAGGCTGCTAACAAGGCCTTTGGTGCATTAATTGGCCTGGAAATTGGGTTTGTGCCAATTTTAAAAAGGCGTTATGTTATGGACGAGATTATAAAACTAATTGATCGTAATTCGAAATAACGTGAATTATAAAATTTGTCTACAAAAGGAAACAATAAAACTAATTGAAAACTTTTATTTAAAATAAAACCATAAGGACACGGAAATGATTTAGTTCAAAGTCTGATGGCTAGGCAATCAGACTTTAAACTAAATCACTAAAAAAAAAACGTGACGAATAGATAACCTCTTTCCTTTGGGAAGTCGGTTAATAATCTTTCTCGTAAATTGTTTACATTTTAATAAGCTAAATATGAGTACACAATCACGGATGCGGATGTTTTATGATTATTAATTGTGAATTTAAAATCTAGTTCGTCAAGAGGAGATTGATGTGTTCAGGTCTCAATTTCTATTATTTAACTGAAAATCTAAATATATCACGATAGAAAAGATTAATATTAAAGAAAAGATAAAGAAAAGATATATAAGAAAAGAAAAGATAAAGATTCTAAAAGATTAATTTTAATGTGTAAAGTTGTAAACCCAAGAAATATTATCAATTGTAAAGCAAATAAATGAATAATTAAGAATCCAGAATGTTTTTGTTTTGCTTAATAAAAAGCAGTTCGTTTATGTGTTTTTCACTTAAACGAGTGCGGCGGTCATTTATAATTTGCCCAGCCTTAGAAAATATTCTTTCGGCGGGCACCGATGTCCCAGGAATACACAGATACTTTAAAGCAATATGCTTTAAATCACTTTGGCTGTAAGCCCAGAACTCTATTGGATATTCTGTTTGGGATATAATGGGTTTACATATTGTCTATAATTGCAACTGATGCAGCGTTTCCACTAGCGACTGAAGGAACATGTAGAAAGGATAGCAGAGAACTAAGTTTAGTTTTTTTTTGCCGGTATCTCTGTTTCTTCTGCGGTTTCGATAGATGCAGATTCCATTGAGGTTTTATTTAGTAAATAAGAAGAATATTCTTTTTGTACATAATTAATCGCCCTTTCTACTTCAGTATCAGTTTTAAATCCGAGTTTTTTAAAATGTGGATTCAAAAGAGTTGAAATTATACATGGCGTTCTATTTTCATAAGGTTGTAGTCTTTTTACGATAGTTGCTTTTAAAATTTCTAAAATAGCTTTTCCTGTATCTGACATCTGTTGCCTCTCTTGTTCTGCGATATTCAATAATATTCCTTTAATTATGGGAATTATTAAAGATATGGTAACATATTCTTCTCCCGATATAGATTCAGTAGCAGTCTCTATTGGCTCAAAAATAATCTCAACTTCTTTCAACAATGAGTACTCTGTAGCAGTAAGATTGGGCGGTGAGTGCGGGTTCTGAATAATGGCTAGAGTAAGCTCATCCTTTACTTCGTTAATTCTTCTCAACATGATCAAAACGCTGTTCCAACGAGTCTCAACATTCTGTATAAGTTTTAACTCCTTTTTTTTAAGATCTCTTTGAATCATTTTTAAATTGTCTGAGGCTTTAGTACTTCTTTTATAATAGCTCACTATTGCAGTACATTTATCAACTAATTCTTTTAATTCTTTTGATACATGGAGAACTTCTTTCATAACCAAATTTAAGCTGTCTGCGAAACAAGGCAAATGACGTAACTTTAGGATCTCGGCCACTTTTATCATTACGGCCGCATTGTCGGTAACAATAGCCGTCACTTTGCTGCTGCATTGCCACTCTGCCAAAATTGATGTGATAACCTAAAAAAGGTTCATAGTTATACCAAGACGAAATCATATTTTTTTTTGTATCTGACTGACGTAGCAAACGAGCATGCAGTTCATCTGATGGTAAGAGGCCACTGCCGCTCATAGGCATCTGTAATCCACTTCATACAGAACATGGGTTTTATCTGAAGTCAATCACAGATGCGTTGTTGCTTCCGAGGACTATGATGGTCGCCTCATATAAAAGTGGCAAACACACCCTTCCAACGAAACGCAAGAAATGATTCACGCTGGAAATAGGTTGTCTAAATCATAAACACTACCCAACTACCCCATAAAAGTAATTTGAACTGACCTCTGATATTTTTGCAGCGTCATGAACACCTTCAACAACTTTTGCTTCCAATAACATGCAATGTAATTTGTTATTCATAATAAAATGGCATGTCAGTGCGAGCACACATTGATTATTTTTGGACGTCCAAGTATCAGTTGTTATAGCAATATTTTTAATTTTATCGAGAATTTCTAATAATTTTAGTTTCATTTTCATATAAAGACTCGGTAACAATTTAGTGGAAACCGTTGTTCTCCCTGGCATTATAAATTTTGAGTCTAAACCTGCAACAAATTTTCTGAAGCCTTCGTGTTCCGCCATATTAAGAGGTTCCATGTCAAAGGCTATCATTCTTACAAATAAATTATCTAACATTTTTTTTCTTGAAGAATTGTAATTGTAAGTGGAAACAATATTGTTAATTACCCCCTCGTCTTTGTCGGTTTCCATAAAACTTTCATTTTGCGAAGATGTTGGACTCATTGCTAGCACTTCTGCATGTTTTCGGATCATATGATCCCTCATATTGGACGTATTATTACTATATTTGAATTCACGCTGGCATAATTTGCAAATTACCTTATTATTGTCTCTGCTGAAATGAGTCCACATGGACGATTTTTTTTGCTGGAAACTTCTGGTAAGTTAGTAATTTCCATTTTTGCAACACTTTTGATAAACACTTAAAGTAACAATATTACTCTTAGTAGCTTTAAATTTAAAGTATTTTCGTACCTGCCTACAAGTACAAACAAATGATTCAAAGAATATCGGTATGTTGCCAGTAACATAATTTACAAATCTACTTTTATACTAATTGCTCATAAAATACTCTTAATTACGTATGTACCTACATACGTACCTAAAATTATTTAATGTGTTTATACTATTGTATGTACTAGTAAAATATAACAGTGTAAATAATAACAGTTCAGTTGTAAATTTGATATTGGCAGCAAATATTTAACTGTACGGTACATTATTAATTAGACCATTTTCAAGAATATTGCTAATTTTATCACTG